>MTSC01000035.1:0-331366 GCA_002368545.1 Ramichloridium luteum | reverse complement strand
CAAATAGTCTTTTAATTCTAAATTGTGTTAAACCAAGAACAGATCCTATAATTAAAGAAAAAAGACTACTAAATATAAATATGCTTTTTCAAGAAAACTCACCAAAAGCATATTCTGTATAGTATACTAATTCTAAAAGAAAGGCAAAAATAGAAATCTTTGCTATAATAGCTACAAATGTTGTTACAATTGTAGGTATACCATCATATACATCTGGAGATCAGAAATGAAATGGAGCAGCACTTACTTTAAATAAGAATCCAACAGAGAAAATAATGAGAGATAAATGATAATAATAAGGTTGGTAAAGATACATTAAACTCATCACATTCTCTCCTTCTTCTGAGAAAATACCTTGAATTTCACTAATACTACTAATGATATAGATATTTTCCAGATTAGTTGTACCTGAGTTAGCATATAAAAGAGCTGAACCTAATAAGATAAAACAAGAAGACAATCCACCTAATAGAAAATAAGTTAATCCGCTAGCAGTACTAGATTCTGAATCCCTGTAAATCCCGCAAAAACAGCGGCTTCTGCACAAAAGGCGCATACTCCTGTCGAGGCTTGCTGATCATGTCCTTACGAGTGAGGAAAACCGTGCCGTTAGCCGATGAGGCGCGCGGCTGCCTGCACTCGCTGACGCCGCGGGGTGCCTTGTCGCGCTCTCCATTGAACCTCACTCCGTCGATATTCTGAACTCATTCAAATAGACTCCAACCAGAATACCCTCTACTTCTCTGCCTGGTCACTGGTGAACTTTGTACTCTTCACTAGCAAATTCTTGTGATCCACCAACCGCTCACGATGGCAGGATTACCAGACGAACTCCTACAACAGATCTTTTCGTACCTTCATCTTTCCCAAGAACTATATGTGCATGACGAGTATGCTCTGAATTCGCAGACCTTGCGCAATCTTGCGCTCGCAAGCAAACGCTTCAACAATTTGGCACGCACCGCCCTTTACCATACGGTGACCTTCAGATGGGACAATAGGGGAAGCGTGGGGCTACTCTTACGCACAATCTGTGAGAACCGAGCGATGAGTGACTTAGTTATGGATCTGAATCTCTATGGCTGGGACACAGAGTTCGATGTCGGGCTCAACCGCGCCGACCTGCGTCCCCCCAGCAGTGATCTTGCTCTGCTCTACGATCAGGTCATAACAAGTCTAAATCTTCCGCAAGATCTTACCGTGCGCATACAACGATGGTTATCGCAGGGCTTGGAAGATGCCCAGATGGCAGCCCTAATCGTGCTGTGTCGTAGGCTTCACAGGTTACGTGTGCAACTCCCGTATCTCAACAAAGAGGGCAGTTGCATCATGATTGATGCATTCCGTGCTGCAGCATATTCTCGTCCCGACCAAGATGGGGACGAAGCGCCGTACGATCGACTCAGGGAGGTTCACATTGCACACTGGGACACCGAATATACTACCAGTATCTCAGAGTGCAGGGCCTTCCTTGGATTACCCTCGTTGCATACGCTTGTTCTTGAGCAGATCGACGAATGCGGCAACCAGCTTGGCGATTTTCGTTGTACAGCAGAGAAAGTCGTCTTCGAGAATTCAATTGTCGACGCAGAAGGCCTGGAAGATCTGCTGAAGGCATGTCCTGATATCAAAGCCCTTTCGATCGGTTGGGGAGGAGCGCTGTATGGCGATGTCATAATCAATTTCGCCGAAGTTGGAGCTGCGCTTCGACAGCGCGGCAGCGGCCTGCGAGTCCTGAAGCTGGACAGCGAGGACGCATTGGGATGTCACGACGACTCCGAAGGTTACCTCGGGTCCTTGACAGCACTTACCGCACTTGAACATCTGACGGTATCGATTCGCGCCTTGTACGTGAGATATACCTGGGAGAGCCAGCCGAATCCCGATCACCACACGCCCGAAGTCGCAGACGACGCATTCTGGCTTGTGAATACCTTGCCGACATCTCTAAAGACTTTGGAAATCTTGGACGTATACGAAGACCGGAATATGTCGCTCCACGATGCACAGATCTTCGAGTTGATGCAGCACCCGTCGTTCAGAGATCTACAGACCGTAATCCTCTCCACGCGTAAAGAGCCATTATCACAAGCATTGGATCAATCTGGATGGCGCGTGTCGTGCGCGCCAGCAAATATATCTTGCAATGGCAAGCCTTACACGATTTACACTCTTTTGAGAAGGGGGAGCGATTCAGCGTCGTGACCTCGACTTCCTTTCAGCTCCGCCATGATGACACCCCAAGGCCTTGTTCACAAGACTCGTTTCCGAGCACGAGTCTCCGAGCACAAGTGATGCCCGTGTGTGCGGCGATAACGCTATAGACATTCTAGGCGTAGGTAGTGAGTAACGAAGCCTATGCGGCGACTCACAATCCAAATTTTAGCCTTCACTTTCCTTAAGGTAACCTATTTGCTGTCAAAATATGACGGTCGTGATCACGCTTGTGCAGCTTACGTCGACTTTTCTCAGGACAATGGTAATGATGTTGCGCTGAGCACGAGATCACAATGGCAGACCGCGCTAAAATGATCGACATCATGGACAGTACGACCTCGTCACTACGCGTTGACTTCAAGTTTTATTAAACTTTCACAACGGTCAGCAGTGCCAAGCCAGAGATATGGTCCCGACTGAGCACGCCATCGCCATCGTTCATGATTCCATCCACTGAAGCTTGATAAGATCGTGGAAAGCATTTCAAGACATCTCAAGCTTTTGTTGGAAGGGTCATTCGTCCGCTCGTCCGTCTTGGCTGTCATCACAGGCGTGACAACGGCGTCGATCAGGAAGTCGATTCACGGTCGCGCGTTTGATAGACGGTCACACGTTGAGGCAACTGAACCGAAAGCATGCGAACGATGTGGTGCGCGAAGTAGCGCGACAAGGTCATCGCTCCCCAAACCGCAATGTTCGAGCGGCATGTCCAGGAGTTCCTGAGCCTTGAGCAGCACAACGGGTGACGACAAGGCGATAAAAGTATTAGTCGCATACAAGAAAACGGTTCTCGATTGGTCAAGCATTTATTCCTCTTGGCACGGAGCTCGGTACTCGCGTCGCCAAAGGCGCAACGAAGTCACGTATGCTGACAGTACTTACTCGAGACGATCCACGGGAGCATTTGTCCAGACTGTACGGTGATGCGATCAACGGGGTCAACAATTTGTCGCGCCAGGTACGAGAAGCGGTCTCTTTCGGGATGCAGAACCCTGAACGGCCGAATCAAGCGGGCTGCAAGGTCGTACACAAGCACACCGCGCTTCGGAGCAACATGTCGATGTCGCCATGACCGTCGAAGATTTCTCTTCAACGGTAATTCTTGGTGCTCAAGGGCGCTCAAGGCTTCTTCCGTGTCGTCTGCGATCACTTGTCTTGGCATCCTCATCGCCACAGTACCAGCGACGCTGATCAAGGTGCGGAAAAGCTTTGGCGAAGCGACTTGTCTGAACGACCGCGAGGATGCCAAGTCGGAGACTGTGCCGACCTGGACGAGCGACGTTGTACTAGATCGGCCGCACAAAGATACCATGATACTTTGCGACATTTATCGAACTCGAATCTGGAGGCTGGCGCTGCCGAAGGTACTCGTCTGTTCCGTATACGAGCTGGACGTTATGGTCGTCACTTCGAGGCATCAGTATCGGAGGCGACAGGAGCACGACGACAATTGGCCGATAAGGCTCGCTCTCATGTTTCACAAGGTCTTCCAGGGGCTCTTCCAAGCGTATAACCGCACAATTACGGCAAAAGCTTGTGGATCTGCAAATTCACATGTTATGCGAGCTTGCCGAAAGAATGAGTACGCAGCTACGGTCGTGGCACAGGTGAGTTGTCAAGGCCGAAGAGGGCATACTGGCATATGCTGTCGTGATGAGTCGGAAGAGGATGATGGATCCTTCCGGCTATCCAAGCGACTGGCAGGAATGCGAGTGATCGAGCGATGATGCTGTGTAACATGTCAACGTTCACTTAGCCCGTCTTCCTTTTGAAATCGAGAACGGGAGCGACGGAGTGAGCAAGTATGCAGAGACATGGTACGCCAAAACGCCTTGCAGGGCTGTTGTAGTGGTGGACATCAACCCATGCCAGCTGCAATATGCGCGTGTCATCCTTCCCAACGCATCACAGATGTCGTCTTTTTACAGGCCAACCAGCAAAGCAGGGAACCTCGGAATTTCCAGACACTGCATGGCCGATCCAGCCTATCCGCGAACCTGAAGATGCCACATTCCAGCACCGCGAGAAAGCACTGGAAGACGGACGCATGCAGCGCACGGGCAAGCAGCATTCTGCTTCGCTGCCACATATCTGCAGGGCCCGTTATGCTGCATTCTCAAACGGGCGCACGGATAGTCGTGGTTGAATAATGGAAATATATCGAAATTTTTCACGTGCCTTGTGCGCCTCGTCTGTGCGTGACGGCACGCGTTCACTATGCGGTGAAGGAAAGGATCTGCTAAGCTCTTCGAATGCGCTGCTTGAGCGGGAAGTGTTTTCCGGCCCCCGTCTTGGCACGCACACATCGCACGCGCGACAACAACTTACAGAACGAAGATGGAAGTCGGTCCTGCTGCGAGACTGTAAAAGTGCCCGAGCGCACGCGCGAAGGATTCCCGTCGCACTGCAGACCAAACAGCCTTTCGAATACCAGGCCGCAGGGAAGGGCAGAGACACGGCCCAGACCAGCACGACAGAATCTATGCCCACGTGCTGCGGCGGGCGGCGGCCGGGGCTGGCGATCGTCGCTTCTGTCCTGCGACGGCGCTCATGCGGTGAGGATTGGGCGTCCCGGCTGGCTGGCTGATCAAACGATGGGAAAGATTTCGCTTGCACTTCGCGTTCGGAGCCCGTTGTACGACGAGCGCCTTCACTGATTATGCTTGGGCAGCAAGCAAGGCCACGATTATTTACAAGATACAACTTTAATTATCCCCCAGTGTGGTAGCCGTTGATTAAAATACGACGAATGACAAGGTAAAAATGAGGGGAGCAAGCCACGCGTGCCACGCAAACTGGGAAAAGTAGGAGGCGTCCGCAAATAAAGTTCTCTGGTTGCAAATTACACGGCGCCGTTTGGTAGCAGCGATCAGAGAGGCAGTCAGGCGGACGATCTGTTTTTTCTTCTCGTTCTTTACAATTATGAGAGATTGCCAAGCCGCACAGCACGACCATGATTGGGTTTTCATATGCACAAACGAAGCTGTGGTTGGTGACGAGACAGTGCATGTACCTGCAATCGTGCGGCGTGATCAGCGGTGGGGCTGGCCAGATATGGCAGAAGATGCCACATACCTTTTTGGCGGAGGATGCGATACGGCAAATTCGACAACTCCATCCTCCTTCGGCCCCGACAGACGTGCGGCAATGTCTGAGCAAGGGGGCCATAAGGCGGTAGCAATAACGGAACACGGAGACCGACGATCCACCAGCTCCGAGCGCGTTCTTGTTTGCAGCCAGATACGTAAACGACTTGTCCCTCGAAGAAGGTGCTCTCGTGCGGCTAGGACAGGCCTGCGGGCCGGCAGAACCGCAGCCCTCTGCGTCAAGCCCGTCCCAGAGGACTGGCGATCGGGCTGCCCCTAATTCCGTTCTAATGTCCTCTGAACCTTACTAGCCCGTCCGGGGAGCCGCCCTGGCTTCCATGGCGAGACAGGCCCTCCCAATCAGAGGAAGGCGGACGCGGCGGAACAACGAGAGTCTGCAGCAAAAAAGTAATCTGATCCATCACTCACGCTGGCAATCGGGAACTCAAACTACCAATTGCTGCAGTCACTAAGGGGTCCTTTCCCGCCATGTCAGTCACACCCACCCCTGTCGCTATGGCTGCACGACGTCCGTTTCCACTGCCTTTCGCGCATAGTGCAGGGTGCAGTCACTCCGCCGAATTATTCCTGTAGGATGACACTCGTATGATAGCCAGACCCTATCAAGGGCATCGGGAAACCTCGGAACGTGCGCTGGTGAGGGCAGCGGCGAATGGCCTGCGGTGCCAAGTCTGTTGGACGTCAAGAGGCGTTTGACGACGGCTCGAATGGCGGCGTGGGCTGGCATTTGTGCGCCCGCCGCTGGTGCTGCCACCCGTTCGGCCACCCGCTAGAAGGGCGATCCAGTCCCGGTAGCGAACTCCCGTTAGGAGCGCCAGTCGGTAAGTTCTGAATGCGAAAGTGAAAGACAGGACCTGACCGTTGCGAGTGCCGCGTGCGCGTGGCGGGCGCTTGAACGTCTCGTGATGATGCTTCCAGGCGCAAGAAGTCGGTCGCCCCGGTCTCTTTCATTTGCGGATGTCTGATCTTATACTACTTCCCTCCATGTACATCATCGCGACCGCTGCCCAGACTCTTGGATCATCTACACATCGCCGCTCTAACAGAACGAGTTCCAGATTGTTGCACTCGGGTGTCGGTACTGATCAGGACGCTGCTGACCGATTCCTGACCCGCTGGTGATATACTTGCCGACCGAAGCTGGGAAAGGTCCAGAATCCTGGCACCCACAACCGAACTCTATTCACATCCTACCTCACTTTCACCTGCCTGTCAATCTTGAACTGCAGAACATATCATCTCTGCCCCCGCCCGAGAACCATCGTTTGTGTAACGTCGGACGGTGAGATCATCCCGCTCGCGATTCTGTCAGGGTCTACGACATTCCTCCTCCCGAAGCACCGCCAGCCAACTGCTGCACTACCGAGTCGCCTCAGTGGTCCCAGATAAACGTGACAGATCGCAGTGGCCCTGTTGAAGACCCCGTTTGCCAAGCTGTCCCCTGTGTGCACGCGAGCATCCAACCTGGCGCAACATCTTCACGTACGCCGACTCGATCGTTATCAGCTCAAGTTCATCAACACCGCATCAACCTTGGAGAATCATCAAACGTCGCAACTGAAATCAGCAACAGCAACAACGCAGAGTAGAGAGCTGCTGCTAAACGCTTTCGATTATCATCGAGCATCCGCTGCCGGCCTCGCCCCGGCCGCCATCATAGCCAATCTGGCGCTCTGGTCCTGCCAAGCAGACTTGCGCGCCTCCGAGCTGAGCTTGCGCCCACCCTATCCAACAGGCTGAACACAATATCCTTCGACGGATCCCTGACACATCATTGCCTTTGCACCCTGCTACCACGCGCACCCCGCCAGCAGTTCCCTTGGCTGACATACTTTTGCTGGATCCATTATTGTCATCGCCGTCCGTTTGCGATTTCATTTCTTGGGATACACGCGAACGTGACTTCTCACGCGACACTCCTTGCCTTCATCTAGGGTCGCAATCTGCCTAGTCCATCGACGGCGCATTCTACATAAGCGGCGCCTCCCCGGCTCTGAGCCCCATTGCTGGTATTATTACTACTACCTATTCCTATCGATATAATACTGGTGGATCAACACATCCACCGTCTTTCATCCAACCGACGTCATCATGTGCAAGGCCTGCCTGAACGTCTCGACACAACCGTGTAACCACCGCTGGTATCAACTCGTGCAACCGTGCGAACCGGGATTCCATCTGGACAACTGCACCAACCGCCTCCAACTACAAGGATGGGAGACACGACAGGAGTCGTGTCCGTTCTGTGACGAGAGCGATGAACCTGTCCGACGCTCAACACATCGACTCTTCGGTCGTGTCCAAGCATTCCGCAGTGCTTACACTCCCGTCACACCTTCTGAGCCCTTTGTTCCCTCGCGTCCGGATCGAACCGGCAGCAGTGGTACCGTCAGCACATTGTCTCGACACAGCAGCGCCTCGAGCAGCACGATCGCAGTCGGTGCTGCATCCGCTATCGCCGCAACCAGCGCTTCGCCGACTATCGATCGTGGCCAGTTCAACCGCGAGCGCAACGACCGCCTGCTGGTCTACCTGACCAACGATCCGCACGAAGTCCTTCCCAGCGCGCGAAAAAACTATCCAACCTACTCCGGCGTGTCCCGCGGCGACGAGAGCAGCAGCGGTATCGCAACCGCGACGTCTTCCGACGCCAGCATCCGACCACAGAACCGACGCCGCCACAGCAGCATCAGCAGTGCACGCTCTGCATTGTCGCGTGGCTGGCGATCGAGTATCAAACTCGGAAAGGGTGTGTCTCGCTTTTCGACGCCTCTCGTGTACAATGATTGAAGACTTGCTCGTGCGGCGTTTCGCTGCGATATTCGCAAACGACCATATCTAACTTTACTTCTCAACAGCGACCTTCGCTCTGTATTCCTGACAACTACTGAAGCACCGAACATGGTGTTGCCACCCTTGGCTCAGGACCACGGCGCTACTCTGACACTGCAGTGGCTCCACTCGCACACAAGCACGCGTTTGCTCTCTACTTCAGAAGCATGCGATGACGACCCGACGATCCCACGACCAACGACCGGAATGGTCTCAGTCGCGATCACTCTCGTTTGTATCACCAGAAAGTTACCGTCGCCGATCTCGCCTAGACAGGTAAATCCCCCTCGAGCACATAGGCGGACTTATGCATGCCATGCAATTCCCCAGGACATGGACTCTCACGTGGGCCGCGCATTGACGAGCAGCGGAGTAACGATCCCTCGTGCGCCATGGATTCCCTCGTGTCGGCTTGGTTGATTTGCCCAATGGAGTTCACGGCCACGCGAGCGGAATACGACACGGCCACTCTTTCCCCGGGATATTCTTCAGCCAAGCCAAACTCAAAAACAGCGCGCTCCGCCAAACAAAGGAGTTTGTACTGCCACTCTGGATTGCAAGAGACGAGCGACGAGAGGCTAGCCGAACCTACCCGGGCCATCACCCCATGAAATGGACGAAAGCTCCGGACCGGCCAACCCGGGGGATCCTTTGCCCAGGCTGGGCCTTGTGGCAAGAACCCGCCCGGAAAGGCGAAAGAAGCGAATGGGCGTACGATCCTTTAAACCTTAAGACATGCCACACCTTGCTTTTGCGTGTCTTTCCCGGCGGATCATACGCATATTCTTGGAGCAATGTGCACTGTTCCCGATTCTTGGATCATGCCCACGTGTGCGATAGACGCACTTCCTGGACCATGTGCGGTGTCCATGCGTACGCTCTCCCAAGCCAAGATCGACACGCGCTATTCTGGTGGGCCACGCGAGCTTCTCCTTTGCGGCGACGAACGAGAGTTGCTTGGAGAGGAGGTGCGCCATACGTCTACTCCGCATGGGGCCAAGCTCGCGCTTTCTTCGCATGTGCGGCTCACGTGCGCATCGTGAGTTCCCGCCGACCTGCATTGCTCGCTTCTCTTGGAAAAGCCTTCCAGGGACTTCTGGCTTCTTCGACGACTTGACTTTACCTCCCAACTCTCGCTCTTTCGCCAATCCCCTTGCGATGCATCGCGATACGCGTACAGTGACGGAGGGCGTGCGCGCACGCGGAAAACAGGATGCACGCACACCGCCACGTGGCGCCGCGCCGTCGCTCGCGTGGGTCGACTTGGCGCCAAGACCAGCGGAGAAGGGCTCGATTCGCCCGCTCCACTCTCATGACTCTGTTTGGCCTTTCTCTGTATTCTCACTTTTTGTTTTTGCCTTTCCTGCTAGGGGCCTCTAGCGACGAAGGATTACCATGCTGGCTTTGTTCTCACTGGTTTCGGGCGGGCTTCGGGATTCTCATCGAGGCCGTCTCCTGGCCAATGGCGTTGGACGATCACCGGCGGATTCGCTGGTTCTGGCTTCTTCACTTTTGAGGGTTACAACGGAGACTGGCTCGATTGCTGTCTCTGTTCGCCTCGTGATCTTGGATCGAGGGACGCGGAGGATTCGGAAGGATCGCATGTCGAAAGATGCGGAGGCACACGGGGACGAGAGACTTCCAGATCGGGCAATGCTCGACGAGAAATTTGATACCCTACCACTACCATTGTATGATGATTGATGATCAGATAATGAAATGATCCTTCCAAAAGCCAACATCGTGCCATACCACTTGTGTCCCGCTCTGTGTTGCTCTGGACCGACCTGATAAGCACGAATCATGAGGTCATCACAAACCCACTGAAAACCTCTCATTCGTGGAGCCAGCATCGTAATCACCAACAATGAAGAGTATGGCCTTGGAACAGCAGTTGCGCTGCTTATATGGCATACCTCGCAGCTGCATGCCTTGACGCAGTGTGTCTGACTACCGCATAGCCCTCAGACCACCTGAGGATCCTCCACGATCTCGACCCTGCCCGACTCGTGGTTACACCTCGACGGCGCTGGCGCCGTTCTGACAATATATTGAAGAACATGTGCAGGCGTCACCGCTCTCGCTGCGACACTAGCTACCGCCGTGCCTCGTGGCAAGTCGTGGCAGCAGCACTGCACCACATGCCCCATACGAGGCGGCAGCAGCCGTCTCCTCATCGTCCGTCCATCCATCCATCCACCTTCGCCGTCACCGCCCGCGCCGCTTTGCCTTGTTGTGCCCAAATGGCTTGGCGTGCAGGCCTTGGCGGTGCGCGGCGAAGGATCGTATGTGGTGTGTGAGGGCGGCCAAAGTTGGCGATGTGAGGTCGAGAGAAGGGAGCGAACCGCGCCGCCCGCGGGTGATCCGCAAGGGGTAGGGATCGGCGGTACCGGTGGGTGCCGTGGCGCTGGCTGGGGTTGGGCGGGGCGGATTTGCGGCGGTTGGTGGGGTTTTGGTGGAGGTGAGGTGTGTGCAGCCTCTTATTACATGTGATGATAATTTATCCACCTTGATCTACTGTTAGATAACTTCACCCACATTGTATAGCGATCTAGAATAACGAAGTCGGCCATATCCCGAGCATAGGCCAACACCGCCAAGAGAGGCCGCAGAGCCATGTCAATGCAGCGTTCCATGGTTCTGTGCCTGTTCCTCGATATGCATGATGTCTTGAAACGAGCAATGGTAAATCTGCGGCTCTGACATATTTGTTACCAATGCATGCATAACAATACATGCTGCATGCGTTTGCTGCAACCATGAGCTGCAGGCTACTGTGACTCACGACACACACCGTGCGGCGACGAATACTATTCATTCGCGTAAGATTTTGGCTTCATCGCTCGATCGTATAGCTCCGCATATCGAGACGAAAACCATTCGGAACTTCGTCCCTATGAGTCTTCGTCTGCGAAATCCTGCAAAGCAGATGCACTCCTTACAAATGTCTGTTAAGATATCCGAGATGTACGACCTATATCGACCCGATGAAACGTTACATCAGCGACGCGCCGCCGGCTTCAAGTCCTCAAAAGCCCCTCTTCGGATAGCTCGAAAGGTTAATCCTACCTCGCGTATCGATTTATGATTCCTTCGCGTCGCGGCCAAGATCCGACGGAGACGCACCATGGATGCCATGTGGCGGGAGATAGGCGACGTGTGTGGCGCCACCGTGGCTTGACCTTTTGAGCTCGATGGCCGATAAGACGATAAATCCGGCGTGCATAACGGTGACATTGCTCTCTGTCAACATATCCAGCCGTGTTTGAACCCTTCAAGTGACTCAAGATAATAAGTGATATTCCTGCACCAGAGTCTGTGATACTCCCAGCACGCGTAATGTGTCATCGTCTTTCAGGAAGGATTCCTTATGTATGATTTGTCATCCGATGGGAATTATGCGTGCTTTGGCCTTGTTACGCGCCTCATAGAACCTGCTCTCTGGAACGCTTTCAACAGTAGGTCTCGTTGCTCGCCGAAGTCTCATGAAAGCCATCCCGACTCGGTGGAACAACCCATTGGGCTACGCTGCTGGAATTGAAAAGTCCACATCATCAGGATCAATGAACAATGACAACAAAATCGGTGACGAAGGCTTTGGTCCGTCGTAGAACGCACTCATCGGCCCCTGCACCGTCAACGAATCGTCCTAGGTCTCTTTCTATGAGCAACAGGCGTGTTGGAAACAATTTACGAAACGATCAAGTTCACACACACTTCTGAGATAGTCATGGACAACATAATATTGTGAAGACAAATTCAAAGCTTGCCTGCGTGTTATACTAAAGTATTGGTCGAAGATACAACATTTTGTGTGCTCCTGTTCAATGTAGAAGGTGTCCAATTGCGACTCCATCTCATTGGGTTGACCAAGCTCAGTAGGCAGTATCGAGAGATTCCTCATTCCTCTCCACTCGACGACGAAGAAGAGGACGTCGACCAAGCGGCCAAGGGTCCAGGCCCGTAGATCTTGTTCGATCTTTTGATCGATTTGAGCTCAGGATTGGCGCGACTGCTCCAGCCGTCACTCAGGTCCTCTTCGTCATCTTCTTCGTCGTCGGCATCGAAGTTATGGAACGACTCCCAGACTTCTGTCTTCTTTGTCATCAAGATCGCGTTACGTGTCTGCGTGTACAATTGTGATTAGCATCGAGAGTCCAGCATAGGCATGACGAAAGCTTTTACCCACTCACCAAGGTTGTCTTTCCCTCACGGTGTTCCTCTTCGTCGTCGGCGAAGTCTTCTTCGAAGAACGTGCCGGTGCTGCTGCTAGAGCTGGTGTTGGACGACTCGTCGGTCGAGTTTCCATCACCAGTATTGGCGTCTTTGGTAGTATTGTCCTCCTTGCCCGCAAGATATTGCGGCGTCTTACCTTTACCAGTGTATGACAAGTTCACACGACCAGCCTGCTCTTTCCCCTTCCCTTTGCCCTTGCTTACGTCTCTCTTGCTAGAGCTAGAGGTAGTGAGCGCGGCAACGTGGGAGTCGAGCGAGTTTAGTGCCGAATGATAGCTTTCGGACAGGGGTGACGATAGCTCAAGATTGTCCTTGAGGAACAGTCTTGCCGAGCCTGTTGATGCTCGTGGGCGCGAAGGACCTGCTTCTGCTGGCTCGTAGTTACGAGCTCTACGCTTGTGAACTGCGAACCCCTGACGACGCCCAGCCGCCTCTCTTTCCTTTCGGAGACGTTCCGTCTGGGCTTGAATCATCTCAAGCTCATGTGCATCTTTGATACCAGAAAGCTGGGTCATGATATTGGTCTGCAGATCTATTGCAGCTTGCAAGTGGACTTTGGCCTGCTCGATGGGCAGACGAGATACATCGGCAGTGCGGTCGACGACGGCCTGCCAGCCTTTGACGGCGCACTCGACATTGTATCTGATGGGGGGTAAGGTCAGTCAATCTATTCAACATAAACCGAGAGCGGAACGTCAAGCTGTCTTTAGGCAAAGATGATAAACTTACCGACGGAATCCAAGATTCTTACGGGACACTTCTTCTGTCGCTAGTAGGCCGTGCATGCGGGCCCTGATAGCCTCGCTGGTGCACGAGGAGAACCTGTTGCGCTTGACACCCTCTTGCTCCGCCAGGAGCAAGATAGCTGCGGCACAACAGTCATCCCACCGGGCCTGCTCGAAGGCTCGTATGGCCTCTTGAGCCTCTTCGACTAGAAATGCCTCTTCAAGCACCAGTTGGGCCTTGCGATACTCACTGTCCGTGAGTCGGTGTGGGTGCTCAATCTCGCCACTTGGGTTCGGCTGGGATGTGTCTCTGCGTAGAGTAGACTCCGTCAAGAAGCTTCGGAGGCTTTCAAGGTCGGATTCCTCTCCTGTGACAATGTTGCGTCTTGAGAGAGAAGGCACCGAGGACGGCGAGGCGAGAGGAGGATTTGGCAATGGAGTTGCATCTGTATTGATTTCGTTAGCACTCAATAGTTGTGGTAGGCCATTATCGGGTTGTAGCATATTACCTTCTTGGCCTGCCATGTTGTCCTGAGATACCTCTAATCGGCGTCTCGAGAAGGACGGGGATCCTTTTCTGGTAGTAAACTTCAATGGTTTTGTCGGCATGATGGAAAGATAAGAAACCAAGTGGGTGAGTGGCAAGAAACGATGAGTGCTGGGCTTCGTTGAAAGGGCAGTAGCAGGCAGGTTTTAAGGTGTTGTTGTGGTTGTACAACCACCGCTCCCGTGGGTCTTCCTGAGATACGCCCGTGCGCTTCGCTCAACGGAACATGTTTTGCTTTGACTGCTCCCGGGAGATTTGTGAGAGGTACCAGCAGGGCGATGATTGGCCGTTTAGTGTCCTTCAGAGCGCTCGGTAGAAGTAGCCCGTTCAGGGGATCGGTCTTCAGGGAAGCTCGTAGGAGATGTGGTTTCGTCATTCGATCGATCAGGTGTCATGATTTCAGGTGCTGCTGCAGTTGTTGTTGTCGTAGCTTCAGCCAGTATTGGCGATTTACCAAGGTTATAAGATTCATCGCTACTTGAACGAGTGTCAACGATAAGGAAGCGATACGGAAAGGCAGGCAGCTGGTGGTGAATGCGGCTTTCGCGCGGATAGTCTGGTTGAAATCGTTGGGAAGACTGAGCGTGCGTCAGCTGGCGTAGCTGTAGTCGTGCAGGACAACAATGTGCGAAGTCGGCTTACCTGACGATTCTCTATACTCTGTCGCTACTCAGAGCATCATAAAGGAACGTCGGAATTATTGTATCCAAGAGCAAGGAATGTGGGAAGAAAAAGCTTGGCTACAGTCTCCTATCGTACAGGGAATGGAATGTTCAACGCAAGGACAAGGACGCTATTCCTGAGCTCCAGACAGGCGCCAACGGCTCACTGGTCCACTTCCGCTTCGATGACTCCATAATGTCCAACCTGTACCATCACAATGCTGCTGATGCGATACCCACCTTGGGCGAGCAGCTCGCGCCACTCAGGCTCGCCTCGCTCTTTCCCACCCAGCGGCATCATGTAAAGGTCCATGTAGACAGCGAGAGGCACGGAGCCCATCTCAGGCAGCACTGCGTCCGAGATCAACAGTCGCGAATAGCCCGGAGTCATCGCACCGCGCAGGTTTCGCAGGATCTCGAGACATTTCCCGTCGTCCCAGTCGTGGAAATCAGCTCGGAAGGAGTAATACTTTGCGCCAACAACAGGTTGCGGCTGGAAAAATCATGTGTCATCACTTCGAAACCTCGCGGCTCCTGAAGATCGATCTCCTCGGCCACGAGCTTCTGGGTGATGATCGGCAGCTCCTGCAGGATGATGCGACCGCTCAGCCCTGGGCTCCGTGTTCGGATCGATTCAATGTAGTGAGCTCTACCACCGCCCATGTCAACAAGAAGCACATCTCCCTGCTCGAATCCTTCGTTGGCCTCGAGGAAGTCGAAGAGCGGCGTCAGCTCTGGAGGCAGACTGGCATAGAATCCCAGAATATTGTCGAAGATGCGACGACTCGCCGGTTGTTTGTCTATCCAGTTGAAAAAGTTGCCGTCGCCACCATTCACAAGCTGCACGGCGTTGGTATCCACTGTTGGCTCTTTGTACCTGTTCTCCGCCAGGAGTTCTGTCAGTGGGCCGAGGAGTGCCGGACCGATGCTGAACCTAATTGCTTCTATTAGCGACGATCAGGTTTGGAAAAGCTTGGACACAAGGACATCAGCTTGATCCAGCCTCGAACCATCGAATTTGTCAAGGTCTTGGACATCGCTGTGGCTGTATAGACGCCCCGGGCTATTTCGCCGACGTATCTTTCAGCCACCAAGACTCTCATGATTTGTCCTTTCTTGAGATTTAGCGGTGATGGGGGCCATTTTGCGCACTGCGTCTACCTACGCAACAAGCTATTGTCTGCGCCAGTCTTGCTGGTAAATATGCTGAGGTCGACACCGTCGTCGTTCAAGAGGGAGAAGATATTAAGTTCGTCGACGACTCGAACAGCGAAATTCAGACAGGATTGCATGCAATCTTAACAACGATACTCGAAACCACAAGCTCTGCAAAAGTACTACGAACATTTTATCTCAACAACATCGCTCTTGTTGCCCAATCGGCCGCTTGATCCTGTAGCTTTGCCGCTGCATCCGCAATGGCACCTGCCAGACGCATATGGGTTGCGGAACTCGCGGCGAGTGGGCTGCATGTTGCAACAATATAGTTGTCGATGGACTTGTTGAGTGACGCTCGCAAGGATAGAAGGCGACAAATAGAGACCTTCGCCATATTCAAAGGACAAGGTCAAAAGAGCAAGAGGCAAATGGGTATATCAAACAATGGCCAAGCCATGCGGAGAAGAAAAGATAATCATCTTATTCTTTGCCAATATATGATGCGGTACAACGGAACAACAAGGTGAGTCCGTGGAACGCCGTCGGTTCGCATAAAGCCTTGCATTCCTTGAGGGACAAGGGCGCATCTTTGTTGGCGTTTGCTCAGGTTTTCGCTTGAATAGCTCCCGATAACAGACTCCATCGGTACGCGCAGAACCCTATTCGCCATTAGAGCGACACCAGAGGCACCCGCGTGTGCTCCAACTCATGATCCGGCGGCACTGAGAACTAGCATACGGCAAAGTGAGCCGACGACTTCGGTACCATTGGTTCGCGCTTGCTGTGCCGCACTCGGTCGGCTCGCTTCTGCCACAGAAACACCTGGGCGCCCGTGGGTTGTATGCACGTGGAGATGAGATATTCTCGCAGACTCAGCAGAACTCAACCGGAATGGTCGAATGAAGGGAACCGCGGACCCTCCAATAGGCTTATTTCTGCGACTATCGACGTCACTTGTCGAGTTCAACGCCATAGGATTTCTGGACGAACTGGTCAAGCATCCACTCGATGGTGTAGACCACGTTATCATGGTCATTGCCACTCTAAAAGTGACCAGCTGCTGCGAACCCTAGCTCATTCCTGCGATGTGATGAGCTGCGTGGCTCGTACATGACTTCCTGGGCATTCTCGAAGCGACCATTAACAGGATTCATGTACCCGGGCTACCAGATGATGTTGGCACTGCCATCAGTCGCCACCGGCGCGTATCGGTAGGACACGAAGAGCTGGACTCGCCCTCCAGCCTATGTGGCGCGCTGTGCCTTAGAAGCAGTCCGCTCCAGCATCGCACTACGGATATTGACACTGAAGACGTCTTTGAGCAGACTCTCAATGCAACCTAAGACCACTCGCAGGACATCCATACAGCAGTGGACACAGCTCGCGTATGTCATCGGGTCTTCCAGATATTATCGGAGCATCATCGTGGGGTCGCCGTCTCATTGGCAGACACGGCCGAACTCGATCGGCCAGCTGAAATGCGGCACAGCAAGCCCTTACAAATCTCGCAGCGATCGCGAAAGATAAGCTCGAATTAGGCGCGAGAATCTAAAAAAGTGCATTACACGCGGTCGTCATGTCATTGACCTCCAACACCAAGTCGTGACCCTTGCTTCGCGGCTGTGATGGAATTCGCTCTGGTCATTGTGTGGCTTGCAGTTGTAGGAATATTCGGAGCAACTGTCCGAGCAATTCGCATCTCGCAGCCACAAGGGGTCCGTCTCACAATCCGGCACACGCTAAATGGCTTGTCTCTGCTTGGCATCATCGGCATATTGTCAGCGTTCGCAGGGTTGGTGATTACTTCATGCTTTACCTATGGGCGGCATCTCTTGTGGCTGCACGTGGCAGGGCGAGTGAGAGCCGAGCCCGCACAAAACAGAGGACAATGACTCTAATCCTAGGTACACTAGGCCTCGATTGCAGTACAGACTACCCTATCGAATCCTCAGAATGGTCATATTGGTTATCAGCGCCACGAACTGCTCACTGGAAGCGCCATCCTGTGCACCATTGCCCACACGGCGGCAATTTATCATGAAATTACTTCCTCCTCGGCATCAAAGGCCTCAGTCACCATACCAACGATACTTTGTGTGTTGTCCATTTGGCTAGCCGTCATCTATGCATGCGCACCTTGTTCCGCAATCGGATCGACGGGTGAACACGATCTGGACTATAGAGCCACATCGCTGGTCGCGAGGCATGTTACGTTGATGTTTCACAGGAGCACTTTCTGACCGTTCCTTAGATACACTTACTCTTGGGCCGAGCCTATCCTTGCACTGTGCGACGAGATTCTACGAGTAGAGAATCATGATCTCCCTACACTTTCCACTCCAGCACAAGCCACGTTCTTGCGGACAAGGCTCGACGGCTCACCCGTCAGTCAGAAGCATCTTTTGTTGCGATCACTATACCATTCTCACACTACTCTCTTCCACCAACAGTGGGCATGCACTGTGGTGCAGAGTGTGTCCGCGTTCGCGCCACAGGTGTGTATCTACAATATACTTTACTTGCTTGAACGCCCTGAAGACGAGAGCTCCACTCGCGGTCTCGTGTGGATATTGGTGATAGCTTTGGGCTCTGTCATTGCATTCTTGCAGACTCTCGATACAAGGCATGTCGTGTCGTCCTTCCTGAAAACTAGCTACTGACAGTGTCAGCCTGAACTACCTTGCTTTCGGCAAGATCGAGGTCCGAGTGCGGGCACAGCTATCTGCGGCAATATTCGCCAAAGCACTACGACTCGACGACGTGAAAAAGGTCGAGCGGAGCAACTTGCAGAAGTCAATATCCCAAATCGGCTCCGTAGCACAGGAAGAGGAAGGGAGGATCGGAGAAAATCAGTCTGCGCCGGACGGCTCATCGGCACTACCAGCTACGGCAAAGCTCGAATCGAAGACGCAGCAGCAAGTCACCAATCTTATCGCTGTAGACAGCGTGCGGATTGCTGAAATGGCCTCTCACCAGCATGCGTTCCTGGGTAGCTTCGTCTCATTCACAGTCGCGTTGATTTTCCTCGTTCGACTCGTCGGCTGGCTGAGCTTCACTCTCGGCCTGCTTGTCCCGATCGTCATGATCCCGTTAAACGCGCGAGCGTCTCGGGCGTACGGTGGCGCACAGCGAGGAATCATGCAAGCACGGGACAAGCGACTTCAGATTCTCTCTGAGATCTTGCAAGGAATCAAGCAAATTAAGTTCACTGCCACAGAAGCTGTTTGGGAGGACCGATTAAATCGCATCCGCGACCAAGAGCTCCGCATGCAGCGAACGTCATTTGTGTGGCAGTTGACTCTGCGACTTCTATGGATCGCATCACCGGTCATGCTTGCAGCGGTCACTCTGACGGTCTACGTGCTTCTCCAGGGAGATCTTTCACCTGCAGTGGCATTTACTGCACTGGGGGTCTTTGCGAACCTGGAATTCGCTGTCAGCGTTTTACCCATGGCCACTCTGCAAATTCTTGATGCGCTGGTAAGTGTCAAACGAGTCGAACATTTCTTACATGCCCCCGCAAAGAAGAAGAACGCAATGCCGGGACAAAGTGTTCGCCTCGATCACGCTACCATCAGTTGGCCGGTGGCCGATGACCAAGACGGCACACATGGCCATACATTGAGAGACATGGATTTGGACTTTCCTAACCATAAACTGAGGTATGTCTATTACTTTCACATCGGTAGATCAGGGCTTACAGGAATTCTGCAGTATCATTCATGGTCTAAGTGGGAGCGGCAAGAGCCTCCTCCTGGCCGCCATCGTCGGCGAAGCCACCGTGCACAGCGGCACTCTCACCGTGCCACACCCTGAGCCTCCAGGCTCAAATCTTGCGGTAGATACCGCAGAGGATTGGATACTACCCAGCACCATCGCCTACGTCTCGCAGATTCCGTGGCTTGAAAATGCCAGCATCCAAGCCAATATCCTCTTCGGTCTTCCGCTCGATCCACCGCGCTATCGTGCTGTTCTCACGGCCACAGCTCTTGAGCTGGACCTGCGGATCCTTTCCGACGGCGACTTGACCGAGATTGGTGCGAGAGGCATCAACCTCAGTGGCGGACAACGCTGGCGCGTGACGCTCGCCCGAGCTCTGTACTCGCGAGCTGAGATTCTTGTGCTGGACGATATCTTCAGCGCGGTAGATGCACACGTGGGGAGGCATTTGCTGCAACATGCGTTGATGGGGCCCCTAGCACGCGGTCGCACAAGGATCCTGGCGACTCATCATGCGGCGAGATGTCTGCCTCACGCGGCGTACTCCGTACGTCTGACAAGGGATGGTCATGCGATCGTAGACGATGCTAAGGCTGGAAGCGCGAGGGATGTGCTCAGTGATAAGAGAGATGCTTCTGTGCATGAGGAACCCGCCCCAGTGTCGCAGACTTCTACAGTAGCTCATGCTCGCCCTACACCAAAAGCTTTCGTCGAGGAAGAGTTCCGCGAACAAGGTGCCGTCAAGTGGCACGTTTACCGCACCTACATATTTGAGTCAGGCGGTTGGCTCTTCTGGGTTCTCGCTTTCGGCGTTGTCGTTATCTCACAACTCGCGCTCCTCGGAAGAATCTGGTGGATCAAGGAATGGACTTCGGCAGGTGAAAAGCAAGCCAGTGTTGGAGCAACCGGAGGGAAAGTCCCCCACTCGACACATTATTACCTCGTCGTCTATGTCGTCCTCTCTCTCGCTGCTGCTCTCATGGAAGCGGTGAAATGCGGCACCGTCTATGTTGCGGCACTTCGAGCTTCCCGAAACATGTTCCGACGTCTCCTCCATGCCGTCCTTCACGCCCGTGTGCGATGGCTTGACACAGTCCCCACCGGTCGTATCCTCAATCGCTTCACTGCAGACTTGGCGGCTGTGGACACCAAGATCCCCGGTGACGTACACACTTTGCTGTCGGCTAGCTGTGCGCTTGGCGTGGTCTGCTTTGCAGGGATCGCTCTGTCTCCAAGCATTGCCATCACTGCGGCGGTGCTGACCGGATTGACGCTGAGGTTCGCGAAGCGATATCTACCGGCAGCCAGGGAACTCAGACGGCTCGAGGCCACAGCGCGATCGCCCGTCCTGGAGTTCTGTGAGACCACGTTGAATGGCTTGGGAACGGTACGAGCCTATGGCGTAGCAGAGAGGTTCCGTGCGAGGATGGAGCACCTGATTGATGCGCACAGTGCGAGCAGTACAACGTTGCAACTAGTGACACAGTGGCTGGCGGTGCGAATCGGTTTACTTGGTGCAATGTATGCCCTCGCGGTGGGCATTGCCATCGCAGCCATCCCAGTGATCACGGCCCCTGCAGCAGGACTTGCCCTGGCCTTCGCGTTGGACTACAACAAGAACATCGATCAGGCGGTACGGCGATTCGCGGCTCTGCAGGTGGATATGAACGCCACCGAGCGCGTGGTGGAGTACGCCGAGATGGATCATGAGGGACGAGAAGATCAACGCGCATTCCGCGGAGCACCGGCCGAGTGGCCCTCAGCAGGGGCTCTCACGATCACCGATCTGGTCGCGACACACGCCGTGAATCTACCACCTGTGCTGAAAGGCATCTCGCTGGCGATTCCTGCTCGACAACGAGTCGGTATTGTCGGCCGCACGGGGTCCGGCAAGTCTTCCCTTGCACTCGCGCTCTTTCGCTTCCTTGACATCTCTAGTGGCCAGATCGTCATCGACGGGATCGATACAACTACCATCTCGCTGCATGACCTCCGCTCCCGCATCGCCATTATTCCACAAGACCCCGCACTTTTCGCGGGCACGGTCCGGTCAAATTTAGATCCTGGTGGCTTGCATTCCGATTTGGAGTTACTATCCTGCTTGCGTAATGTTCGCCTGATCCGCGACGATGACAGCAATGACTCCCACATCAGCACGAACACCGCCCACGGCACAAGGTCTCTTGCCAATCCCACCAATGTCACCCTCGAGACTCCCCTCGCGCCGAATGCCCTCAATCTCTCTTCCGGTCAACGCCAACTCCTTGCGCTCGCACGGCTCTTCCTTAGCGCAAGTCGGACCTCCCCACCCAAGATCTTGGTCTTAGACGAAGCGACCTCTGCGGTCGACCAGGCGACAGATGCGGCGGTACAGGCGGCGCTGCGTGCGGCTTTCCCCGCGACGACGGTGTTGGTGATCGCACATCGCACCGGCACAGTAGCAGACTTTGAGCGAGTCGTCGTGTTGAACGAAGGTCTTGTCGTGGAGGAAGGAAAGCCGGAAGATGTTCTCAAAGGGCGAGAGTAGTCGAGTCTTCTCCATGTGTTCAGCCTTTCGGTGACCGAGCCTCGTTTATTGTGCCGCAGTCAGCTCTGCCGCCTTCTCATCGCATTTCTGCGCCAGCGCCGTATCCTTGGCGCTCAAGCCGGCCGGCCGATGCGTGGTCCAGCGCACGTTGACGCGATTGTAGACATTGCTCCACTCCGGATGGTGGTTGTGCGCATTGATGAAAGGGACTACGGCATTCATGAAGTTCTATGCGCGAGGTATGTGTCAGCTAGGAATGCATGCATTGCAAAGCAGCGGGTAGAGGAGGCGATCGTCGTACCATGGCAACCTTGAAATTCCGGAACTTGAATTCTTTCTCCAGTCCCGCACCGTCCGCGCAGCGCGTCCAACCTTTGGCGGTGATGAGTTCGGTTGCTTCAGCTATTATCACGGACGGATCGGAAGTTCCGGGGGAGAGCTTAAAGACTTCAGATGCGGGCGGCGCTGAAGGACCAGAAGCATGTTGGCGTACGCCTGGAGAGGCCATGAAAGTTCGGACAGACGGTGGCGCGAGTACCGATCGAGTCCTTGTATGGGCTAGACTGCCTGTAATCTTGGGTGATGCTATAGCCGTTTGCCCGAATGCTGATATCGAGAGTAGCCGGCGATACGGAGTTCTTGAGAGATACATATATGTGGTGGTACGAAAGATTCTGTAGCCGTGATCGCTACCGTGAGGTTGGCTCACGGGTCGAATCGGTGAGAACAAATCACTATCTCGAATGGATAATTGACACTGATATTTTCAATGACATTGATGTCCCAAAAGCGTGATGAAGTCAGAGAAGCTTTAAGAGTCGGCCTTAGTGCATAGGGTTCGGAACTTTAATCCGATCATGGCCTCTAACCCTAAGAACATGTTCACGATGCTTCCAAGCATGAGCGTGCATGTGAATCACAATTCTGCTATGTGTGAGGCTCGGATAATCACTATTGTGATATACATGCCATCATCCATGAAATGCGAGGTGAGGTGAGATGAGGCATGAGCAGTCCTGTATACCATATTCACCAGGCGAGAAATCTCTCACCAGAGATATCGAAGTTCCATCGCACCAAAGTCGGATCACACATGTTCTCACATACCACACTATGGTGAACGAATAGCACGATCTGCAATATCTTTCAGGGTTGGAGATTTTTTCACCGCTCGGCACAAGCGAGTATCTATTGATCATTCATGCCTGATCGGTGCTGGTACCCGCATATCTCCCTCCCGATACCGAGATCTGCACTCCTCCACGATCGCCTGCCATACTTCGGCACTACTGCACGATTCCTCCTCCACGCGCAAAGTCTAATGAACGTAACGAGCAAAGTCTCCAGTCGGCTAAGCGCTGTAGGTTACAGTGGGAATGTACCCGAGTCCTTTATGTATCTCCCCAAAACAACCCAGCGAATGCGAGAACGAGGAAGTGTCACGATGGATTACCCACACGGCGTCCACAGTCTTTGGAGAAACGAGGGACACGGCCTTCTCGTTTTGGGGGGTTTTACCATTTTGGAACATTCGTATTTACAATCCGTGATACGCTTCGCTGCGGCTCCCGTTCCGTGACCATGAGACCCATTTCATCATCACCCGTTGCTCTCCTCCCTCGCGTTCTCAGATCAGCCGAGGAGAGATCTCTACTTCTGCGCCGCCGTCAGAATGTTCGCCGCCGCCGAGACGTCGACGAAGTAGCTCAAGTGGGCGAAGCTGACGTCGAGCTGGCCGTTGCAGACGCCGTCGCCGTCGACGCAGAAGACGTGCAGCGGGCCGGTGTACTGGCCGATCTTGGCGCCGACGAAGGGGTCGCCGAAGGTGACGACGTTGGTCACGCGCTGGACGTCGGCGAGGGGGGCGCGGGCGAGGGCCTGCGAAAGAAAAAAGGAAGGTTAGCTTGATGGGGATAGGGAGGAGAAGTAGGAGGATCGCAGGTGAGCTTACATTCCGCACGACCATGGCGCCCTGCGAGTAGCCCGACATGGCGATGTTCGCGTTCGGGCACTGCGTCGCGACCTGGTGCAGGACGGCGCGGGCGGTGACGCCGCCGGGCAGGCCGAGGCAGTAGTCGTTGTCGAACGAGTTGTCGTAGTTGAAGCCGACGGTGGTCCACTTGTTGCTGGGCAGCGCGCCGGCGAGCTGGGGCCCGATGGTGATGCCCGTGTCGCCGGGCTCGAGCGTGCCCTTGGCGAAGATCAGCATGTTGTCGGCGCAGGTGAAGCTGCTGGCCTGGCGCTTCTGGCCGACGCCCTGGCCGGCGCCCGGCGCGATGGTGATCTCGTTGACGCCCGGCGGGTTGGCGTCGAGCGGGGCGTCGCCGCCGTTGGCGGCGCAGTACGCCTGCAGACCGGGCCGGTACTCGTAGATGGCATCCTTCGCGGCCGGGAAGTAGCGGACGATGCAGCAGTCGCCGGACTGCTGGTCGTTGACCGGGAACTTGGCGTAGTCGTAGACGGTGGCGCCCGTGGAGCCGGCGATGGTCGCGACGATGCAGGACTGGTTGTGGCAGCTGCCGAAGTCCTGGCGGGCGACGAGCGTCGGGATGGCCATCGGATTGGCGAGGGCCGGGGTGACGGCCAGGGCGGCGGCGCCCAGCAGGGTCAACATGTTCTTGGCCATGGTTGGCAGGGAGGCAGGAAGGCAGGAAGGGAGTTCTTGCGGTTCACAGAGGCGACGGAGGGAGCAGAAGAAGGAGCGTGTGAGGTCGAGGAGGTGAGGTCTTCATATAATCGAGTGATCGCCCGGTGATCTCGTTTCCCGGACCGCCAGTAGTCGCTGCGGCTAGCACCCACTCACGCTGGTGTTTGCATGCGCGCCTGCTAATCTGCAACGGCCGAGGTGATGCTGGGGCGGTGCATCATCGACGGTAAGTTAGTGACATCGTCCATCTCATGACAGAGATCAGACCGAGCTGGGCGACCCGAGGGGACGCCATGCGGCCAGGAAAAACGCTTGTTTGGCAGGGTTAAGGTCGGACAAGCCGTGCCACCGAGAGTGCCACCATGCTTAGGTCTCCATTGGCGGGTTGGCAACCCACAAGCAGTTAGGCGCACAGTGTGGAGATGGGTTTCAGGAACGCCCGCGAGATCTGCAGCTGCGACGCGTGCCTGAGTGGTTTGTCGACTGTGGGAGGAGAGTTCGCCAAGACGAAGATTCTGTATACGAGAAACGACCCGAAAGCGAACCGTTGCTCTGCGCTGCGGCGGAGTTTTGGTGATGATGTTTCTTGATTCTTGAGGAGCAACATTCATAGATGGGCATATTGACGATACTTCTTCCATACACCTTCGACATGCATGACATGCCTCTACTATATTTAATCCTAAGAAGTCGCAGAGAAACAACGATATCCGTCGCATTCGCGTGAGAATCACAAGATCAGATGTCGTTCACTCAAAAAAAAGCCGAGGGATTCTCGAACAGGTGAAGCGCCCGGCCCAAAAGGCGGGGATGGTCAATTCTGGGGTGGAGTTCCGCCCCCGACAGTAGTTCATCTCTGCCCAAACTCTGTCGCACACGCTTTGATTGATGAATTTATGGAAGTTTAACCCCGCAGGAATGGAAATGATGTCGTAAACTGGTGATTGTGGATTGGATCTGAGAATAATGGCGGTCGTATCGCCCAGGTGGATTCAATAATGCTCCGATGGCCGATGAAGATACAGTACATACATCCACCACGAGAACGTCTCCGGTCTCGCGTAGATGATCGTTACGACCTACGCCGGTTCCTTGCAGAAAACCTGGCCGTGGCTTCTGCTGCATGCATATGTACCCCAGGCCTCCGCCGGAGACAGCAGCAGAGGCTGACAGATGCCAATCCGTAACTGAGAGAGTAGGGCGAACCCGCCACCCCTGACTGGTCCGTTTCGAATCTCACCACAGGGCGCCGCCGCCGCGCTTTTTCCCCGCTTGAAGGTAAACGATTTGGGCCGAGACCTCTAAGGTTAGTGTTGTGTCGTGTCGAACCTCGTTGGCCGTTAAGTTAAGCGAAAGTGTGCGATCGACAAGGGTCGGAACTCTCGTTTCAACCTGTGCTGGACGAACGCTGCTGCGCTGTCCCGACCTGTCTCTTGCTGTGTGCAGAACTGGAGGCGGATGTACCAGAGAAATCCATCGCGTGTCGTGCAAGAAGAGACATCTTCAAGTCATCGAAGGAACCGCGCAGGCGACCGAGAGAGCCTCGAGCACCTTCCTTCACAACCATGGCCCGCTTCGAAGACCAAGAATCCGGCCTCGCGCAGCAACAGCAAGAAAAGCTCCTCGCCACCCGCGGCAACTCCGGCGAAATGTCGCCGACCGACGACGACGACCACCCCCGGATCATCTACGTCAAGGAGAAGCGCCGGTCGCGCTGGTGGGACGTCGCCAGTTGGCTCAGCTGTTTTTTCCTCGGAATCATCGCCGCGACGTTGATGTTCGGGGTCACGGCGCGGCAGTCGCAGTTGTCGGTGGCGACGGCGGTGGCGGCCTCGTCGGCGGCGGCGGGAGCGGCATCATCTGCATCGCAGCCGTCGAGTGCAGAGCAAGGCGCCTCGCCGGCGCTGGTGGATCCGAAGGTGAAGGCGACGTACAAATTCGCTGATACGGATGCGTTACCGATCGGTAAGCCCCTCCAGTCCACAACTCCCGAGAAACCCCAATTCCCTAACGAAGAATAGTCCCCGACGAAACCGTCACCTTCGAAGCCGACCGGATCTTCTCCGATCGCGCGACCGACGAGTCCGACTTCGCCTGGGACATGCTGCTGCCGCCGGGCCACGGCTGGGTCTTCGTCCCCGACGCGGCCGCGCGCGGCCTGCTGCCGGGCCAGCTGACCTCCGAGGGCGAGATCTACTCCGTCGCGCTCTACCACCAGCTGCACTGCCTCGCGCGCATCCGCAAGCTGCACTGGATCTTCAAGGACGGCATCACGACGGGCGATGACCGGCTGGCGCGCGACATGGCGGGTCGCACCCAGACGGCGCATGCGCAGCATTGCTTTGATTATCTGCGGCAGAGTATCATGTGTTATGGCGATATGACGCTCGAGTGGCCGAAGCAGGAGGGGCCGAGCGCGGGCGCGCAGGTGGATGGGTGGGGGGTGCCGCATATGTGTAAGAGTCCGGTGAGTCTTCCTGAGGTCCTTCCTTTTTTTTTCCTTTTCCCTTCAATTTCCCCCTCTTATATCTCCCATTCTTGCGAATCGTTCTTGAGAAGTGAAGTCCGGCTGACATGATGTGTGGTTCTCTAGTCGGCGATCAAGGATTACATGGACGAGTACCACTTCAACTCGACCTATGCCTTCGACGCGGCGGGATGAGCGTGCCCGAGCTGTGTACAAATATGCAAATGAATTCTGTAACGATAATCACGTCCGCCTCGTCTCTGTGACCACACCACACGTCCTGGCTCGTCTCCTTGTCAGCCACCGCGTTCGCGATATAGACTTCCCAGTGTGCGCGTGTAGCGTAGGCCAGCTTCACAACTTGTGGCAGATCCTGGTCTGGGGTGGAAAGTAAAAGACGTTGATATTCACAAATGCTACCCATTACTCCAGCCGAAGAACCACGCATCGCCTTGCCACACCTTGCTTGCTAGGTTTGCAAAGTGCCAGAAAGGGTTCGCACAAGGTGTTCCCCCAACCTGACGACAATGATTGTAAACAAAAGAAATTATATAAGGAATCAGTAGCCGAAATGACAGGAATTCCAGACGCGAGCGATATGCACGCGGTTCCAGGAATTTCCTGCCCCTCAACTACTGTTCCTCCCAGCTCTTTTCCACCGACATTTGTACAGCCACCTCTTTCTGCCCTCTTTTCTCGCCTCTACTATCTGCACAGCACCCCTCTACAACCGCAGCAACTTCGCCGCATAATCCACAATCAACTGCTCCGTCGGGAACGCCATCTCCTCGAGCTTCTGCGCGTAGGGGGTCGGGACTTCGGCACCAGTGACACGGACCGGGGGCGCCTCCAGGTAATCGAACGCGTATTCGGCGGTGAGGGCCAGCAACTCCGCGCCGACACCGAAGCTGGGGAAGCCGCTCTCGACCGCCATCATGCGGCCGGTCTTCTTGACCGACGTCACGATGGCCTCGACGTCGAGCGGCTTGACGCTGCGCAGGTTGATGACTTCGGCCTCGACGCCGTACTTGCTCTTCAGCTGCTCGGCGGCCACGAGGGACTGGCCGACGCAGCGGGAGAGGGTGACGATGGTGAGGTCCTTGCCGGGGCGCTCGATCTTGGCCTTGCCGAACTGTGGACGGAATGTTAGCAGGTGGAGGAGAATTGAGAGTCGTGTGAGTTGAGGCCTACCGGAATGACGAAGTCGTCCTTCTGCGCGGCCTCGCTCATCGGGAACGAAAGACCGTAGAGCAGCTCATTCTCCAGCACGACGACCGGGTTGGGGTCGCGAATCGCAGCCTTGAGCAGGCCCTTCGCATCCTCGGACGAGTACGGCGCGACGACCTTCAAGCCGGGGATCGAACCATACCACGCGCTGTAATCCTGCGAGTGCTGGGCGGCGACACCGGCCGCGAAACCGTTGGGTCCGCGGAAGGTGATGTTGCACGGTTGGATGCCGCCGGACATGTAGTGGGTCTTGGCGGCCGAGTTGATGATCTGGTCGATGGCCTGCATGGCGAAGTTGAAGGTCATGAACTCGCAGATCGGGTGTAGGCCGGCAAGGGCGGCGCCGACGGTGAGGCCGGCGAAGCCAGATTCCGTGATCGGGCTGTCGATGACGCGCTTCTCGCCGAAGCGGTCGAGCAGGCCTTTCGTGACCTTGTAGCTGGCGAATGGGTCAGTTTTGCTGATGCATTGTGTGATCTTCCTTCATGGATTTCCCTCTCCGCCTCCTCCTCTTTCTCCTGTCATCCCAGACAGTTCGTCTACCGCTTCTCCGTCCCGTAATTGTCTGGAAATCACTTACGCTCCATTGTACTGCGCCACCTCCTCACCAAGCACGAACACCTTCGGGTTCGCCTCCATCTCCTCAACCATAGCCTCATTGAGAGCATCTCGCACCGTCATCTCCTTGCCGCCGGTAGCATAAGCCCGCCATGACGCCGCGCCAACCGGTCTTGAGAGCTTCTGCAGGCGGGAGGCTGTGAGGGGAGAGGACGTTGCTGGGGCGGAGCGGAGCAGCTGGGCGGCGGGCCGCAGGACACGTGTGCTGAGAACCATCGTGGATCTTTGGAATGTGATGCGGTGGAGGAGAATCTGCTGATCTCGCTGTCGCGCCGGTGGTCGTGCTGGCGGAAGTTTTTGTGTTCGTGTTGCGAACCCGAAATAGCTGTTCGTGCTGCTGATGCTGACGTTGTTAATGCGGGAGACGAAACCTTCCTGTCCGTTGAGCTTGGAGAAAGCTGGGGCATGGCGGCTGGCGGAAGCTGTGGACACTCACCTCGAGAGATTTTGTGCTGTTCCCACAAGAGTCCAACACACGACAATAACAGAAAATCACGACGACGACGAAGACTGCTTGTAACGGAGGACGACGAAAATTGACCGGTTTCCCAACGAAAGGCGCGCGGGTTGGTGAGGCGGGATTGCTTTCCTTTCGGACCGTTAAGACGAAGCTTGGACCTCCCCAGGTCTCTTTCTTCTCCCCCAGCCCGCAAGAGGCTCAACACTCCACGCGGCAGCGGAACGGCGGGAGTATGCGTGGCGGGCCGAATGCTCTGTTCTATTCTTGCCTTCAGACGCCGATGGAGGTGATCATCCTTTCTTCCTAGTAAATATATTTAATACCCTTAAGTCTAGTCTGGTATATTGTGACGCCTACAACCTGCTCTGAATATCGCCAATTGCCATATCCACAGGGTGTCGTCCGCAAGAAGGCACATCGTTTCTTCCGCACGTTCATTCCGCCCTACGCCGCGCAGGGTCCTCCCGTTCGCCTCCCCACGTCCCAACGTCCTGGCTGACTAGGGGCTTGGAGCCGCATTGGCAGTTGTGCTCCCGGGAATTTTGTGCACGAAAGTGCCGTGATACATGACGGCGACCTTGATATACCGCTGATGGGTTGGGAGATATGTGGTCTCTGAGCGAGTTGCCCAGATGCACGACTGATCGGACGAAACCCGATAACTTGGTGTGGTCGCCCTGGCTACCTGTGGATAGCATCAAATGAGCCTACAAATTTCTGGCGACCAGAGTCAAGCCGGAATAACACTTGATGCCCAATGCTCACGATCTCTGGATTAAAACTGACCATGCCAAAGCCGTGAGGCTCCAGACAGAATCGCTATAATTCCTCTCAGTTTCTCTTCCCACAAATAATATGCATAAAAACAAGAAAACAACATTCTGCTAATGACCCCATACGCCGTTCATGAAACTCCAAACCACGCTCTCGCGAGGTACGATGCAGACCCAACACCAATCGAACAACAAAAATCTGAGAGCAATGTGATATCCGAACGCCAGAAACGCAATAAGATTTCGCCGAGCAGTGCTTCCAGGTATAGGTCTGGAGGCTGGTATAGTGTTTCGAAAGATCCAGAGAGGTGTCGAGACTCTCTCTCTTTCCCTCTTTGTCTTTCTCCGTGAGAAGCTACGGTCGGAGCCGATGATGGACCGCGGTGCCAGTATTGCTGATGGGAGATCTCAGCGCTTCGACGCTCTGGCGCGCCGAGTAGCAGTCGTGGCCGGCAGAGGAGTGAGTATCTGGCAAAACGCCATTCGCTGATGACGGAGTCGTCGCCGTGGTGCATACTGCGTATTCGAGCGCAGTGGAGCAGCTCGATGGTTCTTCGCCGCACTCTCGTCCACCTTGTTGCATCAACACGATGCGAGGATCCGATGTGCCGGAGAGTCGTCCCTCGCTGTGGCGCATCGGCAGAAGGCACGCTCCATCGCTCCTTCCCAAATCGTCCATCACCACAATCAACAACACCTGCCCCTCCTCGCCCCAGCGTCGGCCCCCTGCCCCTCCTCCTCTCCCCCATCCACGCCCGCGCTCGCCGCCAACGCACCGAGCCAACTCCTCCGCTTATCTCCCACCCCGACGCGAAAACTCCCATTATTGGTTGGGAAGCCATATGCATCCGTGCCCGCCGCGCCGCCACCACCGCCACCTCCCGCGTGCTGTGACATGTGTCGTGCGTGCCCGCCGCCGCGCGGGAGGTCGAAGTAGCCCTTCTCGCCCGCGCCGCCGCCCATCAACGCGGCGGCGTTCCCGAGGGACCGGCCGCGCGCGTGTCCCTGTCCCGGCACAGGGGCAGTCGTGTTGCCCGAGACCGCCTGCGTGAGCAGATCCCGCTGCGCCAGTTTGCCCAGATGTCGATCGACCAGCTTCCGGGTCACGACGCGGAAGATCTCCTCCACCCCTTCCCCGCTCTTCGCGGAGACTTCGTGGCAGCAGTCCCAGACGTGGTCCGGCAGGAGCGGGGTCGTGGCGATGTTGAAGTAGGGGTTCGTGTTGGCGGGGAGCGGGTTGGTGGCGGAGGGGAGGTGCGTGGCGCCGATGGCGGTCGCGGAGTGCCGGATCCGCATCCCGGCGCCGCCGCTGGCGGGCGCGGCGGGAGGATGACCGGAGAAGGCCGGCGTCGTGGGAGTGGCGAGCGGGTGGTGGAGCGGCGTGCCCGGGTTCGTGAAGAGGCCTGCGACCGCGGGCGACGGGTGATCCCCGCCGCCGAGGACGCTCGCGCCGCGACTGCTCGACGGGTAGAGTTGCTCCGCGACGTAGCCGATGCACCGCTCAAACGGCACCTCCCTCGCTTTGGGGTCCGCCGCCACGACGTCCGCCTTCGTGCCGACGACGTGCAGGATCATCTCCCCGGGGCCATCCTCGGCCCCACGGTGATCCCGCAATTCCTGCAGCCACCGGCCGACATCCTCGAAGCTCTCGCGCGAGGTGATATCGTAGCACAGAATCGCGGCGTGGGCACCCCGGTAATACAGCCGCGAGAGCGCGCGAAAGCGCTCCTGGCCCGCCGTGTCCCAGATCTGCAGGCGGATGGTACAGCCGGATTCCGGGTCGGCGACTTTGGTGGTGAGGAAGGCGGCACCCACCGTCGTTTGGACTTTGTGCGGTGGGATCCAGACGTTGGAGACGTAGCGATGCACGAGAGAGGTCTTGCCGACGGATTGGCTGCCGAGGATCACGATCTTGGCTTCGAGGGAGGGCGGGGGAGACATTCTGAGAGGATCGTGAGGTTCCGCCGGGTTTTGGCTGGTTTTGGTTTCGGGTGGTTCTGGTTTTGGCTTTGGCTTTGGCTTCTGGGCCAGGAGGGTTTCTTGACTCTGTTGTCTACTCTCGGCGGCGCGTGTTTGATGAGGGGTCCTGCTGCTGTTGCGGCTGCGGCCGGGATTCCTGATGCGTGACGACGGCGACGACGGTGCGACAAAGGCGATACGGCGGTCCGGTCGGCTCCATGGACGGTCCGCTGTTCGGGTTTCGCGAGAGGTCGTGATTGCAATTTCAAAACACAGGAGATGGGCGTTTGGTCACTCGGGTAATATTACACCACACGAACCCCGGCCGGTGTCATTAGTTCTCCTCCGGAGAGTAGGTAGAGAAGTGCTACGAGGCCTTCTTAGATAAGAGACATTCGGGAGAAAGGTGAAGAAGGCTGATACAAAGAAGTTGAAAAGCCTCCCCGTCGACGCGTCTTTCAGACCAGACAGACAAAGGCAAGACGTGACTCGTGCCTGAGGTGCTGTAGCCGAGAGGTATGACGGTCGGTGACGATGTCACCACGAGAGAGAGGAGAGAGGAACGGTTCGGTTGGTTCGGTGGTCGGCCGTAACGCACGAGCAAGAGCTACAGGGACAGGGCTGTGCGCTGCGCGGAGGAGCCACCGCTTTGCCGCGAGGTCAGCTCACATCCCGTCATGTATAGGAATTTAAGGTTAGATTTACCGGTCGGGTGGGCGAGGGCACGGGGAACTCCCGGGCGTGTGATGATGATGTTGGAGGATTCCCCTCGCTTCGGGGTCCTCGATGCCGGGAGGGCGACGACGATGGCATCATCTCCTCTCGTGAAGGGAGAATCTCGCCTGCCAGCGTGACCCGCCTCAAGACAGCAAGGATAATTAGGCGTAGCGCCTGATCTGTATTTACGCCTACTCCTTCCCGCGATGAGATAGCGAGATCATCCATGCTCCCGTCGCTCGCACACCAGGGCATGGGGGGCCGGCCGCACACGAGCTAACCTCAGCAGCGGCGCTCTGGGCAGCGGTTGGCTGGTGGCGGCAGCGAAGCGGCGGCGGCGGGCGAACCACCACCCGGTGTTCTGGTCGCCGTGCGTGGGTGGACGGGCGAGGCATACAAATACAGAGATTGTGAGGTATCCATCGCGATCCTCCCATCGTATGTACATATATCAGAAGATCGGCGACGAGATGCGATGAGGTGCAGGAAAGGAATGTGTACGTTGATACAGACGATGATATAGAATTTCGCAGCTACCGATCTGCGTCTCGGCGACGAGTCTCCGGAGTCTGGTCCTTTCCCCGATCCGGCGTCAGCGCCCGCCGCCGTGGCTGCAGCTGCGCGCACGCGTTGCATCATGCATGCAGGCAGGCAGCGTGGACTGTCAGGTCGTGGGCGTCCACGCATGAGTTCAATTTTGTTCTCTGGGAACGACCGAAGAACTCATGCCGAAACACAGGAACCCGAGATACTGGTCCTCGGAGGCCAGGAACCTTCATCATCCTGGCCTCTCGCCCCACTGCCATCGCCACGGTGAGCTTCTCCACCATCTCCCCTCCCCACGATCCGAACACAAAGATCGCCTATATATCCCTGTCTCCCCTCCCCTCCAATACCCACGTATGCCGAGCACCTCCCCTTTCCAAAATTCCCAGCTTTCCAACTATTTTGCGGTCGACGACTCGCAAGGCCCGACGTTGTGTGCCGGCCTCTCTGCGTACTTACTGCTCCTCATCGGCCGATGACGCCGCACACCGCCTCGCGAGGCGCCACGCGCCCGCTGCGAGCGTGGGAGCGCGATGGCGCGCGTGATCATCCTACCAAACATCTCCGCGATGGGAGGGGTAGAGATACATGGATGTCAGGTCGGGTCAGGGCGATCGGTGGACGATCGATGCGATAGCCCTGTCGCAGGATTGGGGAGATATTGTCGTGGAGATGGTCGCGGCCGAACACGGGAGATCGGAAGGTTCGCGATCCGATTGCGATCGGAAGAGCAGAGGCCGGCATCGGCCCGATGTTAGCATCTCAGACGGCCCGGAAGTATACCTACATGGCTTATTTTCCACCTGATGCTCCCCTGAAGTCTGTATAAGGTACTTGTAGCCTGAAACTCTCACTGGGAGTGTTTCATGACCCTGCGCTGGCTGTGAGACTGCAATTGAAGCGTGGTGTGGGGCACCCGACCCTGTGACGCCGCGCTTGCTTGCCGTAGCAGCCGCTTTGTATTGCAGTATAACCTTGATGCTTGGCTAAACATCACGACACTATCAAGACGATTGAGAAATGTGAGGCTTTGGTTCACGATAGCTCTCCGAGCCGATCAAACCCGCCGTGCGCGACACTGCCTCCATCATAGACTTCAGCTCCAACCACCGCCCGCCAAAATGACGACCGTCACGGAAGAAAACTACCGCGATCTTCCCCCCCCATCAACCATCGAAACCGCCAAGCAACTCTCCCTCCAAGACGAACACGGCCAATCAGTCCTCTTCGGCAGCCTCTGGCCAACCTCCGATGCCCCCGAATCAACGCGCATGGTAATCTTCATCCGGCACTTCTTCTGCGGCGTAAGCTCTCCCTCCTTCCACCACACCGAACCTCACACGCGATACTAACTTTTCCCCTCCCCAGGCCTGCGCCCTCTACCTCCGCGCCCTCGCCGCCGCCCTCTCCCCCTCACAAACCTCCCGCATCACCCTCATCGGCTGCGGCGCCCCCGCCCTGATCTCGTCCTACCGCAGCCAAAACTCCCTCCCCTTCGCCTCCTTCTACACCGACCCTGCCCTGTCCCTCTACAAAGCCCTCTCGATGCCGACGACCGCCTCGCCCTTCAAGGACGGCCTGCGCGCCCCGCAGCCGGACTACCACGATCGCGGATTCTGGTCCGTCACGGTCGAGTCGACTTGGAAGGGTCTCAGTCTCGGGCCCGCGAAGGCGGCGCAGAGGGGCCCGGATGGGCAGAATGGCGGGGCGCTGGTGCTGGAGACGGGCGGCGGGGTGGTGTTTGCGCATCGCATGCGCGGGATCGCGGATTATTTGGGGGTGCAGGAGGTGAGGGGGTTGTTGAAGGATGAGAACGAGGCTGGTGGTGTGTGAGCTGGGGTTTCATTTTTTCTATTTTCAGGACCCCAGTGAGATTGATGATGGAGGGACTCGTGCGATCGTGGAAAGTACGGCGCGGTGGCTGAACCATCTCCTTGTTGCCAGGTCGAGGCGTGGCGCGGCGTACATCAGGCTGTCGCGGTCACAGCATCTTCAACTATGGGCCGGCACCATTCGGTGGCGGAGTCACGAACACTCACGACGATCACGGTGAAGATGAGATTGGTGGCAAAGAGCTCTGATTGGGTTTTCTGAAATACATGAATGAACGCATCGAATGAGTGTCGTTGGTCGGTTTCTCGAAAGCAATTCGCAGAACGCATCAATTCAGTGGTCTTGGTTGGTCTCAAGTCACTCGCAGAACGCGTCAGATCAGTGGCCTTGGTTGGTCCCAAGTCACTCGCAGAACGCATCAAATCAGTGGCCTTGGTCGGTTCCAAGGTCACGTTCGCAGAACGCAGCAAAACTGATCTCGTCGCAGAACAAATCAAAGGAATCGTCATGGATTCATCTCGAAAGCAAAATGAAAGCATTGAGGCATGCAAAGACATCAAATGTAAGCAAAAGGGATCAAGGGCAAGCAGGAACAAGCAAAGGAGTGGAGCGCGATAGCAAAGGAACGGAACGCAATAGAAGCAATGAACTCGAGAAATGATGAGCAGCAATCGAGAAAGAAAGAGAAAAATCAAAGGAGCAAAGCATTCACGACGCAATCAATCCATCATCAATGTGCAGTCAAGGGCCCCAATTCATGCGCTTCGACTCATAGTCATCCATGAAGTCCGCCATGACTTTGCTAGACGGACGGCCTTAGAATTCATATTCGACACTCCGATGGTCCATGTTGCCGACGTAGATAGCGTACTCTTTCACCCGGGTCATGGCGGCGGGCAGGCGGCACGGATCGTTGACGTCGCGCCACACGCCCGGCTAGTCATCATCAAAGGCCGCCACGAAGTGGACGATGATGATTTGGGCCTCATGGCCAAGGAAGCCGTCCACGGTGGAGATCGTGACACTGACTTCTGTGACTTCTGGGCCGATACCAGGCTTGGGAAGGCACGCAGCAGAGCCTTCAAGAGTCACATCGATGCCCGGTGATTGTGCTGGAGGGTCACCATGAGTTGGAGGGTCACCATGAGTTGGAGGGTCACCATGAGTTGCAGGAGGAGCATGCGGCGTTGAATCACATCGAAGGGAAAGATCACCTTCGGCTGGAGGATCACTTTGAGTGTGAGGCTCATGTGAAAACAAAGCACCTTGTGTAGCTCGTTGAGCGGCGTTGTTGGCTGGATGTCTTGCATGCATCCTATTCCCTTCGATGCGGATGGCGGCTTGTGGGTGATTGTTTCCAACACGAGGTCGAAGTGTGATCTGAGCCGACTCCTTCGAGTGATTCCCGTAGACGTCATCGTCGTCAATCTTAACGAAGCAAGACATGAGAGAGAACTTGTTCCACAGGGCGACGTCGCCAGACCACTCGTCCGCTGTGCGTATCTTCGTTCACCACTCTGGTAACGGTGTGAGTCCTTCCATAATGGGAGATCGAGGATCTTGGGATTGTGTTTGATTCTGAGTGACATTTCCCGCACCTGAATGGTGTTAGTCCAGCTCACAATCAACCACCCACATGCGATGCACGTACTGTTGTTTGTCGGAGTGACGGCTGTTTTGAGAGTTGCAGCTGGTTGGTCACCCATGTTAAATTGGTTTGGAACAAGATTTTGATCATGTTAGGAAAGGTCACAAACGAGGAATCTAATCCTCCCCGTCTACCGTTCAAGTCTCAGGCGAGGCGCAGGCCTGTGAACGGTGTGAATCTGAGGAGTCAGATCGTCCAGCAGACGGAAGTATTCCCGGGTTCTGACTTATGTTAGATGAGCTCACGAACAGGAGTTATGTGCCGTGGCGCGTGTTGTTGTGAGTACCATCAGCACGCGAGTGGGAATCGTTGGCGTTTGTGAAGTTCTGGAGCAGATAACAAATTGTGATTAAGATCTGGTAGTAAAAGGTGGAAGTGGAAAAGAATGTGTATGTCGACCAGCGACATGATGAGGTTTGGAGGCTGTCATGACAGCAGTTACTGGGTTGCTGGTCAGTCGAAGAGGACCGACCTCCCTTCTGCATAAATAAGGTATTCGCAAATCAGCGAGCTCACGTGCATCACCAGGCGGTCATGGCGGCGACGGGAGCTTGTGGAACCGGTCAACCTTGGCCGTACTTGCTTGATTTGTGGTGAATGTCAACACGCGATGACGAATCTCACAAGGAAATTTCGTCGTTGCCTAGGTACAGTAACGACCGTCCGATGTGGTGTGGTCGGTGGGTCTTGGAGATTGCAAGTGCAATTCACAGCCTCGAAGCAAGTTTGTCCCATACTAATTTGCAGTGATATGTTTGACACATTACCATGCCCTCGCCAAGGTACCTCTACAGACGCGTGACGTGACAAAGGTGCACGGATCTGAGATATCGTCCGGGTTCGCCTTGGGTTTGTGACTACTTGATCCAAGCGACATGGGCAGATGAAGTTGAAAATATGCACTCAGAAGCAAAGGGCTGGTGAATCACTGTGTTGTTTCGTAGATTTCAACAAAATTGAAGCTTCTTCACAGGACTTTGGTACACCAGAGAGGATGGGACCTCATTCTTGCCAACTGTCTTTCAAATATTGGAATAATTCCCTGGCTCTGCCTGTTGACGCACTCAGGCAGCTGGCAGAAAAGGTCAGGATCTAGAATCACGAAGAAGCACAAATGACTGAGATGAGGATGTTGGGTCGAGATGCTTTGGATCTATATCGAAGAATGTACATGAACGCAATGAAATCTGCAAATTCAGGCATCGAACAGGCCAACAACCAAATCAATCAAGGCAATGATGCCTTGCAGAGCGATCAGAGCATTCAGAATCATCAGCATCATCCAAACCAAAAGCATCTGGATGATTCTGATGATCCTGATTGCTCTGGCCACCGTCTTTTCAACCACTCTCCGCCGTTATCGAGCCTGCCGTCAAAGCAGCGAACAGGAACTCGTCGCCAAAGGGCATCTCCACCTGTCGGTCCCCGCTCCGGACCAACGTGACGTTTCTCGGCAAGCAGAGGAGTTCCCCCAAATCGAGCGGGTCCATTATTCTGCGCTGCTCCGGCCACCATTGTCGTTCCAACCATTCTTCACCGTTGTCGAGCCTGCCGTCCCACAGCTCTCCGACGTGCTCGAGCACCCACGGGACCACCGAGAGCATGAGCCGGATGTACTTGATGCGGAAGGTCCTCGAGGTGCTGAACAATCCCCCACCTTCCGCGATGATGGGGCGACCCGGCCGCCAGCTCACGACAGCGCGGTCTGGCCGCGTTCTGCTGGCGACCAGGATCCGTGCCTCCTGGGGGAGGAGGTGCCGCACGACCACATCCTGCAACTCCGGCGGGAGATCTTCGAGTCGTGGGTTGGCGGAGGCGAAGCGATCGCTGCCTTCTGCTTGTGCCACCGCCGTCGGATCCAGCGCCGGTGGACTTCTTGTCGACGGGGGCTGGGTGGTGGCACGTTTTATTGGTGTGGCAACCCATCGGGGCTCTGGGTGGCCCACCGGCGTGCGTCCGAGTCGAGACGCCGCGACATTCCACGCCTCGACGTAGATTTGATCCCTTTTCATGCCTCGTTTTTCCAATATGGTCACGAAATCCCCTTTCCGCTCTAGGATGCACTGTCGGATGGCCTGCCGGACCTGAAGGATGTCGGTGCTCGTCATGGTGGCAAGTTGGGAATGTGCGGGTTGTGCCATTCCAACCTAGACGACGTCAGTGGTGTAATCAACGAGTCATGTCGTGTGGAGACGAACGTAAGAAAGAGGCACCGCCGGAGTGTCGGAGCATAGACTCATGAACGCTATGCATCGGGCTCTGTGTGGCAAAGGGCCTGCATAATGTCAGACAAACTCGATCCCAAGCGACAACGCGTGGATACTCACCGAAGCTGCTGAGATGCAGGCGGATCAGGATAACTTTCCAGACTCCGACCAAGATAATGAATAGGATGAATGAAGAGTTTGTAACTTACTGTGCTGCGTTGTGAGGGCAGGATGACCGGTAAAGGCCATTCCACTCTGACAAACGACAGCACACAGTAAGTTACAAACTCTTCATTCGATCCAATGGGTGATTGTGATCGAAAAGGCATGAGCCAAAGGTTTGTAGCTGAGCTGGTGATTGCGGAAGTAAGAGATGCTGACAAGAAAGAGAAACGAAGCAGAGTCTTGCTCAAGATATATCCTCGCGGATGAAAGTGCACGTGCCTGCCGGGTGGTGCACCACTTCGGCCGTACACACATGGATGATCCTGGTGGATTCGACACCTGGTGACGAATATCACAACGCTCTCCGGTCCGTGGGTCGTTGCCTACGGTGCTCCACCTCAAATGTGAAACATGTAATGCATGACAGTGTCGAGAAAATGCCTCACCATGTTCCGTGAACGGAGGGTTTTGTTGAGCAATTTCCTTTATTATCAAGTCTAGATGGGAGGAGCTGTGGCATTCGTGGATTCTCTCGTGATAGGCAGCCACTCCGGTGGCCCAGCCATTCCACTTTCCCATGCGGTGACTCGACACATTTCACACAAGCTCGCGCAATCTTCCAAGCCCGGCGCAGGCGATGTTTCATGTTCAGTGGGGGTGATCGCCATGGACGCGTGCGATATTCTTGGAATACCGTGAGGCGATTTTGATGCGGAGTGCTCTCAGACAGAGTCTGGTCAAGCACGTGTGGAGACATGGTGTTGACATTGCGATGGGTAGTACTATCACCTGAGAGTGGAGCGCAGATACTGTGAGATTTCAGCTTCAGTTTCGACGTCGCCCGGGAGGAACGATCTATCCTACCTCCAGCTGGTTTGCGGTGCCACTCGGATCCGAGAGCAGTAGTTGTGACAATTCTTTCTTCTCGTGTTGAATCTTGACGACATACTAGACGAGAGCTATTAGAGATGATCACCAGGCACAAGTAGCTTCATTTTCTTACATCTTCAATCGTGTTACGCATGATGTAGCGCACCGTGGTCACCGGGCGTGTCTGTCCCATGCGATGGATCCGCGCGAGTGCCTGCTGCTCCACCGATGGGTTCCAATGCGGCTCACAGAGTATGGCACGTGACGCTGCCGTGAGGTTTAGGCTGTGACTCAGGTTAGATATAGAGAATTGTGGAGCAGATACTTGTTCGTATACTCACCCAACAGCTCCACATGATATGGTCAAAAGCGCAACGCGAATGCCAGGATTCGTAGAGAACAGATCTAGATCTTTAGCTCGCTTTGCTTGCGAAGTCTTGCCATCGTATCGGATGTATGCTATTGACTTCTCTTTCAGGCCTTGCTCTATCAGATCCAATGTCGAGGTCCAGAATGAGAAAACAATGCTGCGAGTTATCAGCTTCGGCCAATGTCCACAACGTAAGAACAAAAACTTACCATTTCTCCTCCGCCGCATTAAGTCGGATATCCTCCAGCACAGCGGCGATCTTGGTTGGCATTTCATTCTGCGTGTCGATTACCGTCGTTGCAGCATCTGACGCTTGGGACAAAGCTGATACAAGATACGCGGCATGCTGGCCATGATTGTCCGAGCACGCGCACGTCACGACTTGTTGGTGCAAAGATATGCAACTAGGACATACAAGCCATTTGCAGCTGAACAGCAATGGCATTCCGCGATCATTGAAGTCGTGGTCTGCGGCTTCCGTTGTTGAGGTCGACAAATCAACACCACAGGCGGAGCAATTTGCGGCTGCAGCTGAAATCAAGTCATCAAAAGTTGATTGCGCAACACTTTCATTCCAGGCGTCACATTCCAGAAAGTCGACGTTTCTCCGACGGTATGTGGAGCCCAGGTTACAAAGCATGCGTAGCTGCGCGATCATCTGGAAGGCGCTCGCTTTGCCTTGATCGGGATTCGCGGTCCGCTGCGAATCCAGTGTCCGTCGCCCGAGCGCCTCATATGCCTCAAATTCTTCGGTGTTAAAGTTGAGTCGACGAATGAGATCTTTACGTGGGGCCAGTGACACGACCTCGCGAGAACGGCGCAGCATAATGCATCGGATCATTTGGCGGAGGCGTTGTGTTGCTGACTCTTGTCCGAATTGAGACACCAGTTGGCTCGTAAAGGCCTTGAACGATGATGGCTGTGCTATTGGATCCACGCGAAGAAATTGGCACAGACTTGCCAGGTCCAAAAGCCGATTCTGGATCGGCGTTCCAGTCAACGCCCAGCGACGGCTCGCGTTCAAGCTACAAATCACGCGGCAGATCATGCTTCCATGATCACGAATATCGTGTGCTGCTTCCTTGTCAGCCCAATGCTTAAATTTCGGCTCGACGGTCTCACCTTCGTCCAGTATGATCCTTCTCCAGCATGTCGACATGACTACTCCGAAATCGCGATATTTGCGATATTCGGCAAGGATAGTATGATACGTCGTTATGACTATATCACAGGACTGAATATCCTGTGCGCTCGTGATCTTGTGCGATCCATGGTGAGTACGCCAGAACATGTGTCCAGGTCGTATGTGGCGATTGAGTTGATCAGTCCACTCTTTGAGCACTGAAGTCATGTTAACATGAGAGTATGGGTGGTAAAAGCGGTGGTTCTTACACGGCGCTCGAACCACAACCAGTGTCGCAGAAGTGTCGCATTCCTCCAGCAAGCCGGGTTCCAATGATGGCGGACAATCTTTATCGCTGGCTACCAACGCAATGGCGCTCAGTGTCTTTCCAAGCCCCATAGTGTCTCCAAGAATACCGCCTTTGAAGTTGCGCGGCTCGGCATAGGTTCGTTCTTCGCTGATCCCGTTGACGTACCTGTTTCGGTTAGCGGAGAGGGCTACAATGCTCAGCAGGATAGACACTCACACTCTGAGGCCATTTCCATCCCGATGGGATTGCCATATGTCAAGCCCTGGCGCACCCAAGGCCAAGCCCCGCTCTCGGCGTTTCATGAAAGTCAGAGCTGTTCGCTGATGCCTAGGACCGCTCAGTCAATGCCGCCGCAAGCTGGTAAGATCTCTTACGTTTTCAGCTCGGTCTTTATCGCGCTGGGGGTCTCCGTTTCGTGCAGATTCCCTTGGTGTTCAAGATCGGCTAGAATATCCGCCGGATTGTCGTATGATTCGAACACTTCCTCGTGATGCTTGTCCAAGTCGAATGTCATGGTGGGTATATCGCTAAGATCGAACAACCGCTGAGGGTTGCTGTAAGGTACATTCCACTTACAGTGGCATGGATCTTGCAGATAAAGATTACATTCCTGTAGAAAATTGCTCACGGCTTCAGAAAGGGTGTGTGGACCGTACAGAACTACACATAACACCAGCTCGGGGACCTTTTGCCTGCCTTTCATGCGATCGTCTTTCTCGATCAACATATGGCGACAGAATGACTGAACTATCATCCCACTTTGCGATTCGAGCTGGGCTAGAATGTCCGCAATATCAGCGCTAACATCGCCGATGTAGGACTGCTCCGTCTGTGTGGAGACTCTCGCGCCTCGAAGAATGGCTGGCGTATACGGTCCTGGTTCTCGATATCCAATCATCTTGACTTTGCTCATGGTAATGTCAGTGATCATACCGAAGCATATCATTTCTGGATCAGGCGTGTCATTGAGTAACAATCCTGCGTTGTGCTCCGGAGTTTGTTGTGCGGTTTGAAAACTTCCGGTTGGCCAGCCCATGTACCCCGAAGAATAAATTTCGGCATCTGAAAAGAAGCAAGGACTTGAGTTGCTAGTCGCGCCGACAGAGGGCGTGTCGGACATCTCACAGGGGGAGCTGATGCCGCCCTGACCGTCGGAAGATGCGCAACAGGCACCTTGGACCGGTGTCCCGATGCGTCGCCGCTTCGCCTGGCGATTATCAACATCCAGATATTGTTTTCCGTCCCACTCGCGTATCGAACTCATGGTAGGGCTTTCTGCTGCGTCTTTGATCAAAGATGTGCTGCGAAAAGCCGAGGACTTCTGCGAAGAGCTTCAAGCATGAGGCCGCCATTGTGGCTGAGCTTGCATGAAAACGGAGCCTCATCGTCGAGCAGCGCAAGGCTGTAAGTGGCGGCCCCGCCCTCAGCACGAGGATTCCGATACAACTTCGTGTTCATTTTGAGTCTGCACTCCAAGTCAGCTTTTTCCTCATCGTGAATCGGCCACAATCGCCATACCTCCACGTCGCGATGCCGGCAACAGGGACGCACTCCGTCACGCCTCTTCCAGGCATTGCTCAGGCGCAAATTCAGGCCGCATTCCAGAATTTCAGTAGTATCGTGAGTCCGGGCCACCAGCAGCAATTCCATTCAACCACCATCAAAGATGTCTGGGAAGCAGCAAGGAGCGTCGAAGCAAAGCTCGCTGCTAAACAGTCGTCGAGAAATCTCCGCCGCTTGAAGCCTTTCCTTGATGGCCTGGAGCACTATTCCAAGGTCGTAGAAGTGCTTTGCAACGGCACGCCGTATTTGCCATGGATATGGGTGAGTGCATATGCGATTTCCTCCATTTGCATGGGGCGCAGCTGACCATGTTTAAGGCACCTATAAAGCTTTGTCTCATGGTACGGAGTGTCCTCCACGCGATAACCTTATATATCCCCACATTCCCACAACATCACCATCAACATCGCCCATGGTGCTTTGAATTCCCGCGCCAATAAACGACGTAGTGCGACACGCTATCTTAAAGAGGTTGGCCAATGCTGATAGCTTCGGCGTGTTAATAGATCGCCTGCGATTACGTTGAGGCTTTTGAGAAACTCATTAAAGCTTATGGGGAGATCGCTGAGGCGCTTCCGAGATTTGATCGCTTCAGTAGTCTTCTTCAAGCGAACGTCGGCTTCCAGCAGGTGCTCTCCCTTCTATATTGCGACATCATCGAATTTCACACGCGCGCATACAGATTCTTTACGGATTCCGGTAAGGAGGATTGCACCGCCGAAGAACACCCTGCTGATTGACTTGCGACAGCGTGGAAGCGATTCTTTGACACCTCGTGGAAACGGTTTGACACACGTTTCAATGCGGTGCTACAGAGTCTGCGGCAGCATTCGGATCTTGTTGATAAGGAAGCAGCATCACTTGGGATTGTGGCATCATACGAAAGCCTGTCATTGCTTGGGGAGACCCGTCAGCAGATCTATGATTTGGCCCAAACGCAAGAGGAACACATCTCTGAGCAACAGCTACACGCAGTTTTCGCATGGTTCAAAGACGTCGACTTCAAACAAGAAGACGATTTTGATCGACTGAAAAATAAACACATCTCGGGTACCTGCGACTGGTTCTTCCAACACAAGTTGGTCAAGCAATGGCTTACCCAGTGCTCACAGCTCTCAAAGCTTTCTGTCTATGGAAAGCCCGGTTCAGGTGTGTATGAAGTCCTTGCACAATGAGAATAGGTCTGACCAAAAGGACGCAGGCAAGAGCGTGTTATGCGTTCAATTGACCGAGCATCTACGAAGACAAGGCAACTCCAATGTCGTCTACCATCTCTGCAGTTTTCGGTTCCCCGAAAGAAACACTTCTAGCGCATTTCTGCGCGGGATTCTCGCTCAACTAATCAGACTTCGCACCGACCTTGCACCATTCGTTTACCATGAGTACTTGCTCAAGGGACTCCTGCCATCTATCGCTGTACTTCGAGCACTACTCACTGACGTTGCGCAACGTATTACTGATTTGACGATCCTGCTCGACGGATTGGACGAGTGTCTCGTAGATCAACAAAAGACGCTTGCCACCTTGTGCACCGAGCTTACGGAATCTTGCATGTGCAAGATCATCATATTCAGCCAGGAACTGCCAGGGCTGCATAAGAGGTTCCGCAAGGGGCCCGCTCTGCTGCTGGGTGACGAGAAAGACTCGATCGATCATGCTATCAGGCTCTGCGTTCACGATGGCCTTGATCAGATCCAGCAGGACCATGAAAACCTTGAGATCTCGAAAACCTCGTGCTTAGCTTTGGAAGAGCGAATTGTCGAGAGGGCAGAAGGTAGAGTTCGCTTCATGTTGATTTCCGATCTACAGCTGACCCTATGTAGGCATGTTTCTTTGGGTCAGCCTCGTTCTATCGAGTCTGGAGGAAGCGAGCTGTCTGCAAGAGCTTGAAGAACTTGTAGAACGTCTCCCGAGAGATCTTGAAGCAGTGTATGCGTTCACACGATTGTTGTTGTCATTGAACAAACTTGACATTTCATCTAAGATATGCTCGTATATTCGCTTCATACGAAAGGAGATTGTCCCCTCAGCACTTCACACGTCTGAAGAAGATATTCAACTGGATCGCTTTCGCTGAGCGACCATTGAGAGAACAAGAAATTCTCAGCGGTCTGCAACTGGCAGCAGATCTTGGTGTCCTCAACGAGCAAACAAAGCTCAATGAGCGAGTGCTTGATACAGCTAAACCTCTCATTGAGGTAATCAACGGCAAGTTGACATTGGTCCATTTCACGGTTCAGAAGTACATCGCACTGCCTTCGAAGATTTCTCGAGCTAACGGCGTGCAGGTTTTTGATCACCGGAGGCGATGCACAGCTTTGCCACGCCCCAGATGCACTGAGAGATATGGCGCTCGCATGTACCCGGTCAACAATGAGCGCCTTGGACTTCGTAGATTCGGCCTCAACTGATCTTGATGTCACCTTCGGACTGCTCAACGGTTTCTATGGACTTCACTCTTACGCTTCCGATCATTGGATTGCGCATCTACGCCGATATGACAAGACCCTCTCCGATTCTACAATGTCCAGCACCGACGGAACGCTAGCTTTGGCAATTGATCTCCTGTACGCTCGACATGAAAGAATTTCGAATATGAATGACGAAGTAGGGCAATCATTTGACCTTAATTTTACGTCGCATCCGGCGTTCGAAAAGCTATATCTATCACCTTCGGCGTTGTCGTTCGTCAATGCTGCTATATGTGATAGTGACGACATCAGCTCTTGCGGTCAAGAGACTTCACATGATCAAGGACCATCAGGCATCATCAAATTCACGCTACTACATGTGGTCGATCAGCGATTCTACGAGCAACTCCGGGCCCTCGTCGCACCTGGAAGCGAGGCATCATTTCCATCATTTGATTCTAAGCTGTTCACGAACTTCCGGAAATATTTTGCAGGTCTTGCATACGTTTGCCGTGTGAAGGGTTGCCATCGACGGAGCGAAGGGTTCACGACCGATGAGGCAAGACTCGAGCACGAACAGACACACGAGACTAGGATAAAGTGCCCGTATGCTGATTGTGCCTTCGCTTCATCAATCGGGTTCCCTTCCGCCCATGCACTTAAACAGCACATTAGGAGACGCCATATTCAAGAGCTGCCATGTCTTCCAAGATTTAAGTCGCCAGTTAAACATGCGAACGGCGTGGCACCGTTGTCGGCGGACTCGGATAATCTGCAGAGATACTACGCACGGATGAGCCCGCCAACGAGATTGGGTAATGTTTCAGAGCATGAAAAGTATCTGCAGCAGCTGCGACAGCCTCAGCAGCAGATGCTGACGGAGGCGCAGTGGCAGCAGATGCTAAAAAAGGAGGCGGATGAAGCAAGAGCTCGATTAGCACAGCAGCAGGCGGACGAAGAAAGAGCTTTAGCACAGCAGCAGTACCATCGCGAGCAAGCGCGGCAGTCGCGGTCAGCGCGATTGGATGAGTTGCAGCCGATGAACCAGAATGATCAGAAGCACTTTCTAACGCACGAAGCCGAGAATCAAAGGACTCGAGCGGATAGGCTAGCTCAAAAGACCGAGGAACCTCTGCAGGTCTGGGAGTCTGAGTTGCTTTCGACATCCTTCCAACAGAAAAATATACGGAGGGCCATATTTGGAGAGACTCGGGTAGAGGAGCCTAATCAAGACGCCTTTGAACGTCCGCTAGCGCTCCCAGACCACCAGTTGCAGTTGTTGCCCTTGGGTCAGCAGAATAAGGAGCGACTGCCAATGGCCAGGGCTGAAGGCCAAACGCCTCAGCCGGGACATCCTACGAACGAAGCGGCTGGAGGTCTCGCAGGACCCTCTGTCTCCCTCAATGCGGAACCTACCCAGGATGCGATATATGGACCTCTGCTGGGAGCACACCAAATGTACCAAGATCACCTTTTCAACCCGGATATCAACTATGACGTTGCACCCTCGACTACATCGGTAGACATGCTGTTGTCGCCGCGTCGAGGCTTGATTTCGGATCGCCTGAAATCTGCCGATCTGGCTCGATCAACAGCTCGAGCAACAGCACCAGAAAAGGCATCTTGGGAACAATCACCGTTCCGAGAACAAGACTCGCAGCACCTATCGCTTTTGGGCTTGGAGGCTAGAAGTCAAATGGAGTTGCAAATCGGGCGGGGGGAAGCGAGCATGAGCCAGATCAGGACGGCAGCGAACATGAGGGAAGAAGGAAAGCAGAAAGCAGCAGAAGCAGAATGGGCACAGCACAACCGTCCATTCCAACAAGAGCTAACACAAACGATTTCTCCCAAGGAGACGCTCCTGTGATCCTAGAGCACACCTCGCAGCTGATGCTGTAGGAGCATCAAGATAAGAGGCGCAGATTGGTTGGAAACTTGGTTCTCAAGAGCAAATATAATATAACCGCGGCTACATTTTAAACCGTTGGCTGCCATCAATCGTGAATCATTGGCCTCTTGATTCTTCTCACCATCCTTACTGTGATGGACCGGTCACGGACGGAAGGATGGAACGGGCAGCGACGGGGTCTAATCATACGCTTAGATCCTATTCCTACGCATATCAGTCCGGCGTATGAATATGTATTGTGAGTTGAGGTCACGAGATCGCCGCAACGTAGACAATTGTTGGCGCTTTCATGATTCTGACATCAGATAGAGGGTCCTCAGTCAACAGAAATGGAGGCGGCTAAGCGCTGCTACGGGAACATGAAGGACGTGTCCTCAGCAGCCCACTTTGCAGTGCTTCTGGCGCATTGATCACAGGATCAAGGTAGGCACATTCGGAGTATAAACAGGAGGAAATAAAGTACTTCCTTGATAACCGTTAGATGCTATACGATTCTCATCTATCTCGTCTCTCTAACAAACCATGCCGCTGCATGGTCAAATGGGATGTACAGTTCTTGGAGAAGAGGTCAATCAGAGCCTGTCTACGCAAGACTCTTGAACTCGCCCTCCTTCGCCTTGCCAGCACCCACCAAACGCGTAACCTCGTCAGCGAAAGCCTTCTTGATAGCGGCAGCATCAGTGACACCCTGCAGCTTGAGAGTCAGCGCGGCGATCTCCTCGTTATCGAGCTTGACAATGAGCGCATCGGTATCGTTGAGCGCCGTCTCGATCTGAGCCGGAGTGGCCGTGCCAGAGACGAAGTAGTTTCCATCCTTGGCAGCTCCACGAATGACACGCTTGTTCTTCTTCGCGGCGTTCTTCGCGGCCTCCTTGGCCTTCTTGCCCTCCTCCTTAGCCGCCTTGTCAGACGCGGCCTTCTCAGCGGCAGCCTTGGCCTCTTCCTCCTTCTTGCGCTCAGCCTCCTCCTTGGCGGCCTTCTCAGCAGCCTCCTTCTCGAGACGCTTCTTGTTCTTCTCCTTGTTGCCCTCTTGACGGAACTTCTTGATACGCTCATCCATGGCGAGGGCATCGTCTACCAGCTTGCGGAACCGCACGGTATCCTCGGTCTTGCGCTTCTTACGGGCGTTGTTGTTCTTCCGCTCGACGTGTCGCTTCTGGTCACGGTTCTCGTTGTCATCGGGCACATCCTCGTCGAGGTACTCGAACGAGCGCCAGCTGTCGAAGTTGTAGAAGAAGTCGTAGAAGGCCTCGACCTCCTCGCGCGTGCTGTTGTCGTTGCCGATCTTCGGCACCGGCTGCTTCTTGCTGAAGCGGCCCTCGGCCTCGAACACGGGCCCCCACAGCTTGTAGAAGTTGCCCGGCTTCTTCTGCACATCCTTCTTGCTCGGCGGCTCGACTTCGGCGGCCTCGTCGACGGAGTCGAACTGCCGACGCTTGACGGGGTCCAACAGCTGCTCCGTCGCGCGCTGGATGCACTTGAAGAAGTTGTCGTTCTCGTCCTTGCCGCTGGCGGCCTTCTTGTCCGGGTGGTGCTTGAGCACCTTCTTGCGGTGCGCCCGCTTGATCTGCTCCTCCGTCGCCTTCCACCGGTACTTGCTGAGACCGAGCACGGCGTAGTGGTCCTGCTGCTTCCAGTCCTTGGCCTCGCGCTGCAGCATCATCGGGTCCTCGAACTCGTCGAACTGGTCGTCGGGGCCGTCATCTTCGAGCTTCTTGACCTGCTCGGCGGCCTGGATGCGCTCGTCTTCCGAGAAGGTGCGCTTGTGCTGCTTGCGCCGGGCGTGGGCGAGGTAGTGCGGGCCGACGGGCTCGATCGGGCGCGAGGTCGCGCCGCTGAGGTGGCCAACCGGCTTGAAGTCTTTTTCCGCCGTCCAGCCCGCAGGCAGGGCGGGCAGGGTGACCTTGAGTTGCAGGGTCGCCATTGTGATTTTGTGGTGGTGCTTGCTGCTGCAATGAGGCTACGGCCAGCTGTGGTGGGACGGCTTTCAAAAAATTATTTAGGGCGGTGCTTTCGGCGGGTGGCTCGTGCGTCGCCTCAGGCGCAAGGGAAAATGCCCGCGGCGGTCACGAGGTTAGGGTTAGGTCTGCGCAAGGGTTCCGCCCTCGGACATGTGAGAAGCATTGAAATGATTCTGACTGCGTCGAGACATCTTCACGGCCGCACAAGAACCCGCGAATGATGCTTGTGCGATAGCGCACTTCAGTTGATCGATCTCTCCAATTTTACAAACGTCAACTTCGAAATACGACGATGGCGACGACCGCCGCCGCCGCAGTCCGGCAAGGTAGCGCCACCCTGCACCAGCAACATCAACTTATCGTGCGCGCGACATACCGGCATCTCTTCCGGGCGATGAACACGGCATTCAAGAGTACGTATGACCTCTCAATCTGTCATTCCACTATCTTGTCTAATGCTCATTCCTTTCTGCAGATGACTACCCAACTCTCGCCGCAGCACGCGAGCAGGCGCGCATCGAGTTCCGCGCGCCACTGATGGGGAAGATCGAAGGGAAGGACGAGGAGGGATCGCTGCTGATGGCGCAGCGGATAGAACATGCGCAGGGCGTGACGAAGATCCTGCGGGAGAATGTCGTGCAGGGAAAGAGGAAGGAGGCTGCGCAGTCAGCGGACAAGAAGGAGGGGGAAGGAAAGGTAGAAGCAGAGGTGGGTGAGGGTAAGGGTAATACCTATGTGCTGAGGTTCACGGAGGATACGCAACGGTTCGATAATGAGGATACGAAGAAGTTGAAGGGAACGACGAAGAGCTTCAAGGAGATCAAAGACGCCCAATTCTAGACAAGCCAGTCGCAAGGAGAAGATCATTACAAAGAGGAGACACATGTGTAAGATTACCAACCGAGCTGTGTAGGAGTCGGCAGGAAACGGGGTGCGATATTCACAGACGACGCTCCGCGGGAAAGCTCACTTTACGGCCGGCTGTAAAGGCAACGGAGAGGGAAAGACGAGATATTCAATGTACGATATAAGAAAAGTGTCTGCCATTGTTTGTATATACAGATCCACCGAAATGAAGACCAAATGCGGCCTGAATTTGATCACATCTGACGCAACCATTCAAATGCGGTCCTCGAACGAGATGCACCTGCATCCCTCGATTTGAAATTCTATTACAACATGTCCTCTCCAATCATCTCATTTTCCCTATGCCTTCGGCTTTCGGCCAACCATCAGGTACATGGGAGTGAACAGCTTCTCCCGTCCACCAGCGACCAAGCAGTCAGCGGCCTTGGCCAGCGAGTCGGCCGTCTTCTGCGTCCCGCGGGGCGCCAGACCGATCGTCTCCAGGGCACCAACGAATCTGTGCATGAAACCACGGCCAAAGTGCGTCATACGGAATAGCGTGGGCAGATCCCAGATGCTCTGCATGTATTTGAGCTCGCCGGCGAGCGGGAAGTACCACGGCAGCTCGTCGGGCCGGTCAGCCAGATCCTCGTGCAGCTCGAGCTCGAAGCCGGCGGCCTTCATGGCGGCCAGCGCGACCTCGATCTTCTCCATGTTGGAGATACCGTCACCCTCCTCGATGCCCAGGCGGATCTCGCGGTGGCGGAGGTTGTCATTGTCGTACTTGTCCGTCATGAGCCACTCGTACACACCGAAGACACCGCCCGGCTTCAGCACGCGGAAGATCTCGCTGTAAATGCCCTCGAGCGAGGGCGCGTGGACAGTCGCCTCGATGGCGTAGACGGCGTCAAAAGAGGCATCCTCGAAGCTCATCTGCATGAAGTCGCCCTTGACGAACGACAGCTTGTGTGAGAGACCCTCCTGCTCCGCGTACTTGGTCGCACGCTCGATCTGGTAGTCGTTGTTGTTCAGGCCGACGACGTTGACGCCGGAGAACTTGACAATCTCACGCGCGGGGCCGCCGACACCGCAGCCGACGTCGAGCACCTTGGCATTCTCCTGCAGGTTCATCTTCAGGGCGAGGTAGTGCTCGTGGCGGGCGACGGCCTGCTTGAAGGCCTCGCCCTTGCTGAAGCGGCAGAAGTGGAAGCTGCCGCCCCAGCCGTACTCGTACAGGTCCGTGGCGAGGTTGTAGTAGTGGCGGGTCAGCGTCGCGTACTCGTCGCGGCGCGCCTTGCGCGTCTCCTCCGTCTCGTCCTCGTGGCCCTTGTTGTCCCAGTGCTTGAAGTACTCGTCGACGGCGGCGTTGTGGGCGGTGTGGTCCTTGCCCATGGCCGCGAAGAGACCCTTCGACTCCGACGTCTTGCCGTGGAGAGCCTGCTTGAAGGCGGCATCCCGGGCGAGATCCTGCTTCTCCAGGGTCGCCTTTTCCCGTTGGACCGTCATTTTGGTGGTATGTGTGTCGGTGTGGAGGGAAATCGATTCAGGTGGAGGCGGGTGATGTTGAATCGGATCAAAAGTAGAAGACGTTCAAGATATAGAAGTGAAGGAGGATCAGACGGAAATCGTTCGATGTTGAGAGCTGATCGTATTTCGCATAACAACAAGCTTCCCCCCAATGGTGCCTCTGCCGACCGCCCCCCGATTCAACAAAAAGTGCCAGAAAGTCGAACGATATGGGCGTTGAAATGGCCCAAAGCGGGCAAGCGCACAGGGTTCGAAATTGTTCCTGCACTCCAGAGAAGCCCGGCTTGAACTCTGTTAGGTAAACGCGCATAATCGTTCATTGGCAGATCTGTTGAGGGTGCGATGCGCGCACGTGATGGTGGCTGGCGAGGGAAGGTCGGCCGCGCACCGCCACAGCGATTATTCAGCCAGCATCGCGACCGACGTCAAGTTCGATAATTCTTCCGAGAAATCGAGAACCACACATAGCGACAACACAACTCAAGCGACTGCAACACATCGGCGATCATGCCGCCTCAGATCAAACACGACCTCAACCGGTCCGGCTGGGAGACCACCGATCTGCCGTCCGTCTGCGAGCGATGTTTGCCCGAAAACCCATACGTCCAGATGCTGAAGGAAGATCACGGCGCCGAATGCAAACTCTGCACACGACCGTTCACCGTATTCCGATGGAAGGCCGACCGGACAGCCCGCCAAAAGCGCACTGGAATCTGTCTGACATGCGCGCGTCTCAAGAATTGCTGCCAGTGCTGCATGCTCGATCTGTCCTTCGGTCTGCCGATCACCATCCGTGATGCGGCGCTGAAGATGGTCGCGCCGGGGCCGCAGAGTGAGATCAACCGAGAGTTCTTCGCGCAGAACCATGAAAGAGAGATCGAGGAGGGACGAGGACTGGAAGGATATGACAAGACGGACGAGAAGGCGCGAGAGTTGCTGAGGAAGCTGGCGGAGAATGAGCCCGCATACAAGCGACAGCGGAGACTAGCACTGGAGGCTGAAGCAGAGAGAGAAGCTGGCGGCGGGCAAAAGCTGCTCGAACCCGGCAGCAGCAGCAACACTGCAGGCGACTCCGGTGTCGGTCCTTCCCGAACGAAACCACGCAAATCCGCCTACGGCTCCGCCTACGGCAACACTCCCTACGCGCGCAACGATGGCGCCAGCAATAACCGCGGCGGAAACTCCAACCGGAAGGCTTTCCCCTCGGGCGCAACGCTACCCCCTCAACCGCAGGACATCCGACCACCGCAAGACCGCAACATCACATCGCTCTTCGTCACGGGCGTCGAGGACGACATGCTCGAGCACGACATCCGCACGCACTTCGCGCAGTTCGGCGCCCTGCGCTCCCTCGTCTGCAGTCATCGCAGCCACTGCGCATTCCTGAATTTCATGACGCGCGCGGACGCGGAGAAGGCCGCCGAGGCTTGTCAGGGACGCGCGGTCGTGAAAGGTGTGCCGCTGAGGGTGCAGTGGGGAAAGCCGAAGCCATTGGACTCGATGGATCGCGAACAGCGGATGAAGAACGCGCGTGCTGCAAGGAACATGGGCGGTGCTGGTGCTGCGGCGACTGGTGCGAATGCTGCTCAGCTGGCGATCGAAGGATCGGCACCAAGTGCTGCAGAACCGGAGATTCCGAAACCGCCGGGGATGGATGACGATGTGGAGTATGCGGCTATGACGGGAGAATGAGCGCTTGCGGGCCATGACTTATTTCCCCTCATCGTCGACACGGCATCCTCGCGCCTTCTCGCCCGTCGTACCGAGATATTAGGAATACGTTCCGATCCTAAGGCGACTTATCAGAAATCGCCAACACATCGCGACTGTGCCCACATTCATGTTGATTGCCATCGCGGATACTATTCGTGTCTTTACCGATCCCGAACTAACCGACACCAGTGACGGCGCGCCGAATGATCAGCATGCTCGGGTTATCTTTAAATGCCCTCTAATTGGGCAGCTCGAAGACGTCGGCCCTGGCGTCGGACAGCCTTCGATTGCATGGCTGAAGCGCATCGAGGGTAAGATTGGCCCCTTCATATCGAGTGTCGCGGCCATCGATTCCTCTTGCCGGAATTTTTGCCGATCATCTCGGCGCCGATGTGTCCTTCAATCTCCGCACAAACCGCAAAGCGGCGTTAACCCTGCGTCGCACGGAGGAAGAAATGGAATGTCGTGATTGAGTATGCCAGCGATGGTGGGATTATCAATCAGATGGCGCTGCATTCTGTTGCCAGGTACCATTCAGTCTGTATAGCTAATCATGACACAAATCCAACTCTATTGCCATCATCGAGTACTGTCATCGTTATCGTCACTTTCATCATTCTTTTCCAACACAAAACCCTGAAGTGTCCGAAATGCTGTCTCAAGATCCTCATTGACCAAAACGAGATCATAGGTTCCGCCGCGGTCGACCTCCTCCAGCTCAATGCGTGCCTGCGCCAATCGTTTCTGGACATCTTCTTCGCTCTCCGTTCCACGCTCCCGCAAACGCCGTTCGAGAATCTCAAGGCTCGGCGGTTTGACGAAGACGAAGCGTGCTTGCATCGTCGCATCCGCCCGAATCGCCTTGGCCCCCTGCACATCGATATCCAGAATGACCACACGTCTCTGAGAAGTCTGCTCCGAGACTGTCTGCTTGCTCGTACCGTAGTAGTTCCCACTGAACTGCGTCCATTCGACAAATGCGTCTTCTGAGATCAGCGACAGAAACTCGGCTTCGCTGGTAAAGTGGTAGTCGTGGCCATCGATCTCACCCGGACGGAGTTGCCGTGTTGTGTGTGAGACTGTGGTCGCAAATATTTCCGGATACTTGCTGCGTAGTCGGGTGATTAATGTGCCTTTACCGACGCCAGAAGGACCGGAGATAACGATCGGACGGAGGTCTGCGGCGTTCGCCATGCTTGCCATGAAGGCCTGATGAAGACTTTTGTGTTAGCCGTTTGGCATTTCTCTGGTATCCGGGGCGTGAATGCAAGCATTCCAGCGTGACCGGGGCCCCAACATGAATGTGACCTACCTACCTACCTACTCTAGACCGGATTACATAAGGCTTCAACAGCGATGGATCTTCGGAATAATAGAGCATTATCAACATTGTATTATCAATTACGTATTACGTATGGGAGTTCGAAAGGTCGACAAGATCCAGGGTAACGTATATATCAACCGCGAGTGAAGCCCATTCTTATTTTCGTCCTTCGATAACCTTGAACCAAGGTATTACCGGTACTCTAGAAAGTCGTCACAACGACCGTCGTGACCGTCGTCGTGGAGACAGTCGTGATCGTCGTCGGGACAGCGATGATGCTAGGCGCATCCGTGATGGTCGCGGTGCTGGTCGTCGTGCTCGTGACAGCGACCGGGGACGCGATCTTACCGCAGGCGGTGCTGAGCACGTCCGAGGGATACCTGGTCAGGATGTTGGGTGTGGAAAGGGCGGCGGCGGGCGCAGAGGAAGTCGCGCGACGAGCCACGGCCTGAGTCGTAGTTGTTTCGGTGGCAGTCGCGGTCGATGTGACTGTTGATGTGGGGACGGTCACGATGATGGGAGTGGTCGTCGTCGTCGTGAAGACTGTGGCTACGGCGGCGTTCGTATAGCCGAGGAGGGTCGAGCAGAAGGGCTGCAGGGTCCAGTAGTTGATATCACGGGTCGCTTGGGCGATGCCGCAGTCGCGGCAGGGAACTCCACCGTCGGTCGCATTGCTGGCCGAGTAGGAGTAAAGGAGCTTGTAATGGTCGTTGCCACGGTATTGACCCTTGTTGGTCGCGTACTTGGTCGGCCAGGATTCACTGTACATGGCGCAATATTGGCCTTGAACGTTCTGGGTCGTGTTGACGTAAAGAATGTAGGTGTTGAAGAACTATCCATTCCGTCAGCATGCGTCCACCTTTTAGTTCATCGATCTCAATCCACCAACCTTGCAAGTAGTCACTGGCGACCCATCTTTCGGCGGGTGTGCCAGGTTGTACGTCGACTTGGCCGTGCAAGCCTTGGCGCAGAGAGCGATATCGAAGGGTCCGCTGGTAAACACGGCTGCACCCATGTAGCTCTCGTAGCCATAGGTATCGACGGGAGCGTTGATCGCAGCGTTACCGAGGTAGGTCGGCGTGGTGTAGCCAGGTGGCGTGGCGATGGAATTGTTCTGGTAGCCATTCGAGCCGGCAATCACCACTTTGAAGTCCTGTCGCCATTGGCCGTAGTTGACGGCTGAGGAAGCAGATGGTCAGTCACGAAATCTAGACCTATCGCGGACGGACATGTCCTCACCGTTTCCCTTGTTGACCGGGCCACCCCAGAAAGCGCACTGTGTATTGATCAGCGAAATGGTGCTTTGCGTCGGACGGGAGCTCAACCCACCTTGATCATGGTAACACTGCATGGGTTCGGGCAAGCCGAAGCTGGATTCTCTGAAGGATCGCGCTCGAAGTAGATGTTGAAGCTCATGCAGCCGTTGATCTTTTGGCACTTATTCGCGCACGTTTGGACATCGTACGTCTGGAGAGTCGTGTAACCCATGTATCCGTAGGCACTGTGGTCTGACATTAGCCACGGTCCCCATTTGATGGAGGCAATCATACTTGTTGCTGGCATTCAGGTTGACAAATGTTTGCGTATAGCCATCCACCTGAGGCGCATTGAGAGCAATGGAGGCGAAATCGGGACTGTTGACGAACGAGACCGGGTCATCGGCGACCGCGGGAGCACCGGTGGCACCGGCCGGCTGAGGCTGACACGCTGTGTCACGACGAGCGATGGTAGGAATGGGTGTAGCATTTGGAGTGAGGGTAGCGGCATCCACGGTGCTGGTGATCTGCTCGATCGCCGCCACGAGCACAGAAGTCGGGTTGTACTCTGGGACCGACGAGAGTGTTGTGGTGTAGGTCGGCACGGGTAGGGCTTTGATGAGGTCGAATTCGAAGTCCTGCGGCAGAGGGTTTGCTGCGGCCAATAGGCCCATGGCCACAAGGGCGATGTTCGAGGAAGAAATGAATGGCATCCTAAGTTATTTGATCACGTCACGGATGAGGACGAGGCGATTTGCACGCAATGCGAGCTGACGATCTCCACAGACGGCGCCAGAAGGAACAACAAAAAGACAGAAGCGATGTAACAGCCATCGCCTCCGGCTGGGATGGTCGACATCTTGTTATACCGTCCCGTCTGTTGGAGCCAAGAAGAGGAGATAATATCAGCGAGCGCTATTGATACATGCCGCCGTCTTCCGGCGCGGCATGGAAGCATTCAAGGGCAACCCTTCCGTCAATCTAACCGGGAGAAGGACAACGGGAAATGATTATTACAATGAGTGGGACCTCTTGAACGAATGTTTGCTTGCGATGTGCCGCGCGACGAAGCCGGGTCAATATCACGTTCAGCCACGTGCGTTTGGGGCGCCCGTTCGAGCCAAATGGAGCCGAATCCGGCCTAACACCAGCTCGTGGCGGCCAGGAACAGTCTGTGCTCTGCTAAGGAGGCGCTTATAGTCCCGAAATGAGTGTCTTCGCCGACGATCCGGCAAAGTGTATCCATATCGAACAACTTCCGTTTCTAGTGCTCTTCTTCATGACGATCGATTGGCAGCGCCATGGCGGCGCCGTGGCTCTATTGAAGGTTCAGTATTTATGTCGATCAAACAGCCTCGCAGGAAACATCTGCGGGGATGATAACCTTACAACGTCGGTACGAAGAGTTTCTCCAAGTCGTTCTCGCTGTTGTTGATTCGCAGGTTGTTGGTGCCGTAAGCGCACGAGTGTTGTTCCATCCGTGGCCAATAAGCCTTCCCGACCCGTCGGCCGAGCTGAAGGAGGCTGTTGTAAGCATGGTGAAGTCCTCGAGGTCCCGAGGTCGAAGTCCACTCTTGCATACTGTATCTTGGTGATGAGCATTGCTCAACGCACGGATAAGGAGCCCTGCATCCCTGTCTGACACTTGCCACTCCCATGATCTGGAGCAAACGGTCATTGCGCAAAAGTGCAGCCCGTAGCGGCGACCTTTTGGATCAAAGTCGCTCGTTCGACCTTCTGGGTGCGCTTGAGAGCTATTCACAAGAGATCGCTGCGCAAGATCAATTCACTGCGGAGCTGACACCATCGGAGACCACGCGACTCACTGGCTCGGGGTTCTAACTCCACCCTGCAGTGCTCTCAAACAATCCGAGCCTGCCTACAGGCGCGGGCTCGGCCCCGAAAGAGCCTCAAACGCGGCAAGGCTCGCCAGGTCGCATACGATGGCGTCGTGCCCGCGCTCGACGATCTGTCCTCTCCCGAGGCCCGATGTACATACTTCGTGACTACTATGTCGACTTTACCGAAGGGTTCGACGTTCATGCTCTCCATTTTCTCGTGGGTACTCTGCTTTGGATGCCGGGCTGGATCGCGACCGTTCTCTTGACTTATCTGATCATGAAGGCAAGGTAAGTCACCTATACGCCGATGCACGAACTACTTGACAGCGAATGACTCGCAGCACTTCAGAGCCCCTGGAGACCGTATGATTACCCTGAAGTGGCAGTTGCCTTTGAGTGCCGCGATGATCATCCTTGATATCATTGCCAGCGTGCAACTTGGTGCAGCACTACTGCGCACCTCGCGGTCAGAAACCAGTGGAAGTCCTCGACAAATTCGCCAGGAGCCAGGTTCCCCAGCTTTGAACTCGTGACGATGCCGTAGCCGCCAAGCACTCTTCCAGTTCTGCGGCAGAAGGTGCAATGGTCGCTAAGATCTCCCGCGCCGGCGTATACAGGTCTTTCTCCGCCGCATCGAGATGAAAATCAGTGCGATGGACTCTCCCGCCTGCGGTGGATGCAGAGTCCGGATGGAGTACGGTTTTCCCGGTCGGTATCTGAATGTCGATCTCGGCGCCGTGCTTCAAGAAGAGCTTCGCAATGGACCATGCCTCGTCCTTGAGCATCTGACGGCCAGCAAAGCAATCTAGCAGGAACATCACCCATACAGTCTCCTGACCAGCAGCTTCGGCACCTTGATTGGGCGAGCCCCCATTTTGCAAGATTAGCTCTATGAGCTTTCTGCGCTGTGCAATAGGCTCATGCGGCAAGCGGTCGTGGGTTTGGCATGAAGGATAGACGGCATAGTCGAGCAATGCTCGTCCCCCCGATTGTGTTGCTCTGGGATTGCATTCTAGGGCCTCCCGAACGAAGAGGAGGAGATTGTGACTGACTGCAAGTCCGAGAAAGCTTACCTGCGCCGATTCGCAATAAGCACGGTGAGGCCGATGTGCCGAGCGCGGCTTTTCGCAAGCGAAGGTCCAACTTCGGCTTTCGTTCTTGAAGGTCCAATGCCGTCTATGTTCTCCCATGATCATGATATGACCGCCAATGCGATCTGCTTCCCAGAGGACATCTCCGCAGGAAATAGAATACTGCATCTCCGCGGTACGCGCATGGTATAGGATCTGCAGCGCCAGACGAGAGAACAATACAAGATGCTCACTGCCGCCCAGTCGCTCCCCAGTAGCCAAAAGCTTGGCCTGCGCAATGAGAATACGGCATATGGAAATGGGCGGGCAGAAGGTCTCGGGAACATGACGATGCAACTTGGCCGAGACGTCTGGGTCGACAAGGAAATCAGCAACCGTTTTATGCAGAAAGTCGATCTGGTAGTGCAGCGGGGCGTCGTCATCAGTATAGTGGGGATTTTCAGCTTTGTAGACAACCAGGAGGTCTCGGCACCATTGGTTGACTCGCTTCGTTCCGGTCTGTAACAAGTCTCTCGCTTGGGTGTCAGTCAGCGCTTTTATCGGAGATTTGATTGCATAATCTTGGTCATCTCGTTCAAACTTCAAGAAGAAGAACGACATCAGGGGGAGCGGAACCGTGTGTTGTGCGAGCGCAAGCAGCCGTGCCGACATTGGAAGATGGATCTTTTCGATTGAGTCTAGGATCTGCTGGAAAAATTCGTGGAGCTCCGATGGTATCTCTCGCAATCGCTCGACCAGCGTGTCAAAGTCATCGTCGTCAGAGAGGCCACGAAGCAATGAGCTCACAGCCAATGCAACCCAAAGGAACACGCCTTGCGCTCTGACACGAATCATGCGGGCCAATTCTACTGCGCGATCATCAGCTTCCGCGAACGCCTGAAACCGGTCGTCCTCTTCAAGCATGCCGCGCACGAACTTGTCCATATCATCCTGCGTCAAGTCCTCGAGCACGAGCTTATACCTGTCTGGCGACTCAAATGCTTTGATAAAAACGTTGTGCGGACGACTGGACACGCAGATTTTGACCGTGTCGAGACTGGCCAGCTGGTCGAGTTCCCGGGTCAACGCCCAGTGATCACCAACGAACTCGTCAAGGCCATCGATAAAGAAGCAGAAACGAGTGGACACATTTGGCGCACTGAGTGCCGCACGAATAGCTTGCATGAGTTCGGGCTTTGTCCAAGTGTCCGGGCAACTCTGTTGGATCTCGTTCTCCAGCCATCGCGATGGCACTGCGATGGGGATGATTTCAGGACATTGCCGGAGAATCTGGAAGAGCAAGGTACGAAGCAGCCCCTCCTGGCTCTTCTGCATGGATGTTCCGCGAAACCAGAAGTAGTAACTGGCAACTATGAGGTTCTCACCAGCCCAATTCTTCAGCAGTCGCTTCGTTTCGGGATGATTGACGAGGAATTTCATCAGGGTGGACTTTCCAGATCCGGCTTTGCCGCTCAACCAAAAGATGTCTCTACGTCTGGACGCCCAATGCGCGAATGAGCTCGTTTCCTCTTCGAATATCCAGCGGAATGTTTCCCCGTAGTTCTCCTTGATCCGCGAACGTCGTTCATCAATTTGATTGAAATGCAAGCTCTGTAGGATGCCGTTCGTCGTGGCGATTCTTGAAGCATGTTGTTGGAGAGCCGTGATCGCCTCGATCAACGTTGGTATGTCCTGCCGAGAGTCTGCAGCCTCAACCAAAGCCCATTGAAGTTCGGATAGACGGTTCTCGATCTTCGCCTGAGTGTTTTGAACGGTCTCCACCAATGCCGCCAGTGTTTTCTTCACCTCCGTCTGCTCATCCCACAGAAGATAGATCAAACGTGAATTGACCTGGCTCCGATACTCATTCAATTGTCTCTGCAGTCGCTGCAGCTGCTTCGCGTCCATCAGAGTCCGCAAGGCAACCTTGGCCGACTCCACCAATCTCGCTGCACCGTGCGAATCTTTGGCGCGAGATTTGTTGAGCACATCGCGAATCTCACTTGCCGTCTGCAGACAATTGCTGGCCAGCTTCCGCAAGCCGGGATCCTCGGTTCGTGCTTTGCCCTCGGTGAGCTTCCCAACAATCTCGCTGAGTTCATTTCCAGGTTCCCAAGCCTTTACCGTCTTGCGGTCCATGCCATTAGCCGATTCATAGACTTCATACCCATGTTGTATGGCCTTCCAGATGACCTCAACAAACTGCAGGATATTGGCAGCAAGGCCAAGCGCTGTCAACGGGTCCAGCATGACTTGTGTCAGCTCGGCAACCGCGCTTCATGATATCCCTCGGTTCATAAAATATGCGTCGCTGTCGGTGGTGAGCCAAACCCGAGCTCGGAGCTGACGCGAAGGAACAGACGAGGCTGAGCAGCTGGTGGGGGCTGCAGATGCATATGCCTTGCGGAATACACGGGGAAAGGCCGCTCGATGCTTCAGCCTGGCACTCCCGGAATATGTTGACGAGGCATGATTGACTTCTGCATATTGTCGTCAGAAGCTGTTGCAACTGTAGATGTTCGCATGATGCAACCGGAACGTCCACGTTCGTTGTTTGTTCTATGTGAATAAGGTTACCGGTAGCGAACTCATCACGAAACTCCTGTGAGGCGGATAAGATGGCGAACTCGAAAGCGGTGTTACCCAAGACGACCACACATGCCGGTTTTCGAAGCAAGATCGTGGTCACCAAAGGTCTCACTGAGATAGGTCCGATGAGACCAGCGCTAAGGTAAACCCTTATATAACCCACCACTCGTTCTTCGTGGCAACATTTTCGATAACAACGGATGTTCAAAGACGAATGTGAGGTTGAAGCACGTAAGCGTTGGATATTTACATGATACGTCGCCCGCCGAGGATAAACACCCTTACGCCCGCTATGCTGGCAATGCATCGTGACACCGCGCTTCGGCATGCTGTCAAAGCGCTGCAGAAATGCAATATATCATCGTGGGTGTGGCCGCTGCACTGGAATGCACTTGTACTTTCGAAGAAGATGAGCAGCAATGAGATAATATCTCATAAAGGATGAATGGGAGTGATGACGATCAGGAGAACACCCGGTCTCCACACAGCAGCATTCGAGCCATATGACAAGCACCTAACGGACCGCCGTCGTTGAACCACATCATTCGATACAAAATCTCGATTCGAGATCCTTATACAAACAACAGAGTTTGAATCACACCACAGGCCGATATAAGTTATGACACATTGAAGTAAGTGAATCAATACTAGTTGGTGAACATCAGAGAATTCGCAACATCGTCTACGTTTCAAGAATTATACACAAACCCTAACCCTAAGCATGATTTCGCTCTGCACACATGCGTATGCGCTCGCAAATCGCCGGATTTTGCACGAATCATATGTTCAGCAATACTCTGAAGCAGGAAAAGCAGATAAAGTGGTCGTTAGAAACGTTTTGGAAGCACAGAATCGTTCGACATATACATAAAGTGTCGCACGTCGAGTGAAAACCGCCTTACGCCCGCTATGCTGGCGACGCATCCTATGCGGTGATGCACAGCCCAACGCCATGATTGCAACCCATTTCGTTTCACACAACCGAAAAACCAAACACAAACACCTATTTCTTGGCGTTGGCGGCCTCCTCGTCCTTGTCCTTTTGGCGCTTCTCGCGGGCACCCTTGTAGCGTTGCTCCGAGCGAGCCTCGCGCAGCGTCCGGTAGGCGTTCTCGGTCGGCTTGTAGTCCGAGACCTTGCCCTCCTCGAACTTGTGGGTGTTGGAGATGGGGAAGGCAGACTTGCTGTGCTTGATCTTGCCGTCGTGCGGGTGGTCGCCGATCTGCTTGGCGGCATCGACCTCGTCCTTGGGCGCATCGCCAGCCTTGGGCTGCTTGCTGTTGCGCGGGAAGATAACGAGACGCTCCTTGTAGGCCTTCAGGCGGGCAACGTTGGCCTTGAGGGACTCCTCAGAGATGTTCTGGCGGCGGGGATCGACGGCGATGCCGACGGTGGGCGCAAGCTTGCGCGGGATACCAGCCTCCTGTAAAGCATTCCATCAGATCATATCCTCCAAGGTCCCTTCTGCGATATACCGTACCTTCAGCTCAGCGAGGGTGAAACCGCGGCCAGCGCGGACGCGGCGGTTGTATTTGACGGTCGGGCATCGCACAACCGGTCGCAGGCGGTCGACGGGGCGGGGAGCGACCTTCGCAGCCTTCTCGGCGCGGGCACTTCGTCGGCTGGACTTCTTGCCGGCCTATTGAATTGGTGTCAGGGACATTGTTTGCACGACCGGCGCCTCTGCTCTCAGCACGGCGGGTGTGAGAGGGGAATTACCTGGTCGAAGTGCACGCGGACACGGCGTTGCCAGTCCTTGCGGAAGTCTGCGACGAGGTCAGTTGATGTCGCCACGAAGTGTTTTCGAAAGAATATTGAACATACGGTTGTGCTGGATCTGCTGATTGTGCTTGATCGTCATTTTGGCGGTATTGGATCACACAACGATGATTGTCGACGAGATCTCGAAACTGAAGCGTCACCAAATCCCACAATGTTTAGCAATGGGCAAAATTCTCGGCATCGTGGGTGATGCCTTTGTCAGCAGAAAATCTTGGCACAGCGGTTCCACGTGACTCGATTGTGTCGTTCGAAATTCGCGACTCTGCGCGCGAGGGCCTAGCCACATATGGAAACTCAGCTTTAGACGCGTGCGCGCGCTCGCGTCGCGTCTCCATCCCGCTTCCCATTCTCCGTGTCCCCACTGTGCTTCATTAACACACTTTCCATGCAGAAGGTCGACAATACAACACCAATCGGCAACAACAACCGTCGAAACGCCATGCAGGATTCATGAACACCATCAACATTGGAAAGTAAATATTTCACGAAAGATGCCCACCAAGGCCGAGCAGCTCGCGCAGCTGCGCGCTCTCCGTGCCAAGGGCAAGACTCGATTCGACACGTATGAGGTTGAGGAAGCCGAATCGATTTACGAGACCGTCGATGATGAAGGCTACAAGAAAGTTGTACGAAGCCGGCTAGAACAGGATGACTTCGTCGTGGACGACAATGGCGAAGGCTACGTCGATGATGGACGTGAGGATTGGCAAGATGAGCACCAGTCGTACGGCAGCGACAGCGAAGGAGAGCTGCCGAGGAACAGTAAATCCGGTTTGTGGATCACAGCTGTAGATGTTGATAGGCGCTAATATCAGACCAGGGAAGCGAAAGCGAGAAGAAGATGCCGAGAGGCAGGAGAAGCTGGACAATGGTATCAGCAAGTACTTCAACCAGAAGCAGGCTGCTGCAGCGCCACGAGCGAAGCCAGTACGGACAGCCGAAGACGATGCGTTCATGGCTGGCCTCCTTGGCGAGGTCGACTCTAATATCCAAAGCCGTGCACCCTCCTACGGCAAGCAGGTCAAGAGCAATGACCGCCGCAAGACACGAGTCTTGTCTCCCCCGCTCATGGATCTTGAGGCTGCATCTCGTCGATCAGCTCGACCCACCAATGCTACACTTGCCACACCACCGCTTCGAAAGGCGCCACAGGAAGACGAGGACGATGCATACCTTCCCGTTCCGCACGATGATGATGTGCCCATGAGCGACCCTCTCCCCTCATCACCCGCCGCTAAAGTCGTCGAGCGCCGGGAACAGGCCATAGTCAAGACTGAAAACGTTGAAGAAGACGATTTGATGGAGATTGCCGAAGTCACCGGACACTCAAACATCCGGACAGCGAATGTCAACATCAAAGGCAGCCGCCCAGTTCCGAAGTTGTCGAAGCTCGCTTATCCAACCCCCGCGAGCTCATCACCAACCGGTGCGGCAAGCGAAGGCGTTGACATGACCGCCATCAACAGCGTCACAGAGAAGCTAAATATCCTCAGCAGCCCTCCCAAAGAGGCGTCATTCGCTGGAAAGCTCTCACCTAGCGATGCTTGTGAGGAGGATGGCTCATTGCGATTCTTCTGGACCGACTACACCGAGGTCAATGGTGACCTGTGCCTGTTCGGCAAGGTCAAGAATCGCCAGGACGGCAGCTTCGTGTCTTGCTTTGTCAAAGTCAACAACATTCTCCGAAAGCTGTACTTCTTGCCTCGCGAATACCGTCAGCGTAATGGACGAGACACCGATGAAGAGGTGGAGATGGGCGACGTTTACCAGGAAGTCAACAGCCTGATGGATCGCTTCAAGGTCACCATGCATAAGACAAAGCCGTGTACGCGCAAGTACGCATTCGAGCTCCCCGGTATCCCGAAAGAGGCGGAGTATCTGAAGCTGCTATATCCATACAACAAGCCAATCATTCCAATGGACGTTCGCGGTGAGACATTCTCACACGTTTTCGGCACGAACACAGCCTTGTTTGAGCAGTTTGTCCTGTGGAAGAACATCATGGGACCGTGCTGGCTGAAGATCGAAGGTGCCAACTTCAACGCCGTCAACAATGCTTCATGGTGCAAGCTGGAGCTGGCTGTCGACAAGCCGAACGGCATCACCACGCTCGGTGACTCGGATAACCTGGAAGCACCTCCTTTGAACATCATGTCCCTGGCACTGAGGACGACTTTCAACCAGGCCGAGAACAAGAACGAGATTCTCGTCGCTTCGCTCCGTGTCTATGAGAATGTCTCCCTTACTGACACTACGCCACCGGAAAAGATGCCTAACCGCCTTTACACCATCATGCGTCCTCATGGCGACTACCCTACCGGCTTCAAGCTTCTTGCCGAGAAGCACGTCGGCCAGATCCGTATGGAGAAGACCGAAGCCGCTCTGCTCAGCATGTTGCTCGCCATGATTCAGAAGTTCGACCCCGATGCGATCATCGGCCACAAGCTAGACGATGTTGATTTCAACGTCCTGCTCAGCCGCATGCGTGATCGCAAGACGCCCGGCTGGCACCGTATTGGCCGTTTAAAGCGTGCTGACTGGCCCAAGAACGTTGGCAAAGGTAGCAGCAGCTTCTTCGTTGAGCGCCAGCTTGCAGCTGGTCGATTACTCTGTGATCTTGCCAACGACATGGGTAAGAGCATGATGACGGGCTGTCAATCTTGGAGCCTGGACGAAATGGTCAAGCTCTACCTTTCGGAAGGTCATGCCCGCAAGGATATAGATAACGAGAAGGCGCTAGCCATGGCAACAACACGCGACGGGCTGATGACCTTCGTCAAGCTGTGCGAAGTTGATACGTACTACATCGCAGCCATTGCGCTCAAGCGGCAGCTGCTGCCACTCACGAAGGTTCTGACCAACTTGGCTGGTAACTCATGGGCTCGCACTCTCAGTGGTACTCGTGCAGAGCGGAACGAGTACATTCTGCTGCACGAGTTCCACCGCAACAAGTACATCAACCCTGACAAGATCTTCGGCAAGGGTGCCTCCAATAAGAAGCTCGACGACGAGCAAGGAGATGGCGAGGAGGGTGCGGATACCAAGAAGAAGGACAAGTACAAGGGTGGTCTCGTTTTCGAGCCCGAAAAGGGTCTTTATGACAAGTTCATCCTGGTCATGGACTTCAACTCGCTGTACCCCAGCATCATCCAGGAATTCAACATCTGCTTCACGACCGTTGATCGCAGCAACATCTCCGAGGAAGACGAGAAGGTGCCCGAGGTGCCCGAAGACACTGCCAACAAGGGTATCCTCCCCCGTCTCATTCGAACCCTCGTCAGCCGTCGTCGCGAAGTCAAAAAGCTCATGAAAGACAAGAGCGCCACGGAAGATCAACGCGCGACATGGGACGTCAAGCAGCAGGCTCTCAAGCTGACTGCCAACTCCATGTACGGTTGTCTTGGTTACACCAAGTCTCGTTTCTATGCCCGTCCACTTGCCGCCCTTACCACATCCAAGGGTCGCGAGATTCTGCAGTCGACCAAGGATCTCGCCGAATCGGCGCACGCTCTGCGTGTCATCTATGGTGACACTGACTCGGTCATGGTCAACACCAATGTCGACAACATTCTCGAGGCGCTCAAGATGGGCCGTGAGTTCCAAAAGTCGGTCAACGAGCAGTACGAGCTGCTTGAGATCGAAATCGACCACATCTTCCGAAGACTACTGCTTCACGCGAAGAAGAAGTACGCGGCGATCCAGATGGTTGAAGGAGATGGTGTGTGGCACGAGAAGCTCGACGTCAAGGGTCTAGACATGCGACGAAGAGAGTACTGTCAGCTTTCGAAGGATACTTCGAGGTACGTGAAACCGTTCGAATGGAGTTTGAGATGACGCTAACGGAATACAGTGAACTGCTCAAGTTCCTTCTTTCTGGCGACGAGCCAGAGAAGGTCGTTTCACAGATCCACGATCATCTCCGTGCACTTGGCGAGAAGATGCGTAACAATGAGGTTCCGGCTTTCAAGTACACCATCTACACCCAGCTTGGAAAGCACCCCAAGGAGTACCCGAACGCCAACTCGATGCCGTCAGTCCAGGTTGCGTTGAAGCGGATTGCTAAGGGCAAGCCGGTCAAAGCAAAAGATGTCATGGCATTCATCATCTGCGGCAACAGCTCTGGATCAGCCGAGAACGCCGCCAAGAACGCACACGAGCTGGACGAGGTCATTGCGAAAGACAGCGGCCTCGTTCCCGACGTGGACTACTACTTGCACAAGCAGATTCTGCCTCCGGTCGAGCGTCTCTGTGCTCCGATCAGTGGCACTAATGTCACTCTGCTAGCTGAGTGCTTAGGACTGGACACCAGCAAGTACCGTGTCAGCAGTGCAAGCAAGGCTACCGAACAGAGCAACGAGATTACAACTCTCGAAAGCCAGATCCCAGACCACATCCGGTTTAAGGACTGCGAGGCTCTGGGTCTGCTATGCTTGGGTTGTAAGCATCATTTCGAGTATCGTGGACTGAACTACCGTGCTCCGGCCGATGAGGAGCTTTTGACGCCTCTCGCACAACTCACCAACAATGGTCTGACCTGCCCTCGCTCAGAGTGTGGACGGACCATGACGACGTTGACTGCCTCTGCTCAGCTCGAGGGCCAGATTCGCCGACACACTGCACGATACTACTCTGCATGGCTCGTCTGCGACGATCCCGCATGCGGGATGCGGACAAGACAAATGAGCGTCTACGGCCACCGCTGCTTAGGTCCCAAGGGTCTTGCGCACGGCTGCTCTGGCCGCATGTCGTTCGAGTACGGCGAGAAAGCACTCTACAACCAACTTTTGTTCCTGCAAAGCTTGTTCAGCGTTGACAAGAGCCTCGAAAAGCTGCGGAGTGGTGGTGCTAACGCCGGTGGTGTTAAGGTCGAGAATGGCGCCGAGGCGCTTGAGAAGACGAAGATCCTGGCGGGCATGAATCGCGAGCGGTTTGGTGTTTGTGCAGATGTCGTTCAGCAATATCTGGACCGGTCTGGATGGGGATGGGTCAGCATGGACTCCTTGTTTGGGTATGCCAGAAAGAATGTTGGCTAAATTGACCGACAGTTGGTCAAATGGTCTGTGGGTTGATGGATGTCATGACTCTCTTTGTACAGGTGCCAATGGGTGGTAATTGGGAATGTTTATTTTACGACGGGATGTCGCCTCAGGGTCGAGATTCTCCAAAAGGACCATGCTATGATCATAAACGTTTTCTTCTATTTCTTGTGTTTCCATGCCAGTAATTGTTATTTACTCAACTGCGACCGCTTATGCCGCCGCACCACCTCTACCACCCACCCGGTTCAAAGCCTCTACCTGTTCCTTACCCAAGTTGGCCGCTGGCAACACCACTTTTGCGACTGTTGCCTCCGGTGGTGGCGGCATGAACCCTCTCGCGACCAAGAACGCGACATATGCTGCGATCGCCTTTTCGTCAACCGCTCCTGGGGTGCTCTGACCGTCCTTTGCATTCCACGCATCCGCAGTCAAAGCAGCCTGTGCATTCCTATCATCGAGATCTGGCGCCTTCGTCGCTTCCGGGAGGTCGGTCGTGACCATGTGGTAAAGTCCGAGTAGCGCGAGCTCCTCCTTGCCGGCTGCTGGTCCGGCCTCGACGAACGCCTCGACACGCTTCTTCCACGAATCGTAAGACTCCTGCGGAACGGCGTAACCGAAGCTCTCAAGCGTCACGAGGAACTCGTTGAACGAGAGGCGTTTCGGTCGGGCATCCACATGCACAACGGTATTTGGCTCACCGAAGAACGCGGCTGAAGTCACGACGCGCGCGACGCGGGTCACGGGGACCATGTTGATGGTGTTGGTGACATCTGGCCGTGCACCAACCTGCACGCAGCCCTTGAGCATGCGCACAAGGAAGTCGTCGGTGTTGGTGACACCTGAAGTCGGGTCGCCGAGGACGTAGCCAGGACGGACGATGACACCGTTAAGACCGCGGGCGTTGGCGGCGCGGATCAGCGCCTCTGAAACCCATTTGGATTGTCCGTAGCCGGTTCCGAGCGCGGTACGGCTGCCGGCGAGGTCGTCGGATTCGAGCACAGGCTGGCCGGCGGCGGATTGCTGCACGTAGTGGTCTGCGTCGAGAGTGCTGGTGGAGCTGACGAAGGCGAGGCGCTTGGGGCGTCCCTCGGCGCAGATTCGGATGCACTCGAGCGTGCTGAGGACGTTAGCTGCGCGGAGGTTCTCGTACGGCATGAGCCAGTGGACGCGAGCACCGTTGTGGATAATGAGGTCGGCATCCTCAGCGATGGTCTTGAAATCCTTGTCGTCGAGGCCGAGGCGCGGCTTTTCGAGGTCGCCGAGGACGACTTCGATCACACCTTCGCTCGCCCACCACTCGTGCCAGAGACCGTAGGCCGTGCAAGTCTGTCGCAAGCGGTCAAGACCGGCCTGCTTCGACAATGCACGGACGTGCGCGTAGACGTGGTTTGGTGGGTTCCGCATGAAGCAGTCGTGGAGGATGTACGCGCCCAGGAAACCCGTTGCACCAGTCAGGAGGATGTTAATGCCAGCCTCGATGCTTCGCATCTTGCCGCTAGAGATCTTTTCTGGCAGTGCTGACACATGGGTAGGTAGATCATCCGCGTATGCCTGCGCTTTTTCTTCGGGCTCTGCATCAGCCTGTCCCTCACTGCTAGGATTGAGCGTGTTGTCGATATATCTTGCGACGTTCTTCAATGTCGGATTCCGTCCGGCCATGACAGACATCGGCACATTCGCGCCTTGCCACTGGCGATTGATCTTCGGCACGATTTGTACCGTCATGATACTGTCTCCACCAAGGTCGTAGAAGCTGGTATCACGCGGCAGAGTTTCCGAGGTGTGATTCCGGGCCTTGAGATGCGTCGCCCAAATCTCTGCCAGCATCGCCTCTGTCGGCGTGCGCGAGGCGAGGTCTGTAGCCTTTGGAACTGAACCCAAGAGATCTGCCTCCTCTGGAAACGGCAGCGCACGCTTGTCGACTTTGCCGTTTGGCGTAAGCGGGAACCGTAGCATAGGCACGAAAAGCGTCGGCACGGCGTAAATCGGCAGCTTCTGCTTGAGATGCTCTCGAGCGTCTGCAGTGAGCAGCTCAAACTTCCTCATACGGTCTCCAATGGCATCGGCGTCGGTCACCTCCTCTCGCTCCGGAAGTCCTCCCTTCGCCTGCTGCTGCTCCGCGTACCACGACTTCCACTTGCCCACATCCGGCACATAGTACGAAACGAGCATGTTCTCTCCGCTGGGATCCTTCTTCACGAGGGTGACGTTCTCCCGGATAAGGGGGTGCTTGCTCAAGTGCGTGTCGATCTCGCCCAACTCAATTCGGAAGCCACGAATTTTGACCTGGTCGTCTGCGCGACCCACGCATTCGACGTTGCCGTCGGGCATATACCGTCCGAGATCACCGGACCGGTACATGCGATCGCGCGGGCCGAAAAAGGCTTCTCGCCACGGTTCGGGCTGCGAAAGTGCCGCGACGCGTTGCTTGTCCTCGTCGATCCACCGCTGGTTATCCACGAACCAATTCGGCACGAACTTCTCCGCCGATTTGGCCTCGTCACCGAGGTAGCATTCGGCCAGACCACCAGCGCGCACGTAAATCTCGCCAATCTCGCCGACCTCGCATTGTCGCTCCTTCTTGGTGCGGTCGACAACGAGAAGCTGCACGTTGAGCATACCACGGCCGGCTGGGATCACATCGCCCATGGTGTCGAGGTAGTTCGGATCCTCGGCGAGCGCGGGGATCTCATAGAAGCTGACAGCACGCTGAGTCTCGGTCGTGCCATACATATTCTTGATGCGGCAGTTCGGGGCGAGTTGCTGGAGGCGGCGACAGTCACGCTTCAGCAGGATGTCACCGACGAAGAACGCGGCGTGTAGAGTGGGGATCTTCGGCTCTGGGCTACCAAGCAAGATCTGACCCATGGCGGGCGTCAGGTGAGTGACAGAGATCTTATTGGTGCTGGCCCAGTTGGCAAGGCGGTCGAAGGTAATGTCTTCGGCAGGAGGCACAATCAAGCTTGCACCAAGAAAGAGAGGTGTGAAGATGTCGCGCTGAATTGGGTCGTGGGCGATGCCACTCAGCATGCTGAAGCGCTCCTTCTCAGTGAGGTTGAATCGCTCGGACATCCATGGGAAGTAATATGCCAGAGAGAAATGCCGACCGCGAACACCTTTGGGGCGGCCTTCGGAGCCGGAAGTGAATGACAACGTCGGCGTACTGTCCGGACCAACGACGACGCCGGGCAGGTCGGCCCTCTTGGACACCTGTGCGGCAAGAATATCTTCGCCACCGTCCAATGAGCCACCACGGACTGTGCCGTCGTCCTGAAGCTTCAATGCAGGAATCTCCGTCCGGATCTGAAGGTTCTCCTTTATGAAGTCCCGCACAATGGCGTGGAGTGGGCCAGCCTCGATAGTCGCCTTCTCGATGACAACCAATGCGCGAGGTCGAGCAACGTCAAGATAGATATTCTGGCGCTCAGGCGGATATGCGGGATCGATCACACTGAAAGTAGCACCCGCCTTGAGGACACCCATTACGGCGACGACGAGGTCCACACCACGGTGAGAGTAGAGCATGACGACCTCGCCCCGCTGCACACCACTGCTGACGAGGTGGTGAGCGAGTATGTTTGAGGATTCATTGATGTGTCGGTAGGTGAATATTCGCTCGGGTGAAGTCGATGAAGCTGTCTCGACGACGCAAGATCGGTCAGGGTGTTTGAGGGCGTTGGCCGCAAAGATCTCGTGAATAGCACCCCGGTAGTCCGACCAGTGAAGGTCGGACGTTGGGTCGGGCCGAACATCCGTCGGATCAAGAGCCATTGCTTCGTGGTTTCGTGGTAGTCTTGGGTTATGGTGATATTTGTATTTTTGATTTCTTCGAGGTTTATCGTTGAGGAGTCATCGATGAGACTGACGATGGCGAAATGTTGGTTAACACCAGGTATGCCTGACACCGGAGCTGACAATGGTGCCTATGTTAAGACTCTTGTTATATTTACTAATGAGAGAAAAGGCAAGTTTCGTGGGTCGGATCCTTCAGCCTTGTCGTGAAATCAAAACTTCCCCATTGGACCCGCGAGAAAGTGACGATATTTTATTTATCGCAGGTCAACCGACGCCCGCCGGCCTCGGCCTCGCTGCGGGGCAGGGGTCCGTCATAGTGCGCTTCGTGCCGTTCCTCGCGCACCGTCCCGCGCGCTCTGCGCCCAGCCCCCACGCGTGCCGCCTGCCAGAAGTTCTTGGGATCCATCTTGCTTACAGTATTTGCTCACCACCTGCCAAGGTATATATACCTTAGCAACAAAGCCTCGTGCTAACAAAAATACTGGACCCTTAAGTATCAACAGCATTTTTAAGCCGAAAGCATAAGATCTTGGCAGCTGAAATGAGATCGTAGCAGATAGTACATTCGATTTGTTTTGTCCGCGGCTTCGGCGGCTCCAACCCTGAGTCTTTGCCATCGCTAATTGTCTTCCGGTCGATTCAAGACGTGCGCCTGGCTTCATTTAGATCCTCAATCGCAACATTGATGCACGAATGCGTCTCCTTCCTCCCCATCCCTCCCATATCCTTCTCCTCCTCTACTTTTCATGGTACAGCCCAGAACGCCGCGCTAGGAAATGCGTCAAAATACCAGCGCCCGATATGGTTCAGCCCGCCTGTACAGGTTGGTAATGATTAAGTTTTGTATGCGGTCGCGGTTTTGTAATAATACAGCTCGCCGCGAAAGCGGCCGAGCGGGAAGCGGAGAGGGTCGTTGCAAGCGAGCCAGGATTCGCTGGTCTCGCGATGTCGATGGCTTAATGAGAACTCGTCATTTATCTGCTGGCGGCGGCGGCGGTGGCGGCGATGTTGTTGATGATGATGCTGCTGCCGATGCTTGTGAGGGCTGCTGTTGCCGTCTCAGCCGTTGCGCCTGCAAAAGGAAACCAGATCGAATCAGCATACCGTTTGCGTTTGTTGTGCATGTCTCCTTGGCCAAGCGGAGCCATATGCGAAAGAATTGCAGAGGTGCGGTATCTTCAAGGCTCTCGCGGCTCCACCTCTTTCCTCTTCATTGCCCTCCTAGCCAAGCCTTCATCTTCCGGCGCCTCAATCGCGATACAGCTTCGGCCTCCATCCTCTCCGTAGCTCCTCCTCACGCTCCGTCGCCGCGGCAGCTTGACGTACCTCCATCTCGATGCGCTCGCGAGCGCGCAGGACCTTGCTCTGCAGGTAGAACGATCCACCCTTCTTTGGGTCGTTCATGTCGAATAAGCGTTTGAATTGCTCGTGGATCCGCGTTAGGTCGGCCTGGCCACCCTTGGGCGGGCTAACGTTTAGAATCCGGCAGGCCTCGTCGAGGGTCAGGCCGGCGGAAGCCATGGAATTTGAGGCGGTCGCGCTGCTACCATTGGCCGCGGCGTATTTCTGCTCGAGAGGAAGTGATTAGTACGGAAGCAATATAGCGCGGATGATGTTGAAATGAATGCGCACCTGTGATGCCGACGCCTGCTTGTATGCTTCGGCGAACGCCCGGCCAAAAACGCGGGCGCCGGTGAAGACGATCTGGGTGATGACGCGGTGAGCCATTGCAGCAGCTAAGTGACTCCTTCCTGGCGAGATGGCGCAAAACACAGCACGAGATCCAAGCGATGTTGAGGTGATGGACGATCTGTTCGCTCGGTCGACAGGAAATCCAAAAAGTTCATGATGGCCGGGGGAGCGTCGGGGGTGAGGTGGTCTGTGCGCCCGCCGAGGTGCGGAAGCCATTCCGAAACTGATCCATCATCGACGACGACGACCTCTTCTATCGTTTTCTTATTCTAATGACCATCGTATCCTTTGAATTCTTGTATCTCACGAAACTCCTATGACATGATCTGGTCACATCCACGCTGCAGTAGAGTGTTTGGAGACATCACCGCCTATCCTCGGCCAGCCACAGATGGCCACAAACTAAGCTCACAACCATAGCAAAGTCACGATCGGATATCATCCTGAGGGGATGCCTACATGAGCAGCCAATGGCTATGCTAGCATTGCGCCTCACGCTTGCTCAGGCCAGGGTCGAGTTCTCCATGACTACGACGGCGATTGTATGTTCATCCCAGGCTCATTGTGATTGACGGCATTTAAATTACATTTTGAGACATCCGAGGATGATTTTTTCCATCCGCTGCATTTCTCTTTATGTCCAAAGCCCGCAGTTCAATGGAGGCCTGAGGAGAAATCCTTCCGCCTATGTCCATCGAATACTAGGCGTACATCATTAGGTAGGAGCTGATGAAAGCCGAATACTCAATGAGATGCCTATAAACTTCCAGTAAAGGACACTGCGCGGTCTAGGGTTTGCAATCGCCGGTCTTTGTGTTGCTGAGCTGGCGCCGCGCAAGATATCGATCGACGTGCGCGCGGAGTTTGTGACGACAGCAGAACGCAACTCCCGCTAAGAAGCATACGGCGACACCAGCAACCGCCGATCCGGCGATGACATCTATTCTCCCCTCAGACGTCGATCCCGCCGCTGCATTCGCCGACGTTGATCCAGTTGGAATAGTAGTGGAGGTGGTGAGGTCAATGCCGGTAGTCGTGGTCGGCACTGGCGTGCTTACCGGATATTGTGTCCCGCTGACGATGATGCCGGTCGAAGAGGGGTTGGCACTGGCGATTGTCTCTACCACCACCTCATCCGAAAAGTTGTTTGCTGGGGCGCACTGGAGATAGTAGTAGCTAGGGTAAGGTAGTTGGCGCCAACCCTCGTAGGCAGTCCAGCCCGGCAGACAGCAAAAGCCAAATTGGAGGACGTTTACTGCGAAGTCACTGGGCCAGGGATAATATGTCCACGAACTGTCGGCGCACCTAGTGGATCTTAGCTGACGATCGGCTGTGAAGGGTCTGATGGGAAGATACACACTGGAGGTTCCTCTTGAGTGATGAAAGGCAGTCGGCTGGGATCACAATCAGCTTTCGAAATCGCCTCATCAAGGACTTGGACATCCCTCACCCGGTGTCGGGCAGCAGTACCCCACCCGCGAGTAGTTTCCTGCAAGATCCGGCCAGAGGAATTGACCATCTGTAGCATGAGCGCACTTGTCAATACGAAAGCTTCGCACCCTGGCAGACGTGATATTACGAGGCATACCAGGACAACAGTTCGGCGTATCGGACCCGCCATCAAAGAATGTGCCAGCGGGACAAGACGTATTCGGATACCGCAGCGCGACTCCGTAGCCTAATTTGGCTGCTCTGCGGCAATGAGCCAGCAGCAGAAGCAGCAATAAAGAAAGGGAGCTCGACGAAGCTCGAGACATACTGTCTGGTAAGTGGTTGGGCAGATAAGCAACGTCGGTCGTGATGGTAAAGGATTTGTCGGTTCCTGCGGTAGCGCCTTCTGCTGACTGTAGGTACAATCTGGGAACAAGCGTCAAATACTGCAGGCATGCGGGTCGGCCGGAGGCTGAAAACCGTAGGCGTCAATATGCCGAAGGAAGAGCTTGTGCGTATAGCTCTCGACTTCTGATCCCCTGATCGGTTGCCGTCAGGGGACAAGCAGATGCATCGTATCCAGGGCGCACCAATCTTTATCTGCCACGTCAATAAACGACGCGAATCAATGACAGCCTCAGCCTTGCGCAGGGTGCTAAGTCACGCTAATGATGTATGAGGCGTAACCGGCCGCTCGGATATCGCAGCCTTGCGACGCGTCGGTGGCGAGCCTCGCGACTGCTCTGGACAGCCAGCCTTGCGAGGCCGGTGCCACGAAAGGCGACAAATTGCCAAAGCCCGCTTGACACATGAACGCAATCATCGTGATTTTATGGAGTCGACAGAGATATCTTGCCGCGTTGGCCTACGACGTCACGAAATAAGCTACAACGATCAAGAGGAAGTGTCTGTTCTCTTGTTGAAGCCAAAGTACAGTGAACAGCAGAGTTCGCTCAATGGCGCGACGAGAAGGTCAAGTTGTAGGAGTCAGCGGATGGTCCACTCGGTCTCTCGCAGTCCGTCCGCATTAGATATACGCCACATATCTATGATACGAATTTTAAAATGGAGGTACGATGTCCACAGCCTGGAGAAAGATTGGCCGAAGCTCAAAGCCAAAGCTGCGATGCCAACAGAGCCTTATACAATGCAAGAACCTTCGATCCTTGCCCATGAAACCATTCACCGAGTTGACACATCTCAAACGCCCTCCCATCACAATATGTCCATGGAAATGACACATTCCTTCGCACACGACTCTTCATTCGCTTTACTCACCTCTGTCGCAAGTTCTTCACTTCGGTTTGTCCCTAGTAAACACTGTACTTCTAAAGTGATCTTCGATCACGAAGTGAGTCATGGCTAAAATCACGGCTTTCTAGGACTTGTCGTGTTATTGCTTCAGCAACGTCGCTCTGGTTCGGAACAGCGCGATCACTCGCAGGGCACGTTCACCATGATGGGATGTTCACCCTAGTCACGACAAGATTTGCCTGTTCCACAATCACAGAGCACCATTTCATTGCGACTGAGCTGAAGACACGACCCAAAGATGATCAATATATAAGTTAGCTTCGGCTTTGTGTTTGTCTGCTCTTTTTAGATATCAACCGGGACTCTCCACATTTCAAATCTTTCCAACTATACGGAGCAAGGGAAGTGAATTAGAAGGCGAATGGCGGAGCCATCATCAGTGTCCCCGACGTCCGACAAAAACTATAGAGATGTCATCGCGATCTCTTTCGATGAGTATGATACAAAGTCATGCACTGTTTGCGTCTACTGACCCACTGGCGCAGAGTCGCTCGATCTAGACCTTTTCAGATACTGGTCGGCCCGGAAAAGCAGGAATTCTACGTCCACCAATCCGTACTCGCGAGCTGTTCGCGGCCATTCCATGCCCTTGTCAATGGCAAGATGAAAGAAGCAACAGAAGGTGGTGTATGGCTGGAAGAAGTCGACCAGGGAACATTTGTGCGATTCTTTGAATTCCTCTACTCCGGAGACTACCCTTCTGCGGACGGCAGTCTGCAATCCAACTGCCAGAGCAAGCGGAGAGGTCGCGATGAGCACTACGACAATGATCGGATGAAGCGCCCCAAGAACATGTGGGCGGACACAGCGCCGATGCCACCACTTGACGAAAAGCCCGCGCAAATTTCAATTCCCTGTGGCCCGTACGGCCCTCCGACCTGGATGGGTTATCCCCACCCGACTCCACCTACACCGTGTAGGCCGTTGTCCGATCCGATGCATGGAATCTGTCTTGGTTCCATGGTTTGTCAAGCGAGAAATCTGGTCGAAGTCCAACCTGGCAAGCATACATGGCAAAATTTCACTGAGCGACGCTACGATCCGTCGATAACTAAAGAACCTCCCATTTTGTCGTCAACTCAGTTAGCGTTCAAAGACTGCCGCGAGGCATTCCTTCAGCATGCGAGGCTCTACGTGTTTGCCGATCTCTACGATATCAACAGACTAAAGCGGCTCACACTAAAGAAGCTGCATTTCTCTTTGAGCACTTATCAATTGAAGGGCGAACATGTGGGAACCTTGGTCGACCTACTAAAATATGCCTACGAGAATACGTGCGAGCGGGAAGGCAAGCCTGACGACCCGCGCGATCTGTTGGCCAATTATGTCGCCTGCAAGATCGAGCAATTCCAGCCCCACCAGGCATTTCAGTCGCTCACGAAAGAAGGCCATTCCATCTCGAACGACGTTCTGCGGTGGGTGGTGGCAAGTCGAAAGTAAGAGCGATCGGAGGTTGGTTGCCTTGTTGCCAAAGCGACCTTATCATGTTCGTTACGGGTTGTCTCGCATCAACTGCAAGGTCAATCTCATCGAGGCTTCTGCTATCATACTCTAGTCAGCGACTTTTGGTTTTAAAAGTCTGCATGAACGCGGAACGAAAGAGAATGGGGAGAACAATCGAGGGCCGATTGAACAACAATAAAAATACCTTACTAGATACAGCAGAACGGCAGGGTCTTAAGGTAGTAATCAAGAATCAGAGCTCACCATGAATCCACGTGCGATAAGTGAGCTGTGAAACAAGGTCTGTGGGTGTCCCGTGCGCCCTTTCATCATTACCGAACCAAAAGCAGTGATCCCCGGGCTTGTGGTTGCATCGAACCTTTTCCATGCTTCACCTTCATCTCCGTTGGGAGCTTCGCCTCAGCCAGTACCAACTAGTTCCATTCCATCAATTTAACGAAACACGATGAACAATTCCGATTCAACCGTAGGGGTTTACAGCTTCCCTTTGAGCGACATTTCCAATAAGCTCCACTTCAACCTCGCAGAGTGAGTTGCCAAAGCCTCATTGATCACTTTCACCGCTGAGCAAGTCCATTTAGCATCAACGAATCGAAGATCTTGAGGATTATCGTCGGGCCCGAGAAGCAGCAGTTCAAAGTCCACGAATGTCTCCTCGACGACGCCTCAGGCTTCCTTCATGGCTGGATTCGTAGTTCTGCCAAAGGCATCGATCCGAGTTTCTCGTTTGAGCATGTCGACTTTCATACATTCTATCGATTCTTCCAGTTCCTCTATACTCGAGACTATTCTCCCGCGATGATCGGACCTGACGAACACACGGACACTGCCGGGTACGAACATGCCGTCTGGGATCCACGGTTCGCCCACGAAAGCGGTGGTGCCGGCTCGACAAGATACCAGGAGTGGCAAAATTTTCTCATGTTCCGCCGGTATACCGCGTCAGGTCTGACCCACGACACATCATTCCTTGGACCCAATCAGCCAGACGATAATCTCGGGGAGATGTTCATGTCACATGCGAAAGTAGATGTCTTCGCCGACGACTTCCTTGTCGACGAGCTGAAATATCACGCATTTCGTGAGCTCCATCGTGCGCTCTGCCATTGGCGAATCTACCAACACCGGATTAAAGATCTTGTCGTGGTCCTCAAGTACGTTTGGGAGCATACCTTCCAGACGGCCACCCGCATCAATGACCTACGTTCTCTGCTTATCGATTACGTCGCCTGCAAGATTGATCTGTTCCAGCAGGACGAAGACTTCGAAAATTTGATGAAGGGCCCCCACTCGTTCGCGAAGGACTTATTGGAACGACTCATTGGCAGGATCGAATTTCTAGCGGATGATCGCTAATGGTTCTTGGAATTTGCTTGCCCAGTCCAGCTTCTCCACTCTCGCAAGCACGTCACATCTGTGTACGGTCCTGTTATAGGTTCAGAACTCTAAGAAGTCTTAAAGTACTTCAAAACCTCGAATGAGCAGTTTTACTCGCGATAGCAACTTGTCAACCTGAAGTTTTGTCCCTGCAAATCTCCCTACTCGTCTAGAGAAGTTATGAAGCTAGATATTCTGATTCAATTCCCAATCTCACAACCTCTCTCCAGTGGAACTTATAAACATGTCTTCCAGCTTTCTTGGCCGACCGTTTACTATGGTCGCCTTTCCAAGTCTCAGCGCGGTTTCAAAAAACCTCTCATCGTCGTTGTCATTTGTGAAACCTGACTCCCGCAACGTTCGGATAGCGTATCTCGTCCAGCTGACACAATCCTGATCCGGTCTGTTCTTCCGTGGAAGAGACACACGTGCGAGCAGATCTCGCACCTGCTCAATCGTGTACTGCGGTGGCAGCTTTCCGATCACAATAGCTCCGATAAAGCGAATGTCGCTGAGCGGGTTCGTGCCCGACCGTACTCGAAAGCGCCAGTCGTGGCCTGAATTGAGATCTTGTCTCGTGACTTCGTCGATTATAGCGCTATCGGTCGTATCGAGAATGGTGCATGTATCGATCTTGCTGATCCGCTTCGGTCGGATGAGAATCGCCCAATGAAAGATGGCCAGGCCCAAGCGTTGGTGATTGTCCTCGCCGAGGGAGAGCTTGTCGCGATGGAAGACGGCGACACAGATGCGGGGTTTGTTGGACATCGCGATGTTTGCTAGTCGGAATGCCGTGAGATCTATACTCGGAAGCTCTCAGGCCGATGTTCGCTTTGGTAATTTCTTGCAAGCATGAGTTTGTGGGTGTTGGTAGGTGCAGCTTGCTCGCAAATTCCGAGCTCCCAAACGTCTTGATGTGTGACAACGTGGAACTACATTTGGCGCCTCGTTTAGCATGCCGCCCCATGTCCACAACGCGTCATGTATATCAACCTTCGATAAGCTGCTGTCTGCCAAGGCAGTGGCTGCCTTGCAGCTTTTTCGAAAGAGCTTCTAATGCCACATGTGAGATCCAAACATCGCTTGAAGCATATCTTTGCGTGCGATGATTTGATTCAACGTCCAGCTATCCGACCTGTATAAACAATAAGATGGCGGCACACTCCACGAAACTCAAATCGTACACGAAGGCAAACATCGCGTGATCTGTGATGGGCCCGACTTCATTTCTCAAGCTGCCGCGGATCATTCGTGATCGGATTTCTTATCTCACACATGGGCGAAGACCTGGTCATCGAAATCTGTGACCGGCCAGCACGACTTGCCTCAAACTGGCAGCTGGTCTGGAAGAGGTGCCGAGTTAAATAAGTGAAGATGAGAAATGGTATCGAGCGGACCCCAAAATATATTTCGAGCCTTTATCCCGCGCATAGCATGAGGTTGTGCGTGGGGTTCCTCAAGAACTCCCACTGCACCTCGCCTCCATTGACGTGTCATGTAATATGTCAGTATGACTTATACCAGCATTCAGAGACTCGTGCCATACTTCACGTCGAGGGCTGTCAGCTGTGGAGGGACGCCGCCATGTCGAGAATGCAATGGTCGGCGGTGCATTGCCATCATTTAAGATGAGTTTGAGACGGCTTGACGCGTATTATGAGTCCTTACGGACCGGGTATCGACGTGGTCAGTGAAGTGCTATCTGTGGCTGGCGCAAGTGGACTCGGTCCGGGTGGTGGGCTTCAAGGCGGAACATTTCCCAGCCTACGACCTGACCAAAGCTGACGATGAAGATGAGTTGGGTCAATCGACACGACATACGATTTCTTTCATTGTAGATGATGAGTGTCTGGATCGCGATACCATGGTACGATGTTGGGCGCCTAGCAGGAGTTTAGATTTACATGTTCAATTTAAGAATATGCATAATAAAACTTTTCCTTCTCATTCACAGAACTATCAGTCTGGCTTGTGTTCTTGGCAACATGTGATGCACGCTCCAGTCTCTTCTTTCACCACGTAGAACTCTTCATCGACAACAAACAGACTTGTTAACAGCTACGGACACTTTGATTCATCGACATTTGCGCAGAGCGATCTTATGCAGGCACAGCTGAACCTTTATCTCATCAACCCCATTACGGAGCATACCTCTCCCAGTGCCCATACTATCTGTGTCAGTCCGGTCCCGAGAGCTCTCTTGAAAGAAATCACACTCCAAGCATTCGCCCGATTTGCGATGGGTTCAAATCCATTACTGGATCTCCCACAAGAAATTCGTCAACCGATATACGAGTTAGCCTACGGCCCGGAATTGGCGATTGAGATCTGCGACGATGGCTTGTCCTTCAAGTCCGAGTGTCCGCTTTTAAGAGTAAATCGAGCAAGTCGGGAAGATGTCTTGTCGGCCTACACACGATCGTCCAACAGTAGCGTCACGATCTTGTGGACATTTCGCTCGCCCCAAGCAATTGCGAAACACGTCCAGAGCCGAGAATTTGACCCAACGAATCCTCAATTCCAACGCATCCAGCTCATGATTCTCGCATCGCTAGCCGGTGACCCAGCCATGATTCAGCAAGAGCAAATGTATACTACTATCGGGAAAACTCGAATGGAACTACACAAGGCTTGGCGAGAAGCTGTCGGCCTCCTTCCCAATGGAACCGCCTTGCGCCTCGTCTCATTCGACATGTCACGCCAGTGGTACTGCAAGGTTGTAATTGGCGATGCACGATTGGTACATCTCTTAAGCGTTGTCCTGCTCCAGCGTACGCAGAAGCAGGCGCGATTTCTGATTGACGGCTATCTCAACTTTGATGATCGCCATGTTGAGGAAAATTTCGTTCGTGGGGCGTTACATCGTCCGAGATCATCCATAGCGTAAATCGTGAACGTCTTGGATCAGTAATTAGTGGGCTTTAATATCCCAGAGTCCACGCGCGTTGGCTGGATCATCATGAATTCATTCCATTCTCAGCAGGAGTCTGCACATCTCTTGTTGGGCTCGCAAGGGTGCGTATCGAGTCACTCTTAAAGTTGATAATGCTATATATAGTTCATAAGTTGGTAAATGAATAACATTAGCAACTTTATGCTGCCCTCAAGCTTACTGGAGGCGGATCCATGAATGCGGCTTTCGAGTTCCGTGGAGCAAGCACTTGACTCATCTCAGCCGTGGTTGCAAGCTCAGGAAGACATTATTCACCTACCAACATCCTTGGAATTTATCCGACGACCAACAAGAAAGCGAAGACCATCAAGATACCGGCTGAGGAGCGCAGAGAGATAACAAGCATTGATAGGCCAAATGGCCTTTCCACTACCACACCATCCGTCGCTGACAAGCATCGATCCGCTCGGCATCTGCGACGAGAGCGAGACCGACGCAGCTTTCCAAGGCGAAATACTCGACAAACTCCTCGCCAGTGCTCGCACCGACCTTTCCGCTATTTTGGCACCTGAAGGTGGACCTAATGCGACTTCTCGCGACGCCGACACCATCCGACAAGCCTTCTCGAAGCGCTTCACAAGCCTCATACAGGACATCGCCTACAGCCTGCACAACGATGGCGACCTCAAGACCACCGCACTTCATCACCACCTCGTCGACACCGCATCTCTCTCGCTTCCTGACCTCAGCGCATTCACCGCACGCCTCCTCTCCGCCGCTGCCAACCTTTCCACTCTCTTTCCCTGCCACGAGCTACCCTACCTAACGCCCACCGACCCACGTTGCACCTTGACTCTCGCACAAATCGACACTCTCCTCGCGCACCTCTTCCTAGGCACCCTCCAGCAAGCTCCGGGAACCTCGTGGGGCCGGCCAGGATTCGCGGAGCAGCTCTTCGGCGCCCCACGGGAAACGTATCCACAGGCGGGAGAGTACGTGCGCGTGCTGGTGCAGCATTTCGTTGGAGGTGGATATGCTTCAGCGACGGCGCAAACGAACTCAAGCACTTCATTAACCCCAGAGGGCGCGGTCACCTTCACGCTATCAACCTCCAGCATTCTCCCCTCCTCCCTGTCAACCTCGACCCTCTCCGCCCCACGAATCCCAGTAACCTTCGTGCCCGAACCCTCCGAGCCCTCCACGGCATCCTCAGACGGCTCAACCTTCGTGCTCGTCGCCGCCCACAGCCAACCTGGCCCGGGACCCAGCTGCACGCAAGAAGAGCGCCTGGTGAGCGGACAATCTCCCGCGCTGGCGATCGTCTCGCTTCTCGTACCGGTGATCCCGGCCGACGCGGCGGTCATCACGTGTCCTCTGCCGGTGCACGCGATGTGGAGGGGGCATGGACGGCACGGTAGGTTGGTGAGGTTGCTTGGAGGAAAAGAGAGAGTGCGAAGGGGTTATGTGGTTGCTGATGCGATGGAGATGGACGAGAGGGATGAGGAGGATATGTTGCCGGATTTAAGGGAGGGGATTGTGGAGAGGGAGGTGCGAAAGTTGGTCGCGGCGTTTCAAGGTACGAAGGAGGGTTGGGAGGGATTTATGGTGGATGATAGGACGCCGTTGAGGATTGAAATACCGCCGTGGGGCTGTGGTGCGTTCGGAGGGAACCTCAAGGTCAAAATGCGGTGCATGCAAATTGCTGCGGGGTTAGTGGGATTGAAGGAGGAAAATTTGGTTTTGTTTGTGCCTGAGGGACTCGAGTGGCAGGTCTTACAACATGACCCGAACGTAAGAACGGTGGGTGAGATCTTCACGAAGTTGAAGAGAAGCGAATTTTAACTACGACGATGCCAGTAGAAACAACACGTACTTTCTCGAATGCACATATGCGACGGCGCCAGCTCCCAACCATCGCTGCTTCAAAGTAAAGTGACAGCCAGGTGGACTCATCATCACATATCAGTCCCAAGGTCCAGAGTGATCCTGCACGCAATCCGCGTCCCTCAAAAAATGCACGCCGTTTGTGTGCCCTTCAGAAATCGATGGGAATGGCCTTTACTGTGTCGGCCTGGGGAGACTCGGAAGGGCTCTCTCCGCGCCGGTCAGTGGCTTGGGCGTCGCCGCGGCTGCGTCTGCCACCACAGCGTCTTGGGTAGTGGTCGACGATAATGCCAAAAGAGGCCCTCCATCACTGCCGCTCATGCTCAATGCGCTGGACACATCCGTGTGCACCAGGATTGCCTCGACGTCATATTTCTCAACCTCGTCACGGCAGTCCGGCGTGGCACAGCGATGCAGGCTCCAGTAGCGGGCGGCATCCTCGTCAGTCGCACCGCGGGTACTGTTGCCGTCGTGGAAGAATGCGTGACTCGGTTGTAAAGCAAGAGATGACGAGCCAGCAGTTGACATAGAGGCGGGACGTGATGGTACCAAAGCCCGCAAGTAGTCGAAGTGCTCACTGCGCTTCTGGTAATCCGCGCCCTGATACTTCCCGGCAGTGTATTGGTAGGCTGGAGCGCTGGCGTATTGCGCGCGAAGGCCGCCCATGTTGGGATTGTCTATAAAGCACAGACGGCGTCAGTAAATGGCTGACTCTTCTGAAGTATAGTGGATAGTGTGGGGTAGAGGTAACTTACGGGTGTACCATGGGTCGTCTGTGCAGGAAAGCAAACCGCATGTTAGCATTGAATATCACAATACCGGTATGAATTGTTACTGTTTCGCTTACCAGTGAGTAGTGCGAACCCGGGATCATCAACAACAGTGGAAGGCCAGCATGGGTTCTGCGTGAGACCGTCGTCTGGATAATCAGGCATGTTGCTGAATTCGACCCGGACGGTTGACAACGTCACGGTCAAGTCCAATGTCGAGATGACGGTCCGGCGATTGCCCTGGATGACCTCGCGATCTGACCTCAAGTTGTGTGTTGACATTGGCGGCAGCGAATTCACGTTGCTGTACCGGCAAATGGCTGATTGGCGGAACAGAGAGCCGGCACCCTCGTTCTCTGTAGCTGGCAAGAGACGGATCCATGCGTGATAAATATCGCTTTCGCGATCCCACCAGAATGCCGCCGGAGGAAATTCGTCCTTCTGACAATCTTGGTCCGGCTCTCGAATGTATCCATGCCACCTGATCAGATTTGTAAGCTGAAGGCGACGACTGAAAAATGGAAAGTTGACATGAGTCACTCACCATCCGTCAACATGCTCAGTTGTCCATTGATCGACCGCCGGCCGACTATACCTGGTGAAATACCTTGTGGCGCAAGTGAGTGGATTCACACCGGAAGTATAGCTGGCATGTGATTCGATGACCGACCGATAGTGAAGGCAAGCCTGCGGCCACCTCTCACCATCACAGATCTTTATTACGCCCGGATCTGTGGAGCGCGTCAGTCAGCCAAGGTAGAGATTATGGCATAGGGTTCCACTTGCGTTCAGTAACAACAGGTTGGTTGGTTTCCGTTGTAGAATGAGCGTAAAGGCAATATCCGCCAGCACGCTTGCTGTTACAGTCGGAACTGGTTTTCGCGGGTTCATGGCTGGACTGTGGCGGACGTGTCTGTGGCGGAGTCTGCGGCGGTCAGCATTCAATAAAGCATGCGACAAGGGCCACCTTACGTCGCTCGGTTCATCTGCGACAAGTTATTAGCGAGGTCTGCACACTTTGCAAATTATAATTGAACCTCATACCTGGCCGCAGACTGTGCTCTTTGCCAAAGATCTTGAACTCAGCCTTTCCACTTTTCTCGATCTCATCGGTACAGAGCTGAATGAGTCCTGGAGTTGCTGCAATCTCAATCAAGTCCGCAATTTCGCCTGGGAATCAGCATTGTAAGTTATACGTCGTTCTGGCTGGATAATCATGTTCATGCATACCGATGATAGGAATCAGGTCTTCCAAGGCTTCCAGCGGTGCAAGTAGTGCCGGGACAGCAATGCGACAGAAAGCTTTAGCAGCCACATCGAGTGCAGCCTGTTCAGCTGCTGCCTCAGCTGCTGCTTTGGCTGCATCGGCGGCATCCTTCTCGATCTGGGCCAAGTTCGGCGGTGCCTTGAATCCTGAACAGCAGTAAGACTGCAGTCCGCCGTTGCAGGTCTGATCCTTCTTCCCGCTGTGGTTGTTAGTCTGTTTGGAGTCAGTCACCCTGCTAACCTCATCGAAAAGCATCAACTGTTGAAACCCACATCGGTTGTGAGTTCGGTCTCCCCTTGAATCCATAATCAGCGAATCAGAAGCAATCGCAACGTCTCTCACTATGAATACCTTCTGCACAGCCTTGAATACAAGACAGGCCTGATCCTCGATAACCTCTCCACTGGCATTGGCCGAGAGTCGTCCCGTCGTCACAGCATAGAGTCCGATACTGCCCTTTCTTACATCGGTCGCTTCGAAAAAGTGAGCACTTTTCTCGTGACATAACGCCATGCAATGTCGGAACTCACCGAGTCGAGACTTGTCCCGGTTGGCCGTTCATCTGTGCGACAGAATTGGTCCCCACCTTGCAGCTCTGATTGCAGTCCGTAACATAGCAACTAGCCTTGGCCATCTGATCTTGGGACATTGCCTGCGCTGTGGACTGATCGCCGAGCGACACCTGATTCTGTGAGCCCGAGTTAAGGTTACCTGAAGCGCTCTGATCCTTTTGGTCGATGGCCCAAACCATGAGTCCTCCCAAGCACCGCGTCTCCGCGAACTCCTGCGCATAATATCAGTTTGATTAGCTCCGCAGGCGAACGAGAGTCCTGAACTGACCCGCTTTTGATTGAATGTGTCAGCGTCATCATACGAGACCCACTGATCACTGTCCCAGGTGATCCACTTGACGCCGGCAGTGTGATCCCACACCGGCTGGAGGTTATTCTGAGAGATGATATCGTTTATCTCCTGATCATCGAGGATGCCGGATGTATCGGAACAAGGGCCAGGATTTGCACCGCCCTCAGGTGGTGGTACGAATTCGCAAACTCCTAATGTGTTTCACGTCAATAGAGCTCAGGATTTGTGAGGGGATCTTAGAGTGCTGTTACCGTTCGGTGTACTGCATGACGGATCTTTCAGTTGGAACGAACGACCATACTAGACGATCTTATCAGCTGACTTTTGGGCTTTACTTCTCGGACCATTCCAATACACACCCATGCTTGTCCAAGAACGACCTTGTTTGCGGCGACGCCGGCACGCCACAGCAAGCTCAAGCCTTCATCAATCTCTGTTAGATTCGTGTGCGGGGCAATATAAGGTCCAACGAATTTGGATGCCGCGTCCCATGTTCCGTGTACTTTCTAGTGGTCAGCTTGTGCGATCGGCGACGATGGGAAACATACTTACGATCATAGGCCATAAAATTGAACCAATCGACTGATTGCTGAAGCGCATTGACATCGAAGTCTGTCAACTTGTTGTCAGCACTGGGCCTCGAAGTTGTGCCGTGGCCAAGGCAGTGCCGTTGCTTGATTCACTCACGTTGCAGATACCAATAACTGGTGGGCAAAGTCATGCTCAAGCCCTTCGGGCCAAGGGCTGCGCGTAGCTCCTGAGCGAGTAAGACATAGTTTGCCTTGTCGCCGGATTGACCGCCTCGGTCGTCTGCTTGTGGATACTCCCAGTCAAGGTCAATACCATCGAAGTTGTAGGTGTTCATGAATTGTAGCAAGCCCGATATGAAGGCTTTTCGATTGCTCGCCGTGCTGACCTAGGGGTTTCAAATATCAATACCCGACAGCGTTAACCTAGAGTGACATCCCGGCCTGCTCACCATATTGGAGAATGCTTCTTGTGTCGGGCCCGGATCCGTGAATGCCCACCCACCGACGGAGATCCAGACTTCCAGTCCTTGCCATTTGTCCTTCAGTGCAGTGACCCTACTGAATAAGGAACCCGAATTAGGATCCATCGGTGCAATTTGGAACGAGCTGGGGTCGAACGAGGCGAACGCGAAGTTGAGATGCGTGAAGCCTGCAAGATTCAAGTCTTCTGGACTGACCTTCGCCAACCGAGTCAGACTGCCATTCATAATTGCACGGAGCGTCCGCAGACTTACTGCTTGACATTTCCGAGTGTTCGCCCAAGACTCATAGTATCCAATCGTGCGCTTGCCGACCTGAGACCCGCCACAGGGAGGCGTTGGAATGGCACCGCAACCACCGTACCCGGTCTGACATCCATTTCCGCAGAAATCGTCGGTGGCGCCGCAAAATCTATCATATGCTGCGATCAATGCCCGCTGATGGCATAAGGGGTTTGGAGGAGCTGCTCACCCGAACTGAGAACAGCACACGTTAAGAGGACAATCTTGACTTCCAGGCGTTCCATACTGGCCACATTGTGCCTTTGCATCGCAATTAGACGCGCAGCCAGAGCCGCACTCTGCTGGAGAGTAGCCACATAATCCGTTGCTCCCACCTGTCTTGCTTTCAGCTACGATCATACCTCGCTCCATCAACGGACAAACATACAACATGCTCCGTTTGGGCACGGAAATTGATCATTGCATGTTCCAATGGGTAGGTCTCGCGTATGCAGTGAGTGTCTGCGAGAATTTGGATTGAGTGACTGGAGAGCTTGTACACGCTGCGACTCCATCGCAGCGACAGCTGCTGCCAGCGACAACAACGTGAGGGCGCGCATTCTTCTTCGTCCGTACATATCACACTCAGCTATGCCACAGAATCTCTCTTGGACGGAATACACTGCCAGCAAGATATACTTCTGAATGTCGAGCTCTGACGGCCGATCAACGCCGTGCGGGTCACGTTGCCTCGGGCGGAGAAGAAATATCTCCCGAACATCATGCTTGACCTGAACCGCAGTGGAGAACCTAACGAGGCCGATGTAACCATAGACAACCTTGCAAGCCACACCGGCTATTCTGTGCTTCAACGCGGCACAGCTGATAGGAAGGCCGCGCGGCTTCTAGTGCCTGGCCACCACCTCGCTGGCTGCCAGGAAACCCAACATCGCAACTTATCAGGAGGGTGACCGGTACGTCCGCACAAAAGGAGCGGGTGAGATTCTCACCGTGTTGAGCAGTCGGTGGATGGTCGAGCCGACTGTGCCACGCGAGTGCGCTAGATAGTTGGGAAGTAGTGGCTCTTTAGGACAAGCTTCTAGGGCCATCACGGGCCGGCTCCCGCAGTGCTTGCTCGTGCTTGGCTCGTGCTAGACGTGTCGGGTCAGGGGTCTGCTTTTGAGCTCCGTCGACCTCGGTTTGACGATAACAGGGCCCTCCCGCGCTGCAGGAAACTATCGATTGCGAGCACTCCGAGACTGTCAGTTGTCACATCTTCTGCAGGAGTAGCGTGAAGCACCCTGCACCTTCCTTCCGCTTGCCCAACCGTCCTTGTTTTTGGGGCGCTGTAAATGGAACCGTCGTAACATGACATCCTCAACAGAGTGAAGGGCGGGTCGGAAAATGCAACGGATGTTACGTTCCGGCGCAGTCGTGCTGCTGGTAGCAAGTGTCGCTGTGGTCGTGGCTGAGCTCGAGCGAGGAAACTGGGACCAGGGGTTGCATCGAGCCTCCTTTGCGATAGTCTGACCGAGCTATGAGGACCGAGCGAAGTCTCTACGTATAGTGCTTTCGACAATTGGTTTCGCCTTTCACATACTCCTCGATATTGGTTTGCGACGCTTCACAATCAAGTCCGAATCATATTTGGCAGTACCCACCATGGCTCGAAAAGAAAGGTTGATGGGCTTGACGGCACTGCCGATGCTCGCAATGGCTCAATCATTCAACCTGTGGCCGATCGTCGACCCGGGATCCCTAGCGGCGAAGCTGAATGTGTCGCAAACATGTGTCGCTGCGCTGTGAGCTTTCCAGATACCTGTTCATGATCGGATTGGGCTGACATACCCCGGAGTAACACGACTGTAAATTGTGACCCCGTCACCTTCCGGATGGCAGGTCAGGTTGATATGTATCTGTGGGACGGAGACAATATTACAACCTTGTGCACAGCCAGCTGTATGCAATTGAATGTCGCAATTACAGACTACATCGTGCTGAACACAAATCTGCGTAGGTATCAATTCGACGACAAACTGGATCAGTGGCGTGTACGACGCATGCGACCCGACGGATACGATCTACATTGATACAAAGCTGGTTCCGATTGACACCGTGGCTATTCGGTATACCGATGGTCTCGGACTAGCATGCCTGACAGACAAGTGTGTAATGCTCCTTGAAATCGTTGCAAAATAACTTCATTAATTGACCACTCGAATGCTTAGCCAACTCAATATCACTTATTACGGGCTCGAGGACGATGATAGCCCCACTGGGAACAGTACGACGTCGCTAAGTATTACCTCAACGACGACCTCTGTCGCCGGTGTACAGACGGCGACCGCAAATGACACTGTTCCGGACACAAACGTCACGTACGAGTACAACTATGATCGGCCAAATTATTGCTTCAATGAATCGCAATTATGGGTGAGCGATCTGGTATTTCGGTAGACTCGAAGGATACGCAGACTCACGAACACAACACAGGTCGGCATCGACATTCCTGACTGTGATGCAGATCCCGATGACCCCCTTTGCGAGGACCCGTCGGAGGGCATGAGGATTGTGAGTATTCTGTGGTGGAAATCTCAAGGTCATTATTCATTGACCAAAGAGACGTGCAGGCAAACTATTACAATGATACACTTGTGAGTTTTTCCCGTCATGAAGCAAATGTCCGCATATCATCTCACGCCCCCTAGCTCTGCAGCCCATGCTTTCTCAGTGTATTCTGGTGGCGAATAAATTCACCCTTCTTGCCGGACACCAATCACTCCGACTACCTCATCGAACAATTTCAAGACATTCAAGATGTATGCAATGTCACAATGTTGGATAGCTTGATCCGACAGTCGCCGCCCGGGTATGCAGAGGGCATCCCGCCAAGTTATACCCTTCCCGGAGAGAATAGTACATCAAGCGATACTTGCACCGGTCAAACGTTATCAGACTCTGGTGCCTCATGCAATGCATTGTCTCAACAGTACGGCGTCACCACCGGCGATCTCCAGGCCGCCACGGGAAATAGCGATTGCACATTTTCAAATCCCATTTGTCTTCCAAACAACTGCACTCTGAGTGTCATCGGTTCTAATACCACATGGTGAGTGCTTGCCTGAGCTCTGATGCCACCCGCGCTGACTTCTTGGAGTGATGGTTTCGCCACGACCTTATCAACCAGCGCGGTCAATGTCACCGACGACCTATTTCTGTCGTGGAACCCAAACATTCAAGGTCTCTGCGATGCCTTGACGGAAGGACAATACGTCTGTACTGGGTAGGGTCTCATCATCAGTGCCAATCGTCAGAGAGGGCGGAATGCTGATCAAGAATGACACAGACCACCAGGAGGGTCATACCTCCTCCCGGCACCGATCTCGAACAACACGAGCGCTGCAGGACAACAACGAGGCGGGCAAGGGAGTGGCGCGAATCCAAATGGTCCTCTCGGTGCTCAAGGACCAACCACGAATAGCACCGCGCAGGCTCCCACGCAGCCAGGGATTACTCCGAACTGCACCTTATTTGCTTATGCTGCAGCTAGTGCGTCCCGTATCCCCAAGCCACAAGAGCTTCGAGAGCGAGAAATAGAGACTGAAATGCGCGCAGATGACACATGCTACCAGTTCTCGCTAGACTTTAGTATCACACTCGAACAGCTGACCCAGTGGAACCCCATCTTAGGCTACCCCGACGGTTCGAACTGCACGACCGAGTTTTGGGCCGGATATGACTACTGTAAGTACATATCATCACTTGCAGTATCAAGACGTGGCACATTGCTAATCGAGGTTGTGACACAGGCGTGCAAGTCCCTGGATCAGGCGGGTCCACTACCTCCCCGTCGAGCAGTCCGACCAGCAGTAGCTCCAGCGCTACGACCTCCCTGCCGTATCCAACGCAGTCCGGGATCATATCATCTTGTAATAACTACGCCGAGGCGGTCTCCGGCGACTATTGCTACAAATTCGCGCAGGACAATAATATCACCACTGCGGAACTCTACGACTGGAATCCGATTCTCGGACCGAACGGTGCCAACTGTTCCACCGAGTTCCAAGCCGGTTATGATTACTGCGTAAGTCCACGTGCTGTAGCACATAGTCGTATATCATACTGACATGATCTTCGGATAGGTCGGAGTTTCAAGCTCGGCGAGCGTCACGCCAACGCCCACCACGGCGTCGTCCACAAGTGCCGCCCCGACGACTTCGGCACTGCCTACGCAAAGCGGTATCGCACCGAATTGCGATAAATTGGTAGAAGCCGAGAGTGGCGATTACTGCTATGAGTTTGCACAGGACAACAACATCACGACGACGGAGCTCTACGAGTGGAACACGATTCTCGGCACGAACGGACAGAATTGCAGCACAGAGTTTCAGGCGGGGTATGGATACTGCGTGGCTGTGAGTTGAGACGATCCTAGATGAAGCAGGCATAAGAGGAGATAAACGGTCGGGCGTCGTCGGCCAGTTCAGGAATTCGTTCTTGTAGTCTTTCACCATTGCTTCCGACTGGCGCTTTGGAATTCCGCCAACCATTCTTCCGCACTCTGCGACTTCTCCTTTTCCTCGTCCCAAGCCTTGCCTTGCTGGACCCAGATCTGCTTTATACGCTGCCTGCGATCTTCGGCCCACTCCTTTGCAGTCTTCGGCCTAGTCCGATCGTATTCTTCTCGTCGCGCCTTGCGCCCATCATCAAGCTCTTGTGCAAAATCCAAAAGCTCAATGCGACACTGCTCCACATCAAAATAGTCGTACGGCCAGCCATTGCGTTTGTAGATGTCGTAAACACGCTACAAGTAATGGTCAGCAAAGGTGGAGCAAGATGGCTGGAGGCTTGTGGTACGAACCAAATTTTCTTCAGGAAGAGGTTCCGCGGGTTTCCATATCCCGCCACCTGCCCCTGATGGAGAAGAATGTAAGCGATCATACTCCTCAGTATCGGCCCGCAGATCTTCGATCTCCTCAGTGTCCACCGACATGTCTTCGTCTTCGTCAAGATCGGCATCGTCGATGACAACGTCGCCATTGTCGTGTTCCAGTTGCAATTGCTCTAGCTGGGTGTGGGGAGACGTTTCGTTGCCTCCTTCAACATAGTCCGGATCGTCCTCATGATCTGCTTCCCATTCATCGTCAGCTCCACGGATCTCCTCCTCTTCGATCTGATTGCGGGCCCTCTCGTAGAACATCGGCTGACTCAGCGAATTCCTACTTGGCGGAGGCGGAACTGGCATTTCAAACAAATAAATGACACTGAGGGTCTGCCGTTCAAAGTATTGTTTGGCGGGGAGCGCCCGGTACGCCGTCCACTGCTCGCTGTTGGGTAGGTTCTCTACATCATCCCAAGTAAGGTCTTCCTTCAGCGCTCCAGCCAACTCAACTATAGTCCCCTGCTCGGTGTCCACGCAGAGGTAGGTACCTTCACGTGCGTCAATAGGCAGTGAAAGGTAGAATAAATGCGGCGGAGTAGGTGGGGCCCTGCCGGTGTCGACCCACGACGGCCAGACCTCGCCGCGATGAAAGGCAATAGCACGACATCCTGAGTTCTACGAAGGGTCAGGATCAACGGGCGTCGTAATGTCTCCAAAGGCCACAACTTACGATCCACGCCCTTTCCGAGTTCATACAAGGTTTCAAGCAGGGTAAATGTCGAGCAAACTCGATTGCGGCCTCCGACCTGCCGCGTTTTCGCAGAATATCGACGTTCATATCTGACCAGCCTTCCGGCGGCGGTCTTAAGAGACTATCTGGCGGGAAGTGAGGCATCCTGGAGAGCCATGTATAGTAGTTGATCATGGCCGTCTTGACCTCGTCGAGGACTTTCGAGGAGACCATCTTTTGGCGCTTTAGCCTACGACTGGGTCAAGTCAAAGAATGCCGGAAGTGATGGAGATGTCCTTGGCAACTACAGTTGTTGGACTTGGACCACCGTGGCAGAGAAGCAAGGGTGTTGTATAATGCAGCATTGCCAACTTGACGTGACGATGCAAGGTACACGGAGCGATGAGCGTCGCAGCATAGGGCATCTGCCGCTGCTTATTGACAGAATGACGCGCGTCGAGCTCGGAGGGAGTTGCGAGCAATCGCACCAATAAGATTGATCGCTAGAAATCATAATTGTTCCGCGCTTAGTTCGATAGGAAGATCGTATATAAAATTCCACTAAGATTGGATTGATGTTCAGTGGCGGGGGCGACAACTTACAATAAATTGACAATCAGATTTGAATAATTGTCTCCCTCTTTTGGATCGACATTGACGATACCAGACACTGATCGACGACACGAGCGATTCGAGAAGAAAACAAGCTTCGGTTTGGCTGGAAAGCCGCAGGTTTGCGCTGATGTCGCGCGCCCGCGGACGATGACACAGCTGAAGCTGAGCTGGGGGGCCGCGGCAGCGGCGGTGGACGTGCTAGCTAGTCTGATATCATCTTAGCCGCACCGCGCGGGCACGACTCGCTCCGATCTTGATTTCTGACGTGAAAGGAACCTACTCCTGCATTGCTACAAATAACGAACTGCGCGAGATTGTTTGGATTGTCGAGTCTGGGCTGGCTCCAGAATGTATGCGACGGCGACGACGACGATAGCATTGCCGAGCTTCATTTTCGCGACGACGACGCTGCAATAACATTTTCCTGGCCGATAAACTGTCTGGGATCGCAGGCGAGATAAGCACGAAGAGTAACAGATCACTACCGACAGGAACAGATCCCGAGATATCGGCGCCAAGAGGCTGCACCACGGAATACCTGCAACACTGCCGACGGCCCGACCTCGGCAGACACCTTATCGTAGCCAAGCTTTCTCTCGGCCCGGCAGGAACGGAAACCTTGGTCGAGCGGCATCTCGCTCCCGAAAATCCCCAGACCTTCCAATCATCATGCTCCTCATCCACCAAGCCGGCACCGTCAAAGTCGGCGAAGTCGTCCGCTACACCCTCACCTACACGCCCTCCAAAGACCGCGTCGTCCCGACTCCCTCCGCACTCCACGTCAAAGTCAAGAACACGGCCGCGATCCCGCTGCGCGCCGCCTGGGTGCACGGTCCCTATGCGCTGCACGTCGCCGCGTACCCGGATACCTTCGACCCGCACCGGCGCGCGGAGGATGGCGACCCAGCGGGCGTGCCGAGCTACGAGCCGATGGTGAAGGCGGGTGGCAGTTGGTCGACGACGCTGCAGGTCCCGCCTGCGCTGCGGCTGACGGGCGCGAATGTGGCGGCGAGGATGGCGAGGTCGAGCTCTGCGTCGACGGTGGAGAAGGCGCAGCAGGCAGAGGAAGGGAAAGAGCCCGGGAGCGTCACGTGGATTATTGAGATCGCGTCGCAGATTTTGTTCTCGAACTCGGCGAGTGTCGGGTTTGAGGTGCTCGTGGGTCGCGATGAGCGCGGGTTGGATCTCGGTTTCGCGGCGGTCGCGGGCCGTGGACATGGTGGCCCGGGACACATCAAAGAACACCCGACGGAGCGCGAGCGGAAAGAGGCGCGCCGGAAAGGGAATGTCGTCTCGGACGGTGTGTACTCCAAAGCCGTGCGGCTTGTGGTGGAGGATACCGAGACATTGTGGGATAAGCCGCCGTTGCCGACTTGGGAGGGGTGTGAGGAAAAGGAAGAGCAGCAACAGCAGGGAAAGAAAGACGAAAAGAAAAGCGGACCCACAGAAAAGGACACGACGAAGCCGGACGAGAAGAAAGGCCGAAAGCGCCGTAAGGTTCACCTGGTCATCGTCACTCACGGTCTACACAGTAACATTGGCGCCGATATGTTGTTCCTGAAGGAGAGTATCGATGCGACGGTCAAGCAGGCGCGGATTGATGCGCGGAAGCGAAAGGCGGGCTACAAGACCGGCAAAGATGGCGCTGGGGAATCCGGCGACCAGGAAACCTCCACCGCCGCACTTTCTGGTGGACAAGACGACCTCAACAACTCCACCTGTGCCGACGATGACGAGGAAGAGACGATCGTGCGCGGCTTCACTGGCAACGCGATTCGCACGGAGAATGGCATCCAATACCTCGGCAAACGCCTCGCGAAATATATCCTCCGCTTCACATACCCCGACCAACCATTCCTGCCCATCAAACGGTCCTTCTCACGGAAATTCACCGATACCTTCACCTCGGAAGCCGAGCGGGCGAAGAAAGAGCAAAAAGAACGGGAAAGCCACGCAGCCAAAACAGGCGTCTTCGGCACCGCCTCGCACCACGGCAGCAGCATCATCCACCCGGACCACGGCAAGAACCCCGAAGATCTCCCTTACCGCTTTACTAGCATCTCCTTCATCGGCCACAGTCTCGGCGGATTAATCCAGACGTACGCGATCGCGTACATTCAAAAGCACAGTCCGGGCTTCTTCGAGCAGATCAAGCCTATCAACTTTGTTTGTATGGCGTCGCCGATGCTCGGGTTGAGTAATGAGAATCCGATGTACGTCAAGTTCGCCCTCGACTTCGGCTTAGTGGGCCGCTCGGGCCAGGATCTGGGTTTGACGTGGCGCCCGCCGACGATGGCGAAGCGCGGGTGGGATGCGGTGATCGGGGGATTGACGGGGAACAGCAGCGGGAACGACGCCAAGGGGGAAGATGGGAATGGGAGGAAGGAGGACGTCACCGCGAAGCCGCTTCTGAGGGTCTTACCAACAGGTCCTGCCCATTACGTTCTCCGGCTATTCCGGAATCGCACCGTCTATTCGAATGTTGTCAACGACGGAATCGTGCCGCTACGCACCAGCTGTCTGCTCTTTCTCGACTGGCGCGGCCTCGGAAAAGTCGAAAAGGCACGTCGCGAGAATGGACTCATCGGGACGATGGCCGAGTGGGGTTGGGCGGAGCTCACCGGTGCGAATTCGTCGACGATCAAAGCGAACGTGATCGCCGAGCAACCCCGTGCCAGCATGGATGTCAGCAAGGCGACTTCCTCCCAAAACTCCACAATCGTTGATGACGATGACGACGCGGAGAATATCCACGTGCGACAGGGTGAGGGAGATACCGTGCCACAGCCGGCCGCGGACGAGACGGGTAGGGATAATCGGAGAGATGCGAATCGCCCGAGCTATGAACATCGCCGGATCAGTGGGAAGGCGAGCGCGTCGTCGCTGCAGGGGAGTGCCAATGAGCAACAGGAGAAGGGAGTGCTGGACACATTTTTACAGTGGTTGCGGCCTGGGTCGTCGTCGGGTGGATCGGCGTCTACGGCAGCTACTGCAGGGGTAAAAGGTTCTACGCCGTCGCCGAGCGCGAGTGTGAGTTCGATATCGAAGAAGACAACGAAGGCTATTCGACGGGCACAGACAATCAGTTTTGACGATTCCGCGGCCGATGATGTTCGCGCGGATGATGCAGCGGCGGCGGAGAGGGGTTCAGGCGGCACGACGAGTAACCCGACCATGCGACCGCACATGCCGCGGCTGCACACGGGCCAAACAGGCGGCCGGAAACGTCCCCTCGCGTCACGGGGCGATAGTCTGGATGATGACAAGGCCGGCGAATTACTGGCGCCGCCTTCCACGTCGATCTTCGAGAGCGCGGGCGACCTGCTCCATCCTCCACTGCCTAGTCGTCAGTGGATCACGGATCCGTCGACTCGCGCACGAACGATCTTCCACGATCGCGTCTACCACCCGGAGGACATCCCGCCGCCGCCGATCAAGCCGGTCCGGAATGGGAGTCGCAGCGTCAAGGGCCGGATGGGATCCACCCCGGATATCTCCGTCACGGCCGCGGAAGGGGAGCACCAACCCGCGTCTCCGCCACAGCCCACAGGCAAGATTGATACCTCCGGCATGAAAGTCGAGGAGAAAATCGCTCGCGCTTACCACAAGGACCTCTCGTGGCGGAAAGTCCTCGTGCGGCTGGAACCGGATGCGCACAATAATATGATCGTGCGGAGAATGTTCGCGAATGCCTACGGCTGGCCCGTCGTCAAGCATCTCTGTGATACGCACTTCGCCGACTCCTATGCGGCGCGCATGCGTGACGAGGACGAACCCGCCCGTGAGCGGGCCCCGCCGCTCGAACAGCCAATTGACCCGCATAAGGGCGAGGAGGTGAGGGAGCAGACGGCACGGAATGTGCATGTCCGGTCGCGATCCGAGCTGCGTGAGGCGAGAGATGAGTTGGCGGATCTCGAGGTGGCAGCGGCGGGTGCTGCGGCGGGTGCTGGCGCTGCTGGAAGCGGTACTTCGCGGAAGAGCAGCGTCCGCTCAACGCTTTCCACGCGCTCCGAGAGTGGCGTGTGGGATGACTCGTTCTTCGAGGCGTCGGATGGGGAGGATAGCGATGCGGTCGACGAGCGGAATTTGGTCGCGAGGATCCTGAACCCGAATGTGCATAAAAAGCCGAACCCAGGGCAGGCTTTCCCGGCGGGAGAGGGAGAAGAGAAGAACAAGCCGAAGTCTTCTGCGGGTGAGTCGTTCACGGATGGACATCGCGGCCTCGCGCCGACGTCCCCGTCGAGCTCACGGGGCCACGCCCGGAAGAGGTCGAGCTCGTCGAATAAGCCGTGGTCTTCGCCGGTGGCGTCGACATTTGATTCGGCGGATTTGGATGGTCCGATTTTGAGCAATCCATTGGTGGAGGAGCCCGAACAGGTCTCAAGTCCGCCTTTGGTTGGTTCGCCGTCGCCGGTGGGGTTGAGGTCGAGTCTTGGGGAAGCGGTGTTGGGCAGTCCAGCGGTCTCGCCTGGGCAGGTGGCGGCTGGGAAGGTGGTATCGGAGGAGAAAGACCGAGGGAAGGAGAAGGAGTAGGTGCGATGGGAGGAGGAGAGATAAGTTCGGTTTAGAGAAAGAGTGACCAATGCTAGAAGCAAGGTAGGTAGAGCTGATAATGAGCTGTACTTTCTCCTCCATGAGCACAATCAGCTCCACATACGCCTCCCATTTTATCGCACACGAACCACGGCGAGATCGCCACACCTTTATCGATTATACTCTGCATAGTCCGGACCAACGGGAGACCTCCTTAATCGTCAATTATTCATCCACGTCGCCGCAGTACCACACGTCTTCTCGATCGCCCTGCTGCGCAATCACTCCGTGCCGACTTGCGACCCCCGAAAGTACCTCGCATCGAAATCAACGGCATCTCTTGGATCATCCTTCGCAGTATCTCCAAGACCTCCAAGGGCAAATACAAACATACTTCAATCAAGCCAGTTGCTGCCAGCACCACCGTCAAAGAAAACGCCGACCGCCAGAAACAGGTCCCATCTCACAGCACCAGTCACTCAACCTCACGACAACCTAGCAACGATAACAAGAATACCAAAATGCTATGCACGTGCACCACCTTCTCCCATCCCCTCACCGCCGTCCGCCGACTCTGCGAACTGTGTTGTCTCGTACACTGCATCAAGTGGTACGAGGAGAAGAAGATCCGCCATGAGGAACATGTGAGAGAAAGAAAGGCGGCGGCGTTCAAGGAGTCCGCGGTGAAGGTCGCCGAACCGCCGAAGGTGCCGGCGAATGTGGTAGCCGAGAAGCCTACGGTAGCGGGGACTGCGCCTGCGCCTGCGCCTATGGTTGAGGAGAAGAAGGTGGAGGAGAAGAAGGCGGTCGTGCAGGAGGAGGCGAAGAAGGATCAATAAAGGACTTCGGCTGGAGAAAAAAAAGAAGGCGGAAAATTACGGGTCTCAATTTTCCTGCGATTACGACAATGATGCCCTGGGATCGTGTAAGTGTTGAGCGAAAGTAAAGCTGCAACCCAGAGCTGAGACGATCAACTTAGGAATCGTGAGCGACGTTGATTAGCAGGTTATGTCGAAGTCTCGCATACTGGACACGAGGGAGAGCCTGCCATATCCTGAGAATTCTTGGACCTACGCGCTGCAATATCAGAAAGGAGAGATTTGTGTATATCAGTATGCGCGATCAAGCGATTCAACCGCCCTGTGGTATCGCTGCTCTTCAAATGACCCGCTACTGTACATATTAGAGAAGTAAACGCCTTGGAAATGCAAGTTATCGGCCCCTGAGATGAGTCTCTTGTCTTCCGCTGTGATGTCCGTCTTGCTCTTATCGTCTTTCCCTAGACTTCCCCGTTGTCGCTCACTTCTTCGCAGCCGTCGTGCCCGTCTTGGCGGCATAAGCCGGTTTTACTGCTGGCTTGGCCGCGGCCGCCGCCGGCGCCGGACCGACATCCTTCAACGGCCATCGAACCTCGTCATCCTTGCGCATCCAATGCTTTCTCCTCTTCTTGGTCGTCTGGTGCTCAACGATCGTCTCGCGGGCATTCTCGCGCAGAAATTTTCGGATGAAGCGCGGATCCCATAGCTCGCTGGCAATGCCCAGATCCTTGCAGCAGCGCATCAGCGCGTTGCTCTTGCAGCCCTCGGTCGCGGTTGGGATGCCGTCGGGGTCAAAGTAGGTCTGTTCGCCGCGGGCGACGGAGACGAGGCTGTTATCACAGATCGTCAGTATGTGTTGAAATTAGTGTGAGTCTGGAGGTGTCGTCAACTCACCGTCCATCGCACACCAGTCCGTATTCCCTCGTCACCACCTTCCCCGTCACGATCGTCTCCCCTCGCGGCGCCAAACCCCACCCTCCAGGTCTGAACGCACGGTTCAGGATTCTCCGATACTTGATCTCCGGCAGATAGACAATTCCATCCGGCTTCACCTCGATGTCGTCCGCATCCAGCGGCTCCTGCAGAATCTCTGACTGCTCGGGCGTGAACGGCACCGACGAGAGACCGTGAAACGACCGCGTCCAGTCCACAACCCCATGCGAACTGCCTTCTCCCAGCGGGATGACCGTCTGCCCTGCCGCTGGTAATGGGTCCGAGAGGCCTTCGGCGGCGATGTTTCGGATCGGCGTGCTGTCCGCCGACGGGCTGAGGTCGTGCTGCACACGGTCGACGTTCTCCGCGGCGAGACCTGCCGGCCGCGAAGCCGAAGTCGCGGCGGTATTAGATGCTGGTGATGAAGCAGTATTGGAGGGGATCTGCGCCGTTCGCCGAGTCGTTGTCGTGTACGCTTGCTTGCGGAGGCCTGGTCGTGTTGTTATGGCGATGCGGCAGAGCGACGGTGATCGGGATGCCTGATGTGTGGTCGCAGCGGTGATTTGCGCGACGGCATTGGCGCCGGCACGTTTGGCGGGCGACATTTTGGTGGTAGGAGATGATTCTTCTAAGGAGAGGTCAATGGTCGTGATAATTCTCCGAGAAGGCGAGGATGGGGTGACGCGACGTGTGGCGTTCAGTCAGCCACAGCGTGGCGGGCTTCGCGGAGCTTTAATATGGCTTCCGATGGGTTGTGTGCGAGTATAATTTTACAAGAATAGATCGACCGAGACAACCAAAAAATCATCCAGTCTCTAAAGCCTTCGCGGGTATCTATATCATCAGAAAATAGCGATAGCCTCACTGCTCCTGCGACGTGTGCCCGAGTTACCGAGTGTCCGGACAGCCTTCATTGACACTTTCAATGCTCTGCCGAAGCAAGCCCGATATGAAATAAGTCAACACTTCCAGGAATACAACAAAAATGGCTGCAACCAAACGCGTGAACGTCCTCGTCTACACCGGCCCAGGGACCTCCCTCGGCGCCGTTCGGCATGCGACCTGGTCCCTCCGCCGCCTCCTCGGCTCCCATCACGCAGTTGTCCCCGTAACGGCCGAGCAGCTCCGTGCCGAACCCTGGCCAGCCTCCTGCGCGCTGCTGGTAATGCCCGGCGGTGCAGATGTTCCCTACGATCGCGAACTCCGAAGCTCCATCGGTGGCAAAGCAAGCGCGAATTCCCGCGTCATCGACTATGTCCGGGCAGGCGGGAAGTACCTTGGGTTCTGCGCGGGAGGGTATTATGGTTCGGCAAGGTGTGAGTTTGAGGAGGGACGAAAGGGTTGGGAGGTGGTGGCGGAGAGGGAACTCGCGTTTTTCCCGGGCGTCGCGAGAGGACTGGCGTTTCCTGGGTTCGTGTATGACAGTGAGGCAGGAGCGCGAGCGGTGGAGGTGAAAGTCAATACTGAGGCTCTGGTTGTAAATGATGGAGGGAATACTGAAGCTACGGGTGATGAGCTGGCGCCATTCCATTCATATTACAACGGCGGTGGGACGTTCGTCGATGCTGATAAGTTCGCTGATCGGGGTGTGGAGATCTTAGCGAAGTACGAGGATGAGCTGGCAGTTGATTCGGGCGGAAGCAATAGCAAGGCCGCAGTGATCTATTGTCAAGTCGGCGATGGAGCGGCAATTCTTACGGGACCTCATCCAGAGCACGTACTTGTCCGGCGTGGTGGTGATCTTCAGCTGACTTCGAAACAGATTCGCCCCGGAAAACCTCAACCGCAACGAGCAAAGCAACCCAAACTACGGTGCCCTCGTCGATGCCATCACAGCCAGCGATGGCCGGCGAGTCGCCTTCATGAAGACTTGTCTCAAAAAGCTCGGCCTCCGTGTCAGCCGGGAAATCCCACCGGTACCGTCTCTCTCTCCCATTCATCTCTCATCTGCCCGACCTTCCGAAGTCGCAGAACTGCTATCTTCGTGGCAAGCTGCCGACATTCTCACGCAAGACATTGCAAGTCCACACCACAAGTTCATTCGCGGCGAGCTTGATACCTTCTGCATTCCGCAGCACGACAGCAGTCTCGTTTCCCCCTCAGCGGCGATCGAAGCTGATTCGTCCTCTGCTTCCAGAATTCCCGACTCTGACGCAGAACGAGTTCCACTTACCCTCCGACCTCACACAACCGCCCTTCCACCGCTAAAAGAAACTCCCTACTTCAATCACTCCCTGTACTTTTCCACTCTCACGTCACTCCACACCTCCTCCCCCTCCTTCCTCTCGAACGATTACGGCCGACTCCTGATATACGGCGAAGTCCTCAATTCCACCAACACTCTACTCGACAAGAACCCTTCTTTGCTCTCGCACCTTCCCATTGGCACCACCGCCGTTGCAACAACCCAGCTGGCCGGACGTGGCCGCGGCGCCAACGTCTGGGTCTCACCACCGGTCGGCAGCCTCCTCTTCAGCCTCGTCCAACGGCACCCGATATCTCTGGTTTCGGCGCCCGTCGTCTTCGTCCAATACCTCGCCGGTCTTGCCGTCGTCGCCGCCGTTCGAGAGTACTGCAGTGGTTGGGCAGATATGCCCGTGCGGCTCAAATGGCCAAACGATATCTACGCGCTCGACCCGGAGGTTGGGGACTACAGGAAGATTGCGGGAGTCCTGGTGAGTAGCTCTTATGCGGGGTCCGAGTACACACTGGTCACTGGCATCGGGATTAATGTGGATGACACGACAAATCCGACGACTTCGCTGGCACGGGTGGCGAAGGCGAAGGGACTGTTGGCGCCAGGGAAGGACATCAGTAAGGAGGTCCTCTTGGCGGGGATTCTAGTGCAGTTTGAACGGTTGTATGCGAGATTTTGTATGACGGGCTTCGACCGGGAGATGGAGAGAGTATACTATGACGCGTGGTTGCATTCGGGCCAGGTGGTGACGGTGGCGGATGAGGTGGTGGAGGGGGATAGCACAGGAGGGAATTGGTCGTCGCCTGGGAGGGGAGGGGTCAAGGCGAGAATTCTGGGCATCACGACGGATTGGGGGTTATTGGTTGCGGAGGAGGTGGATGAAAGAGGGCATGCGGTGGATGGTGGGAGGAGGTTCGCAGTGCAGAGCGATGCGAACAGTTTTGATTTCTTTCAAGGGCTGGTGAGGCGGAAGATTTGAGCGGACTTTGATGCTCTGTATCGGAGATGAAAGATACCGTAAATTCACGTTTACCGGTCTCGTCGTTTCATTCTCATCGATTCAAACATTCTCCACCGGCATAAGCACCTCCAGCACCCCTTTCTCCTCCTTCTCCGCCACCCTCACTTCGACCCATCCACCCTCCTCCAACACCACAATCTTCCCGTCCACACAAATTCTCCTCCACCGCTCCTCCTTCTCATCAACCTCAATCCTCACCGCCCTGACTTCCTGATACCCGACTCTCGGATCCTCTACATGCCCGCCACCCTGAAACGCCTTTGTCATGATCCCCATAGCCTCCTCACCCGTCACCGACCCGAACGAAACCAACCTTAACTTCCCATCCAACGGCTTCGAAGCCGGAGAAATCAGGAACCCCTTCTCGAGCTGCGCCATGAACGTCGCGAGAAGATATGTATGCTGCTCCGCCGTCTCGTCCTTCCTCAGCGGAGTCCAAGTTTCCGCCCCACCCGCTTCACCATCAGGATCATCCGGCGACAGAACCACCCTCACCCTACCCCGATACACGTGCGGCGCCCCGCCATCTGCCGGAAATAACGCCTCCTTCGCCGCCATCGTGAACCTCTCCCGGCCGAATTTTCGATACGCAGGCGTGTCGCTATCCGCTACGAGGCCCGCGTGGACGGCCCAGGAGAGCACGACGGCGCCGTAGGCGGTGGGAGCGGATGTTTGTGGATCACGGTACAGCGGCGCGGGCTCGAGACGTTCGGATGAGGAGGAGTACTCGACCCAGTGTGCGCCGGGGGAGAATGTGGCGCGGAAGTATGGAAGCGGCTTAGCGGAGATGCCGCGTAACCAGGTGCGGAGGCCTAGGGTGTTGTCCCGCGTGAGGCCGGTGGAGTGGGCGGTGGCGTTGCCCGTGCCGAGGGGGAGGAGGGCGACGGTTGGGGCAATGTAGGATGAGTCGCGAGGAGAAGAGGTCAGAAGGGCGTTAAGTAGGTCCAGAAGGCCGCCGTCGCCGGAGAGGAGAGCGATGGATTGTGACGTTCCGGCGTTGGCGGCGGGGAGTATGGTGGATTGGGCCAGTTCGGTGATGGTTGTGGGTGAGGTGGTGGTATGGAGGGTGTAGTCGCGGTCTTGACGGATGTCTAGCATCTCGAGGACCGGAGAAATCAGGCTGATCCAGACGATGGAGGCGAGTCCGGTGCCTGAGCCCGTGGAGATGATCACATGGCAGTGAGACCCGTCGTTGCGGCGGGCGAACCAGCGGCTTGCTTCTGGCAGTAAAAGAGCTTGAACAGCTGCAGCTGGTGGATTCTCAATCACACGTTTCTTGAGTATCAAGGGTGATTCTGTCTTCTCGGAGCCGGCAACGGAGTTGGGAGCGACGGAGAGAAGGACGTAGGAATCTGTGGCCTCAGGAGACCTGTCTTTGACGAGAGCGATGATATCGGCTCCGGCGATTTCGGTCCACTGCGAGGGATCTTTATCTTTCCGCGAGTCAGATCAATCGCTCCATCTCATTTTGCGATCGTGTACTCACTCGATACAAGACCTTCCGTCCACTTCAGTGAAGCTTCATCGCCGTTGTCGTTAGGTTGATAGACGATTCTCACCGGCTTCCCGTCAATCCAACCATTCGATTGCGTCCTGTCCGTAATTCCTGGGCTCATATTGATTTCGTCTAGAAGTCACGCAATTTGTTGAGTACTTCGTCGACAGTAATCACTATCTATTGATGCTGACGATGAGGGACATCAATCGCTTATTCAGCATGTCGTGATAGCTCGCGCGGAGCTGACCTCCGATGCACCAGCGCTGAAGTCTACGCGTGGCCGGTGCACATCTCATCCCCGTTCGTTCCAGCGCGCTGCTGCTGTGCCGTCATTCGTGTCAGCCCCAGCAGGGCTGAGACGGACTGGAAGCTCTGCCCCAAATCGTTCGTAATACAATTGGCTGCATGCACCCGCCAACAACACTCTCTCCTTGCTGACCACCACCTCCAATTCTTTTCGCGACGATCGCTTTTGATTTCAGATCACATCTTCCGATCATCGGGCCGAGACTCAGATACCGTCTTGGCGAGATTAGCTTCCTCTCCGGACCGAACAGACCGGCACGAGACGGACTTCCCGGCACAGCCGCGCACGAGGCAAGGCTGAGGAGCGCAAGCGCGTATCTACCAACAGCACTCCGGAGATACCCATTCTCGCATGAAGTGAACTACACCGACCATCATCACTCTAGCCGCCGACAACCATGGCCATCTCCGGCTGGGGCGTCTTCCTCATCATCTTCTTCCTCGCGCTTGCGGCGGGAGCAGGCTACATCTTGTGAGTCTCCGGATAGACCAACAGAACCCACCAAACCAACAAAACCCTTCCACTAACATCTCTTCCTCCTTCTCCAGCTACGCCCGCCATCGCGCCAACAAACTCGGCCTCCCTCCACCCTCCCTGAACCCCTTCGCGAGGAACTCTTCCTCTTCGACATACCGCGGTCCCGCACCCGCGCCCGGCGGAATCCGCGGCTGGATCAATGACCGCGTCGCGGCATTCCGCAATAAGCGAACGGCAGGCGGGAACTACGAAACCGCCACGGGCGGGTACGGCGGTGGTGGAGGTAGTGGTGGCGCTGCGCCCCGTCGAGGTTTCGGGCCACTCGATCCCGACGAAGCCTGGGATGCGCGCGTCGACCACGAGACGTCCGGGTATTATGAGGAGCAGGAGCTGGGCGATGCGGGACCGTATGGCGGCGGTGGGTATGGCGGAAATGCGGCAGACCGGCATCGGGAGATCGATCGGCGGTATGATGAGGAGATGCACTACGGTGGAGCTCCGCCACGGGAGAACCCGTTTGGCGATCACGCGGAAGCGAGGAGTATTCGGGATGAACCAGCAAGCGGTGCGAGTCAGTTGAGGAGTGTCAGTCCGCGCCCGGCGGTGGATACGGCGTATAAGAGCTCGACTGCGGGAGGTGCGGCGGCGGGTTCGGCGCCGGCGGCGAAGGGGCATAAGAAGAATAATGCCAGCTTGGCGACGAATGGCAGCGCGGATGATAGTCCGTCGGAGCGGAGGAGTATGTTTCGGGAGGACGTATGAGGGCGCGCCAATTCAGCTGCTTCACTAGATGGGAGTTTTGATTCAGCTTCGCAGATGACACGGCCATGGTCAAAAATGATTCTGTTATGCTTCTTGTCCTGGTTCTTGAGCAGAGAAAACGAGTTAATGTATCAATACACCTTTTCAGATCGAACACCTCTCACAATCAACCACGAGTGCTCCGAATTTTACTTCCGCCATCGATAATGGTCTCCACTCCCTGGTTAACAGTGCCGTTTTCGTTTATCTCGTTTCTCTCTTCCTTCAACCTCCCCACCCACCATACCCACCATACGCATTCCAGTCCAGCATTCCAGGCCAATTCAGATCGTCGAGACTCAGGTCCATGGGGAAATCCTCATTGTTTGGCCAATTGGTATCCATCGTATCAATCCCAGCTGCTGTGAAGCTTTCGCCAGCTACTTCCGAACCAGCGCCCGGCATGCCACCAAAATTGTGCATTGAGCTGGCAGGCGGATCCTCTGTGATGGTAGTGTTGATGATGGGAGCCGTCTGTACACCACCCATCGCAGGGTCCTGTGGCTGTTGTTGCCCCTGCCCCGACGACTGCCCGAACTCCCTCATCGGCGGCGGCGGAGGCGGCGCTGGGTCTCTCTGTTCCTTCTGTCCCTGTCTCAAAATCTGCGCAACACCATGTCCATGCCCTTCCTGTCCATGCGCCTCGCCCTGCCCCTGAATCGAAGTCCTCTCCATCCTCTCCCGAATCAACCTCACCACCGCCGGTTCCTCATCCTCTTCCACCTCCTGACCGGCCTTCATTGCTCCCATCTCCCCTCCAGTATCACTGCTAGCAGCCATCCCGCCCTTCCACGCCCTTACCAAAACTTCAAAGAAAACCCTCACCACGCGATCGCTCACCTGCTGCAGGAATCCTTCGCGCAGGGTCATGTTCTCGCTGAGGACGGCCCAGGCTTGGGGGACCCACGCCGGCGTCGGGGGCGCTGTGTTAGCTGCAGTGGAAGTAGAAGTAGAGATCGGCTCATGCCGATGTTCACGCCGCATCCTCAATGCGACCGCCAGGTGCAAGACTGCCGGGATGGGGTACTGGCCGTGGATGTGCCAGCGGAAAGGCAGGGTTGCCGGGGTCGCGAGGAGCCGGCTGTCGTAGTTGATGAGCGTCATGAGGAGAGTTGGGGTCGGGGTTGCGGGGATGGTTGTGGAAGTGGGTGTGCTGGCTGCGGCTAGGGGTGTGGTGGTGGTTGAGGTGGCGGCTTGGTTGCCGGGGTTCTCGTGAGAGGGAAGTGGTTGCCCGGGATCGGGGGAAATGGTTGTAGAGCTGTTGTTCGTTGGAGTGGAGACTTGATGCACAGTAGTGTAATGTCGCCGGAAGCTGGCGTGTTTCGTAGATGTCGTGCCCAAGAGCGCAAAGTCCGGGAAGCTTGTGAGACGTGCATCGCGCTCGCGGAGTTGATACTCGAGCAGGCTGGCACGCGCACCCCAGAGGGTCATGTACTGCAGTGGATTCTCTGGATCAACGTGGGCAAAGAATTGTTCCTCTAAAAATGCTTCTAAGGGCGCAAGTTCGCTGGTCCTAGAAGGCGAAGACTCCTCGGGATCACGCGCGAGCGGTAACAGTGCCGCGTTGACGTACTTGATGTGGAAGCGGCAATACCGCGCCCAATCTGCGATGACACAACGAGCGACGAGAAAGAAGGCGTCCGTGGCACCGATCACGGGCGTCGGTGCGCGCGTCATCGCAGGCCGGAGATCCCCATCGTTGACATTGGCGGGGACTTTGCAGGTCCAGGTCGGGGTGAGCATGGCCGCCCGACAATCGACCATCATGCAGACGCGCTGGTTGTACAGCATGAGTGACCACCAAAGCCTTCGTCGACGCTCGGCTTCGAAGGGCGAGTGTGCGGCGTTGGCAGCTTCGTCGTGTAGAGACATACGCTCGGCGATGCGTAGGGCTAGACCAAGGGAGGAGTTCAAGGAGCGAGGGTCGATGTCCGGACGTCGCGAGACAAGGTATAAGAAGAACGCCGTGAGGCAGTCGAGATCCATGGTGCGGTAGACGCCGGCGCTGATGAGCGCGTGCTGGCACGCGTGCTGGAAGCGTTTCATGAGATCATCGCGGCGCTGGCCGAGCTGCGCTTCGCATTCTTCGATGGAGATGGAGCGCAGGGCCATACAATAGATGGCAAAGAGCAAAGCCTCGGTAGGCCGACTGAGTTTGTCGAGACTACCAACAGCCTCGATGACTCGTGCTTGCATTGTTGGCACGTGTGTGACTTTCAGCAGAGGATCAACGCGCTCGATATAGGTCTGCCATAGCTTGAACGCGAGTGCAGGCTCTGGGTGAAATGTCAGGAGGTCGAAGGTGACGGAGCGTGTGCCGAGGAGAATATCGTCGTGAGGGAGATAGACTGACTCCCAGACCTTGTCGGCGTGATGTGTGGTTGGCTCGTGATCATCGCTGTCGCTGGCTGAGCTGTAGCCAGCTTCGAACAGGAGCTGTTTGCTTTGTTAGGCTTAAGAACAAGTAAAGTGCTCCTCTTGGACGTACATTGTTACTCATGGAAGCATGGATCTCTCTATAACCACCGAATCAGTATGCGAGCTTGGGTCGAGACCGTCAATCAAGATCTTACGACGTCGGCGGGCTCAGGTCCCCGGCAACACTTCCACGGCCTGCAAGATTTGTACTCGAGCGCGGTCGTTCGTCAAACGAAGCCTGAACTTGAGCAGACTGCTCGCTCCGCCGTACATCACCATGCATCGGTTGAAAATCAATCGCATGTTGATGGAGAAGCCCTTCGTAATGCCGCAACCGCTGGAGCAGTTCGCGCTCCGGGAACCGTCGTCGCCGTTCACGCTGGCCTACAGGTACACATTCGATCCCGGCTTTGATGCAGTTGTTACATGGTGACCTGCGATCGCATCGGATTTTGCGCTTTTGGCAAAGCGAACAGGCTAGAGCTCTTTGTGATTTGCCTGCGGGTCGTGGTCTGGCTGCGCCGCTGTCAAAGCCCGGTTGCGACATTCCCGGTGATCTTTAGTAATGTGTTGTATAATACTTCATAGTTCGATTGAAGTATCAAAGAAAGCTGGTGGGCTAAGATCACGTTGAAGGATACAAGATCGCGTCAGCTTAGAGGCGCTTGCTGTCCTGCTCGATCTAGGCCGCGCTCGATTGCTGTCCTGCTTAGCTACGAGCGGCTACCTCAAAACAAGGCTCGTATGCCCGAAAAAATATCTTGCTGAGTAATGATCTGTGAACTCGAGGTCGTTGTGGTCATGAATATTGGGTGCTAATTGTTTAAGTGTGATCGAAGTAAGTGTCAAGGGTATTGCTTGAAGTTCGAAGACGGCACGGATGATATTAGCGCCGATGGCTCGCCGGGCCGAAGTGCGGACCGGCGGACAGAGTCTCGAAAGGAGCGGCCATTAAAGCACTTCTACGGAGTATCAGTCCTAATTTTATCAATCTGCCGGCCGATTTACTCCGTACTCGATGCCGAGATCCTTCGGCGCGCCGAACCGCACCTAGACGTGCGCCTCGAATCTCGACTCCTCGCGGACTCAGCTGAAATCGTAGCCGCGTATCCTGCAGAGCGCCACCAACGCCTGTAACCCTAAAAATGCTCTCGCAGGATCGCCAAGCTTGGCGATCCTGGACGTCGCCCGATGGGCATATTACCGTTGCGAGACCGCCTTGTCCAGAGACAAGAGGGAGAGCATCATCTTGATGCTCAGGTCTATCGCCTCGGATTCAGTGATGTCTTCAAAATGACACCCTTAGCATTGCGAACGCCGACATCAGCCGTCGCCTCGAAGGGCGGCTTTAGCGTCGACGATGACCTCGACAAGGTCTGGGCGGAAGTGATCGCCAAAGCGAACAAGATCACAACATGGAATCTCAACGAGGGCACTGTTGTCACGATCGACGAAGTCATGGCCAAGATCAAGGCTCCGAAGGATGACAAACCCGGGATCCAGGAACAGGCGAAAAACGTCTTTCGCCAGACGATGGTGTGCGTCCAGCGATTCGGATCCTTCGCCGCACAGAGCGCGAGTGTAGTCTTCGGTCCTAGCGAGCAATGTTTCAACGCCATCAGCTTCGTGATCAAAGCCATCCAGAGCTACGACGAGGTCTTCACCAATATCACCGCGTTGATGGAACGCATCTCCGTCTTCCTGAACAAGCTGAACATCTACCTGGACGACACCAACGCCGAGAGGAAGCTCGACCGTCGGCTTCGCCTCACCGTCTATCGCGTGCTCGAGCACTTCCTCACCATCCTCGGCACCGCTCACAAGCTCACGCACGGCTGGAAAGCCAAGCTCAAGCTCGCGGCCAAGATCGGCGCGTTCGGCGAGGATGACGGGATCAAGAGTGCCATGGCGCAGCTCGAGACGCTCGTCTCCGACGTCACGGGTGCGGAGATCAGCGTCATTGTCAAAGATCTGAGTGAAGCTGCCCGCAATATCCGCGGCGTCGACCGCAAGCTCGACTTAATTGTCGACTCGCAGGAACGGACGCGCTCGACCTTAGAGCACCTGCACAATGCTGAGGAGCGCCGGCAGGCCGACGAGGAAGAACGCAAGCGACGTCAAGCGATACAGCGCGTCCTCGGCGCCGACAGTACCGTCGACACCTGGACGCAGCGGCAGGACGAACTCGTGCGCACGCGCCTTGAAGGGACCGGCCAGTGGTTGCTCGAGCGTATGATGTTCCAGCGCTGGGCAGACGTCGAGCGCACAGGCTTCGACATCATCTGCATCAGCGGCGACTCCGGCTACGGCAAGAGCTATCTCAGCAGCATCGTCATCGATTATCTGCAGCAGCGGTACAGGAATAAAGACGCCGTGTGCATTGCGTATTACTTCCATCAAAGGGAGAGCCTGGAAAAAGATCCTGTGGGGACAGCGCTGCGCGCGATAATCTGGCAGTTGGCGATGGCTTCGACGGCTGCCGGAAGGGAGTATCGCCGATTGTTGGCGAATGTGTGCGAGCGACGGAGTGAGGCTGCGCGCCCGCATGAGCTTTGGGGGAGTCTGATCAAGGTATGTAATGATGCTATGCCACTCACGATACGGTATTGCTCGCGACGTGATATTACTCTCGCTTGTCGAATGTCCCACTGATCACTCAAACAGGACGTCGCAAAAGACATGGACGCCACCTTCTTCATCATCCTCGATGGATTTGACGACGACAGCGACGCAGCCATCAAGCCGTTGGCGCAGATCTTCGACGGCCTTCTCAACCCACAGCAGCCCATGAAACTCGTCGTACAGTTCTTGATCACTGGCCGCACCAGGGCCATCAATACCCTGCACGACACCTCTGCCTCCTTCGCCCACATCGAGTTGGCCAAAGGAGCATCCCGCGCCAGCATGGACATCCGTGATCGCTACAGTACGAACTTCCTCGACATTGAGCTCTTCACACGCACGAAACTCGCCGAGATGAGCATTTTCAAGAACACGGCCGATACGGAGATTCTCGAGCTCCGTGATCGCGCAGAGGAAGAACTGGCGGTGGGCGTCCAAGGCGACTTCCTCTCACTGATCTACAAACTCGACGTCATCAGCAAGAGTCGCAGCATCAAGGACCTCGAGGCCGCGCTCGAGCTCGCGGATGAGAGTCGTTCGGACTTAATTGAACGTGAAATCGATCGACTAAACACATCGCTCAGCAAGGAAGAGATCCTCGAATTGAACAACCTGCTCATGTGGGTCGATGTCATTCAGGGTGGCATCCCGGTGGCGGCCTACGAAAGCATCCGCCGGCTACGCGATGATGCGAAGCCGCTGATCCCGCTCCGCACGCAGGTCGAAGAGCGATACTCCGGACTCCTCGAAGTTGTCAACCACGATTGGATTGTCTTCCGGACAGATGACGTGCGGGCATGCCTCGAACGGCTCGAGGTCCAGCGGAATGTTCTGGCCGACGGTAGAGCCAAGTCCGCCGACACATTCTCCCAGGGTGAGGTGGAGATGGTGCAGCGGATCGTTCGGACTCATTTCGTCAACATCTTCGGCAAGGACGACATCTATGAGAAGTTCAAGTTCGACAAGTTCTTCGCTTCCAAGTTGGGCATCGAAGCTGTGCACATCCGTCTCGAAATTCGCGGCCGCGATTTGAAGGTAGTGCAGGTCTGCTTGACTGCGATCTGCGATCATGCCGATGAAGCCGAATATGAGGCATTACGGGAGACCGCATACGACAATTTTATCCAATTCCTAATGGAAGTGAAGTTGTCCGAGACGAGCCCCGCAACGAAGCAAGATATTGGCCGCCGCCTCGTCTCGCTCTTCACGCAGCCGCGACTCATCGAGAATTGGTGGACGAATGATCTCATGCTGCAGGGCTTCCGACGTTCTTGGAGATGGTTTCAGGGGTTCGAATATGTCGACGCGGCTTGTGATTGGCTCCAAGATGCAGACGTGCAAAAGGCTCTGAAGAAGTTACCACCCGAACAAGAGTGGATACTAGAGATTGTTGCGGGAAATAGACCGCGGATGGCCATCCTCAGCCAGGTGGCCAAGCATGCCGCCAAATGGCTGTTCGACGACAAACCGGGCACGACCGCGGTAGTAGGCTTGCTGAGGTCATACCTAACAGGGGTGAGTGAATGTCTTCGGGACTACTGCCATTGCATCGTAGCTGACACATGGATCTGATAGTTGAGCGAAGAAACAATCGACTGGCTCGGTGTAGTCACAGTCGCCGACCTGGAGCGTATCGAACAATGGGCCAAGGAACAGCTCGGCCATGCAAATCAAGCCGATCAGTGGGATCGATGCATGGCGACTGCGTATGATGTCTACGGATTCACGAAGCGGTCCACCGCGCGCTTTCGCAACGCCATCGAGCGTAGCCCAGAAGATTGGCGCGCCAAATTGAAGCTGGTCAAGGTCCTAGACCGGGCAGACAACAGGAAAGAAGCGCAAGATTTACTACAACAACTCATCGAGGCCAGTGCGACGCTCCGACAAGCCAACGAGCTTCCCGATGTGGAATACCGATGGGACATTCTCTTCCGACACGCAGAAATTTCCGCAGACCTCAACGAGCACGAAAAAGCGGAGACATCGTATCGATTGCTTCTAGATGAGCTGCGTGACGTGGACGCGAGCGGTCATTCCGAGCTCGGCCTCATCGACGATTTGATCAAGAGTCTCAGCGCACAGGGCAAGCACCAGAGTGTGATGGACCTGCTGGACGAGATGGGCAAGCGCGAGGAAGTGGAAGCAGAGACTTGGCTGAACGCATATCTCAACAACATCGCCAACACGGATATCTCGTTCAATCGGCTGGCGACTGCTGCTCAGCATACGGCTACGACCGGGAATCTCATCGACATGCTCGATCGTGCTCTGCCGTTCGCCCCGCGCCGCCGAGCTAGAATCTTCGGCATGGAATGGTCGGTGCATTCCCGAAAAGGTGAACTACTTTGGAGCTTCGGTACGGAGGAAGATCGAAAGACTGCAGTTTCGATCTGGAAAAAAGCCATGGAAGAGGGTTCGGAAGAATATGCGGCGAACGACGAGCAAACTCGCCATAGGTGGGAACACGTCCCGACTCAATATGTCGCTATGTTATCCGCAAACCTCAAGAGCAGCCTGTCGATCGCGGCCCCACCGCAGGAGGAAACCCACAAGATTGTCGACCAGATGACGGCGTATCTGACGGGAGACTACGATTATACCACCCGCGCGAGCAGCTGCTACGCCCTCGCACGCTGGTTCGCGCTCTCCGGCGACAAGCCGCGTGCCAGAGCCTTGCTGCAGGACGAAGTGAGATTGGCCTTCAGTGATATCGATAGCGCCGACCAGTGGGATATGTGCTTTGGGTTCAAGAACCTCGGCTGGTACCTTGCCGTCATCGATGATCGGGACAACGCCGTGGCAGCGTACCGCCTCTGCGAGCCATTCGTGCGCTCGGCGACTTATGACAGTGACAGTGATGTCGATGATGCGGACACCTCCGAGCAGGAAGAGCCCCCCGAGAGACGGCTCAGTGGTGGGTTGCGTCTGAGTTGCGCGGGCGCTTGCACAGAGTATTGGCAGTATGCGGAGAACCTCTGGATATGTCAAGATTGCTACGAAGTCCAGCTTGACGAGAATTGCTATCGAAGGCTCTGTGATGGGAAGCTTTACGTGGGATTCTGCAATGCGAAGCACTCGTTCTTGCATCTTCCGACGTACACCGAAGAAATGAGGAATGCTCGGACACATGGCAAAATGTTTGTGGGAGATTCGCTGGTGGATAAGCACGAATGGCTTGAAGGCATCAGGCGGGAGTGGAAACTCGACGCGAAGAGCTTAGAGGCTCGTGAGCACTTTGTCTCTTCCGTCACAAAGATTCAGAAAGCATGGGCTGCATTTAGCAGAATCCGTCGTCGGGATTGATGGTGGTGTTCATGTCTGGCAGTATCGGACTTCATTCAGCTAATAAAGAATACGGGTTGGCAGCAAATGCCCCGGATGCTGGCTTGTTTGGTGATTTCTTTTTACGACGCTTCTTCTTGCACTCCTCACGCGTGTCGTTCTCTACAGCTTGTGATGGTTTTACTCTCAACGCGACGAGATTCTGGACCGCTTCTTCCAGTCGAGATCGCTTTGCGCTATTCAGGAGCGGCTCAAAGAACTCGGATATGCTTGGAAGGCTCAACAGCTGATCGTCTAGTCTTTGCATCGATTCATGCACGCCATCGCTAGCCTTCTGGATCGAATACTTCAAAATTTGCTTCAGCATTCGGAGGGAATAGAAGACGGCCTGGTATTCCGCAGCAAGTTGCTGCCTCTCCCATGAAGCTTGTGGCGCATCGTGCTTGGTTGCGGCAATCAGGTCTTTGGCCGTTGGGGATGTTCTGCCCATTTCAATCGCATGTGAGACAACTCTTTGGCCTATAAAGCATCGCCATGCCTCGGCTCGATCAAGACTGTCCCCATAAGATGCCCGTTCATCGCGTTCAACCCACTGAGTGTGTTCTGAAAAACTCATCGATAAATCATGGACTTGCTTCAGCAGATCTGAAGCTTCCAGCGGTTCCATTGCGACGGCCTTCATACCATCTGCTCCATTGCTGCGATGAAACTCTCTGATATGGAAGTTCTTGGAGTACTCCAACATGATCGGTATCGAAAAAGCCAGTAATCGAATATCGTCGGCGACATGCCACGCCGTTGACCGAGCTGGATCCTCGATCAGGAAAGGAAGATATATCTCGAGCTCCACTATGGCCTCGGCGGCTTGTCGACTCTCGAGCTGGTAGATGAACTCTGAAACTCGGGCATCGAGGCAATTTCTTGGCGCTGATTTATTGAGACGAGCGTTTTCCCACCGTCGCATTTCGGGCGAGACGTGGAACTGCTGGGCGAACTTCACAAAATCAGGTGTCTGCCAGTGACCGCCGTCACGCACCTTTCGACACGCTCCATCAAAGGTACAGTATGGGTCCATGGACATGTAGAATGCTGGCTCAACCAGACCTTTCCCGACATTGCTGAACCTCGTTGCCAAGTTGTGTGGTTGATATCGAAGACCACTGAGGATGGGTTTGTCGGACGGGCCGACAATCTCCAGATCCCGGTATGGCGCCACACTTGTCTTCAGTGAAGCAGGATATATGAGCATATCACTGTCATCGGAGAAGATTGTCACATTCATATCTCGTTCCTTCGGTACGGAGTCTGCTGCCGCTGCACAGAAAGGATCGGCTTCTCCGGGCACTACATGGACCAAGGCGGAGTACTTCTCGTACTTTTTCAATGCCTCCACGATTGCAGGTACGAGGAATGGAGGTGGCAGTCGGTCAACCGCGCGGTCTTGTTTGAGGTCGCGTGCTGCTTTCCACTTCTTAAGCCGGGCACCGTTGTCTCTCAACCGGCTCCGACGGACTTCGCGTTTACTCACCGGAAGAGCACCATCGAAGAGAATTGCGATTCTTGGTGACATCAGCCGACGCAGTATGAAATTTGTGAAAGTGTTCCTCACATGATGAAGCCGAACGATGACAGGCTTTGCAGCCACTCGATCGTCTCGTCAGCGAGATCCTCGTACGTCTCATCGATCTCGGCGGCCTCTCCGTTACTGGCTCGACGACGACGGTGCTCGCGAACGATGTAGTGAGCCAAGCCGGGCCCGTCAATTATTGCTCCAGAGTGCGGTTCGGCGCCAGAGCGGCCGAGGATGCATCGCTCGCCGTAGGATTCGAGGCGGGATGTGAGCCCAGCAATTCCCATGGCACTTCATGAGAGGATGTGGACGGCTTTTGGACAATCGACTTTGCCAGATCGGCTTCGCAATCTCTGCATAATCACTGCATCTAAGCTCGGTCTAGATTTGATGACTATACGGGTGAGAGAATCAGAAATTGTCCCGATGCACCGCGTCCATAAACGGCGATAGGGTTGACTTCGAACATAAGACCTTAACCCTAACTATCCATCAACCACAACCCTAATCACGATCTTCAATGCCCACAAAGACAGTCCAATATTATTGAGTATGTAAGGACAGTATTGTTACTTTGAAATATTATTGATCTCAAAGATAATTCTCAGCATCAAATTCAGCGGTGGTGGAACATGTAGTAAGAACAATAGTGTTGCCATATTGTGGATTGTCTAGTCTAAGAAATTTCGGTATGAGGTACAAAACATCGCAATTCCAACGCCCCAACTCCTAACATAGAGGACCATAATCAAGGATGTCGTGCTCGAGTCGTCCAACAACGAAGACCCACCACATGCCAGGAAATTGATCGCCTTCATCAAGCCTCACGGTAGCATGATAAGTGAACAACCTTTTCCCGTTCGCTTAGTAGTCTTCCTCATGGAAGCTCGGTAATGCCCCTACAGTGCCATTCAAGATTTTTTGTTGCCTTTACTTCTCAACGCGAGGACCCCAAAGGCGCATGCGCATCTCTTCAAATCCGGCGCGATCCTCAGCGCTGGCTTTCAAGAAGCCAATCTCCTTCCAGATGTGGATGTACTTCCGGAGGACATTGTCTGGGACAGGTCCGACGGCGGCGAGCGTAGGCGAGTGCTCACAGCTATTCTTAGTATCGAGCACGAGGCCACCACAGGACATGCGGAGGAAGTTGTCGTCGAGGAACTCCAGCAGTGTTGAGGCCGGGTTGTCCTTCTGAGGCGCATTGCGCACCATCTCAAGCCACTCGGCGAAAGGCACCAAGCGGTCCTGCGGGATATTCAGGCTCTCGGCGAGGATCTTGTTCATGTCGCGCCATGACTGGCCCACGGGGTTCTCGATGTGGTAAACCGGGTGCGGAGTGTTCTCGGCGAGAACGATTTCGGAGAGCGCAGCGGCGATGTCATTGACAGGCGTCCAGAAGAGGCCGCCGTCGAGGTCTGGCAGCGCGTTCAATGTCTGAGATGACTTGACCAGGAAGCCGAAGTGCTCCATGGGATTCCAGTAACCACTGGTCTTGGAGCCAGCGATCTGACCCAGACGGACGGCCATGGTACGGAAGTTTTGAGGGAATTTGTGCAGTGACTCGTCAAGCATCCGTTCGCAACCCCACTTGGCCTCACCATAGCCATTGGGAAGAACGGTGTCAATTCCAACGCGCTGCTCCGGAACAACAATTTTCTCCTTTCCACTGTTCAACTCATAACGTCCAACCACCCCAATGGAGGAGACCATCTGGAAGCTGAACTTGAACGAGCTCGGGCGGCTTGAAGCAATCTCGGTAGCGAAGTCGACTAGGTTGCGGAACACCTGGAACTGCGACTCGAAGCCGGAAAGCACGCGCTTCGCGCTCATCGGCCAAGCATTGTGGATCAAGTGGGTCACAGATCCGACCAGATTGTCATACTCTGCCTTCTCAAGACCGAACATGGGCTTGGCGGTGTCGGTCTGGAAGATCTGAAGCTTGTGCTTAAGGGCTTCCGGGAAGCGGATTCCCTTCTCCCTCATCGCACCGTACTGGCGAGTCTGGGGATCAGCACGATTCTGACGGTTGACACAGATGATCTTGGCGATGTCGTCCATCTGGGCGAGGTGGTAGACGATGTGTGATCCCAGGCTACCAGAGGCACCCGTGACGAGCACAACCTTCTCCGTGGGAGCCATTGCGGACTCATTTGGAGTAGGTCCAGAGTATCCAGCGATGTACTTGGCGACATACACATCCACAGCCTTCTTGCGCTCCTCAAGCGAAGCCTCACCAGGAGGCGTCATAGCCTCTGTCTTGGTCCCGGCGGCCTTGGTGGGCTCGGGCAGCTTGACAGGCTCCGGCTCGGGTGCCCTCTGAACCACAGGCGCCGGCTCCTCTGCAAGCGGGGAGCCGCATAGCATGTTTCTGAGGTCAGCAACGGTAGAGCATTCCAAGAAGAGCGAATCGTGCTGCAAGTCAAGTTCAAGCTCGTCACGAAGGCGGCTGACCAAGACCATGGACAAGAGAGAGTCGATGCCAGCGTCAGCAAAGCACGTGTCGTCAGTCAAGTCCTCCGCAGCGACGCCGCTCTCCTCTGAGATAATGGAGATGACCTTGTGGAAATCCACGCTAGCGGCAGGCTCGGGAGTCGTGGCTCCAGTGCCAATGGAGTCGGAGCTGTGGTCGCCAGCCTCGGAGCTGTTGCTGCTGCCGCCGGACTCGGTCGCTGAGTCGTTGGAAGAGTCACCAGAGCTCTCGTATCCAGATTTTCCTAATAGTGATTTGAGATCCTTGACAGCAGGATACTCAAAGAAAAGGGAGTTGAAGTCGATGTCCAGCTCCAGCTCCTCACGAAAGCGGGCTGAGATGGTCAAGCCCATCAAGGAGTCGATGCCGACATCCGCGAAGATGGTGTTGTCAGAGAAATCATCCTTGGCGATACCACTCTCCTCAGCAATGATGGCCAGAGCCTTGGAGGCCATAGACTCGACCGCTGGCGGCGGTGCTGCCTTGGCTGCCTTGCCCGGCATCGAAGTCTTGGACTTCGCAACCGGAGCCTTCACCTCGATCTGTGGCTTGGCTGCGGCTTTGTTCTTGCTGTTGCTCTCCAGTGAAAGGATGACCTTCAGCACGCGTCGCGGAACGCCTTGGATCTGTTGGAAGGTCAGTATATCTAAGGTTCAATTGTAAGTTCCGGAACGGGACATACCGCAATCTGCTTGAAACTAGCGACAATGTCATCGCCGTCGAATACGACAACATCACCATGCCACAGCTTGTCGTCGCCCTCGTGCATCTGAGTGTAAGTCGTGTACTTCTTGTTGAAGTCGAGCGGCTTGAAGATCTGGAAGCCGCCCCAACCGTGGTTCATGAAGACTTCCTTATCGAGGTCAACGGCATCGTTGCAATTCATGGTGAAACCGCACGATTGGGTAAGGGCATCAATGACTGCAGGATGAGTGTGGTAGTCGCCCTCCTGCTTGACAGTACCGAAACTCAACTTGCTCGAAGCCTCGAGAGTCTTGCTGTTGAGCACAACCTCGTCGATGGCGCGGTAGTCATCGTGGAAGCGTGCCAGCGGGCGGATCATGCGATACACCATCGGGCGGTTGAAGCGAGCGCTGGTCTCAGTAGCGATCCCTGCACGGAGGTTCTGCATCTTCTGCTTGATGGACTTTGCCTCATTCTTCAGCTCCGCTAGAAGACGGTCATCCTTGAAGCGGACCACACAGCGCGAGTGCTCCTGCAGCTTCTCCTTAGCATCGAAGGACATGAACTTGATCGCGGCAGAGTTAGTAGCCCAATCGACATCAATGTGAGCCTGGAGGGGCTGCCGAGCGCCGGCGGCGTTGAGGATCAGAGCCTTGGAGATGGTCATGTCCGAGACATCGACCAACTTTTCCACTTGCTGTGGGCGATACTTCTCCACGAGATACTTGCCAACAGAGAGAGCAATGTCGCAGTACACTGATGGTGTGCAGAGCGGGATGCCGTCGACCTCATGGCCTTGGACAAGCGGGCTGAGGTCCTTGCGGGCGATGTCGGCCTCAACCACCATGTGACCATTCTTGTCATTAACCTTCTCCTCCAGCACACTGTGAATGGTAGTGCTTTCGAGCTTGTTTGCGCCGCTCGTAATGACAAGCGGAGGGTCGCCCTTGCGCAGACTCCAGTCGTTGACATACTGCATCCAGTAGTCTTTGAGGTCCCAGCTGTAGGCGGGAAGCTCGACAACTTGCTGAGAGCCCTCGAAGTCGCTATGATATGGCGTCCACTTGATGTCGGCCCCAGCGCTGTAGAGAGTCTTGAGGGCAGTAACTATGGTCTGCCAGATGCTTCGGCCACGCTGCAGCGAGGGAAGGTTGACGATAGCGGGGAACTGGGCCTTGACCATACCAGACACGGCGGGATGAGGGCCAATCTCAATGGTCGTTGTCTGATTGCTGATGACATTGCCCGTGTGAGCAGTAGCCAGGGCAGTGAGCATATTGACGGGCTCCCTGCAGTGGCGCGCGAAGTACTCAGGCTCAAAGCCGCTTCCAACACCGAGGACGTACCCGTCGAGTGGGCACAGAATCGGAAGCTTGGCCTTGCCAAACTTGACACCCTTTGCAAGGCGAGTGAAGTCCTCCAGAATGACATCGACTTGAGACGAGTGGAAAGCATAAGGCACCTTCAGCAAGATCGTCTTCATATCAGCAGCACCCAGGAGCTCCTGGTGTCTGGTAACCTCCGCATTGGTACCAGCCAGCACGGTCTCGACATCAGAGTTGATACAAGCAACCTCAAATGTGGTACCATTGAGCGCCTCGACAATGGCCGAAAGCGGACCTTTCACAACTAGCATGGAGTGAGTGTCTCGGGTGCACTTCTCTTCGAGTAGCTGCGCGCGGCGTCCGACCAGGTAGATAGTGTCGGTATCGGACAAGACGCCGGCCAGGTTCAAAGCAGCATACTCGCCTAGAGAGTGACCGACGACAGCGGCAGGTTGGACACCCCAAGAGGCCCAGAGTCTGCTGAGAGCAATCTGTAGGCACGTGGTAGCTAGTTGGACCGGAGTTGGGGCGAAAATGCCAATGTCCTGTTCCTGTGATTGGATCACGGGCAAGACAGAAGAGAATCCGAGGCTCTGACCAATTGCATCGAGGCGGTTGACTTCATTGCGGAACACCGAGAAGTTCTCATAGAGCTCACGGCCCATTCCAGGGTATTGAGCACCGTTTCCGGTGAACGTGAAAAGGACCTTGGGCGCGCTCTTGGCACGAGTCATGCCGGTCTCCTGCTTCAGCGCCGTCTCAAGCTGGGCGACTATATCCGAAGTCTGAGCTCCGCTAGCAATGACACGGTGCGCATGGTGAAGGCGGCGAGCCGTCGTGGTGTAGGAGAGCTGGCTCAGAGACACAGGCGAATTCTTCAAGTACGAAATCATCGATTGAAGGTTAGCCTTGAGAGAAATGCCGCTCTTCGCAGATACCGTGACGATGTGAGTCGGTCGCGGATCCTCGACGTTGCTCTGGATGGCGGGCGGAGCGTCTTCAATCAAGATGGCCGAGTTGCCACCGGCGGCGCTGAAGTTGTTGATGAAAACGCGACGAGGCTTCTCTGCGGTCTGATTCCAGGGAGTCGCCTTGAGAGCGATGTGAACATTGCGCTGGGCGAGATCGGTGGGAAACTTGTGGTTGATCTTCGTCTTGATGCCGCAGTGCGGAACGATCATGTTCTTCTTCATCATGAGCAGGACCTTGACCAAGGCGGAGACACCGGACACAGCTTCACCGTGACCAATGTTCGCCTTTGCTGAGCCGAGATAGATGGGCTGATCGCTCTTGCGCGCATGCTTGACTTGGTCAAGCGGCGGAGCGAAGGTCGAGAGCACGCTGGACATCTCTCCGGCATCACCAGCTTGAGTGCCCGTACCGTGCATTTCAACATAGCCAACATCGTATGGATCAACACCAGCTTGATTGAGGATCTTGCTAAAGATTGCTTGCTGAGCACCGACGTGAGGACGAGTAATAGATTCGCTCTCAGCACTGTGGTTGGTGTAGGCACCAAGAATCACCGCTTGGATCGGGTCCTTGTCCGCAATGGCATCTTCCAGGCGCTTGATGATGACGGTGGCGACACCTTCTCCACGGCAGTCTATAGAACAGGTCAGTAAGAACTTCAATCACTCATCGTTCTCACACTTACATCCGTCAGCACCGTCGTCAAAAGTCTTGCAGTTGCCTGTGCGTGACAAGAAGTGGCCACGGTCAAGACCAGACGTGAAGTCAGGGTTGGTCAAGACATTGGTACCTCCCGCGATGGCGGTGTCAATATCGCCGCGCCACAGCGCGTTGCAAGCGAGGTGAATGCCCGCCAAGCTGGAAGAGCAAGCAGTATCAACCGCATACGACGGTCCCGAGAACTTGAAGCAGTAATTGATGCGTCCAGGAATGAACGCACGGTTACCACCAGGGATGAAGTACGTATCAATGTTCTGAGCGGAATTCGTCTCCATCCAATCATTGCTCGTGACACCGTAGAAGACACCGACACGATCGCGACGGGTAGAGGGAGTGGCATCAGGGACGATACCGGCCTTCTCAATCGCTTCATAGGCAGTCATGAGCGCGATGCGCTGGGCCGGGTCGATTTGAGCAGCCTCACGTGGCGAGATGTTGAAGAACCTCGCATCGAAGGCGGCGGGCTCGTCTAACCAGCAGCCGAAGGGCGTTGCGCTTGTGTTCTTCGTCTTGCCAGTCGGGTCAACGTGAGTCTTCGCGTCCCAGTGAAGCGGCGGCACAGGCTTGTGTACATCGAGGCCCTGGTAGAGAAGATCCCAAAAGGCTTCGTTGTCCTTAGCACTAGGGAAGCGGCCGGACGACGAGATGATGGCAAGCTTTGCTTTCTTCGGGTTTCCGACATCCCGCGTCAAGTTAATTGGGCGGGGCGGCGCCAGCGATCGGGGAAGAGCCGATCGCAGAGGAGTTGACTTCAGGGCGTTGTAGATGAGCTGGTCGGCAGTAGTACCGAAGCAGTACGCCTCGAAGGCACCAGCGGACGACTCGTCGATCTTGGCCAAGGTCGAGATCCAAGTCTTAAGCTCGTCCAAAACGCCGGGCCAGCTGATGGGTTGAAGCAGAATCTCACTGATAGCGTCACCGAGCAGGGCACCGAAAGTCTTGGAAGTAGTCGCAGCACCAGCACTCGAGAGCACGGGTGTGACGATCGACTTCTCGGACTTCTTACTGCCAACACTGGCAACGATCCGCTCCACATCAGCCTTCGTGGACAGATGCTCTCCGTGGTAGGGTCCGTAGATGGGAATGCTCTTGCACCGAACATCCTTGAACCATTCTGACTCCTGCAACTCTGCCAGAGTGCCCGGCGGACCACTGACCGTGATCGCTCCCGGCAAGACAGCGCTGATGTATGGCTGGCTGGTGAGCGGGAGGGCAGTAGCTTTGCGGAATGCGGCAACCTTGTCCGCCGCTGAGGCACCTGCAACGACAATCGACCATTGCTGCTCTGATTGAGCGTCGCCAGATGCATCGATGCGCTTCGCAACGTCGGTAACGTGGAGTCCGGTCTTGAAGGAAGCAATAACTGCATCGACCGCAAGCGGGATGAGGTCGAGTGAACTGAGACTGCTACCAACTGCGGCAGCAGCAAGGGCGCCCGTGCAAAGACCAAGCACACGCGAGTTCTCTGCTCGTGGGAAGTCCGTATCTGCTTGATTGATGAACGTGGCGAGCTGATATAGAGAAGTGACCGCCATGTCCAACGGGATGCAACGAAGAGGTCCCGGCCGCCATAAGAGAAGATCCTCGACGGCCGTGAATCGTGGAAGGTCTTCTCGAACTTGTGCGGGGAGCTGATAGATCTCATTGCGAAGGGCGTCGTAGGCTTTGATGAGAAAATCTTCCACAAGCGGATTGCTTCGTTGGGAGACGAGGTCCTTCAGATGAGGGATGACGTCGAAGGTCTGGTCTCCGAAGAGATACAGCTTACGTTGGGCCGTCATCTTGGTGTGCTATATGGAGGTATTCAAAAGGTATTGAGGAGGGTGATCTGTAAGGTAGCAAGGAGAGAAGCCGTGATTCAACTCTGCCAATGCTATGTCTAAACAGATATGTTATGAGATGAGCCAAATCCACAATTTGGCAACAAAGCGAAGAAATTCTTCGTGTAAGTGAGAGATGATGATTTGATTTCTTGGTAGGTACGAGAGTGGATATATGGTTATAAACATCTTGATGTGGCACCTACGATGTCGTCCGCTGCCAATGTTGTGAAGCATTGCCGAGTAACCACAAGCCTTCGGGACACGCGCCTCCTCCGCAACGAGGGTCAACGCCATGACAACGCCGAGTGAATGCTCGAATTGGCAGCGTGAAAGACGTCGGGCTTGTTAGAGATACCGGAAGGATTCGTCGATTCGTCGCTGTAACGTAAGCCAATGCGTGGTCCATTCCGAGCCAGACGTGCATGCCACTCTTCAGCCCTGATCAAATCCCGAAGATCACTCGGACCCCATGAACTACTCGAGGGCAACGAGGTTGCATGGCAGCACATGTGAGATGGCTACCAGATAGAGCTTTAGCGGACGAGGCACGTGTCGGGTGATGCAGGGTCGCACTCTAAGACGTTCGGGAGGTCGGGTTGCAGCTGGAGGCATAACCCGACCAGAGGCCCGGGGCAGCAAATCCGATCCTCCGATCGAAAATCACACTCGTCGATCATTTCCTGAAATATCGCCTGATCAACTTCCGAAAGGCAGTATCGGGTATGGACGGTCTCGTGGCTCCCTCGTGCATGAAACTTTGGGCTTTGAGATATCAAACTTGGACTTCACGTCTTGGTAGACATGCGCTTTTGGACGACAAGTTGTGATTATGTATCAGATTTTGAACTTCGTTTTGAATCACAAGATTCCGGCCCTTGGGCTGGTCGTGCTGGCAGCCATTGCATCAATCAGTTGGCTCCAGCGCGATCGAAGACTTGAGACAATCCCTGGTCCGCGGACAAACAAGTTCTACGGGCTGGGCTTGAAGTTGCCGCCAAATGCAGCTACTTTGTTCCGTGAATGGGCGAACGAATATGGCGAGCTCTTCAGAGTTCGGGTTGGATGGTACAATTGGGTGGTGATCAGCTCGCCAGAAGCCATACGAGAGATTCTCGAAAAGCAAGCTGTCAGCACCTCGTCGAAGGCGCCCTCGCCGCTGGGCCACGATGTCGTCACGGGAGGCATGCGAATGCCAACGATGCCGTATGGTCCGCGGTGGAGAGCGCAACGATCGGTCGTGCGCCATATCACTTCCGTTCCGATGACCAAGGAATTCATCCCAAGTCAAGAGTTCGAAACGAAGCAATTGCTATTCGACCTGGCTCACGACAATGCCAATCAACGCAACTTCTACATGCATATGCGTCGCTTTGCTTTCAGCATCATCCTGACAAATACGTTTGGTCGCCGGGTTCAGAGTATCGATCACCCCGACGTACACAATGCGATGCGTAGCCAGGCCATTTTGCGCAAGACGCTTCCACCGTACTTCATCGTCGACGAATTTCCGCCGTTGCAGAAACTTCCGAAGTGGCTCCAGCCGGGTCGCAAGGAAGCCGAAGCGTGTGCCAAAGAAGTACTGGAGATCAAAATGAACCTGTGGCGGAGCCTTGAGAAGCAATACGAAGCCGGAGCAGCACCAACATGCTATGGTCGCGAGATCCTGGCCAACAAACAGTCTTGGTACGCGCAAGGACTCACCGATGAGGATCTCGCATGGGTTGCGGGCGGTCTGGTTGAGGCTGGATTCGAGACTTCAGCTGCGACGCTCAACAATCTCGTCTTGCACCTAGCCTCGAATCGGCACGTACAGAAGAAAGTGCAAGAAGAGCTCATGCGCGTGGTGGGTCCACACCGCTGCCCCCGTTTCGAAGACATCAAGGACTTGCCGTACATTCGGGCTTGTGTCAAGGAAATCCTCCGCATGAACCCGATTCTAAGCCCAGGTGTGCGACAGTATGCTTCAAACGATGTCGTCTACAAGGGCCAGATCGTCCCGCGTGGCACCGTCTTGCTGGCGAATACCGCGTTCTTGCACTTCGATCCGGCGCGATTCGAGAAGCCGTTTGAGTTTATGCCCGAACGCTACTTGAACCACGATCTTTACAGTTCCGAGTATGCTGCGATGAGTGATCCGTACAAACGCGATCACTTCACTTTCAGCACCGGCCGTCGCACTTGTCCGGGCGCTCGCGTGGCGGAAAACTCGCTCGACATCGCGCTCGCTGGCATGATGTGGGCGTTTGAGATTCTTCCACCGCTGGAGAATGGCGTCGAGGGGAAGATGGACTGTGGGCCATCAGCCTATCCAAATCCTGGCTTCACCGCACCGAAGCCTTTTGCTGCTCGATTTGTTCCGTGGGACAATGAAAGACTGGAAATCATTCGGGCACAGTGGGAGGTGGCACAGAAGGAAGGGTATGAGCTGCGTGGCGCGACGGTGAATGTCGAAGGAGTTGTTGAAGATTAGGTAGATTGTGAAGTTGGTGAATTATAAAGCTTTTCTTGACCACCCGACTTCCTTCCGTTTTCGTCAGCACTTGGCAGTTTGCGACGGATGTAGATTTGCTTCGTAGACCGAACTCATCCTCCCATGTTTTTATCAACAACCGCGATATGCCGCCACTTGAATGAGACATGCATGTGAAGGTACCTATACTGTGCGAATAATGTGGGCATGGCTCTGATTTCTCTATCCAGCAGCGTACTCTGAGCTGATGTTGTCCAACCTAGTCCTGATGAAAGACGTCGTGCGAATTTTCTTCTGCTGAAGCCAAGCATTTAGACTCTTCGAGAGGTTTTCGGCCTCACGAGCGTCATCTTCGTCGACAATCTTGGACCCATTTGGTGGTCCGAATCTGTCCAGGACTTGGCTGGCTTTCCGAACTTCACTCAGAAGCAATTGAAGACCCATGACAGACTGTAAGTGATGATCGTCGATCGAGATGGAGCCAATGGCCATTTTGGGTGACGATCTGACCGACCGATCCATTGAAGACCTTGAGTCGGCCGATCCTTGATATGGCATGCGGTAGTTCAACGTCGGCGAAGTAGTCGCTGTGGCGTTGCTGTTCGCCGATCGTGCCGCACAACACGACGCTGCTTGCTGATACCGCATGAAGACTTGCGTGATGATGGATGCGTACAAAAGAGCTAGGTGCGGATGTCGGGCGCAAGCGCAGGTCAAGAGCGGATGCAGTCGATTGCATACATCTCGATTCACGCTCAGAACATTTTCGAGCGCGACAGTGAACGTCGTCGCCGGGACTTGAATGGAGCCCAGTCGATTGAGCCGTCGGCATAGGCTTTCGGCATCGTGCAGGCAATCGTGACCTGACTTCTCCCGCGGCGGACTTGAGCGAGAATGTCTTGACGGGGAGGCGTATTGTGGAGGCGGCGAGACACCTTTGCTCTGCGGCGAAGGATAGTTGTGCCGACCGAATGGTGCCTCCGAGGGCGCTGGAAGGATACCCATCGAGCTCCACTCCCGACCCACTCCGTTGAAGCCATCCAGCGAGAAATCACTTGGAAGTCCCACATTGAGATCTGGAACTCCGGCCATGAAATCGAACATGCCGTCCATGGGACCAGCTCCACTGAATGGCCTTGCAGGCTCAATCATGGGCGCCGCCGGCATTAAGTTACTGCTTTCGGCACTGGTGAGGGGTTGCAGTGGCACTGGAGGTCTCGTCTTGGTACTGGTCGACTCTTCTCGTTTCCGCGTGGGCGCGCTCGTGGTTGCGCTGGACGCACTGGGCGACTCTTTCGATTTCTTGGGCGTCGATTTGATGCCCGCGGATTTCTTCGAGATCCCATACACGCATTTCTCTCCGTGCGCGACACATCGTCCACACTCGGGCTGCTGGCGATCACATTTCAACTTGGTGAGGCCGCATCGATCGCAGCTTGCTCGCAGCTTGGGCTGGCGGGGTTGAGTTTCGCTCGGCATTGCGACGAGGACCTCTCGTTCACTTCCTGCGGAATCACGCAAACCACTCGCGCACGCGAGTGCCTACCTATGTAAGGCGGTTTGTAGCCAAGAACGAGATGCATTGTGGGGTGCCTCAGCTCCGCATCGACAAGCATGTGCCTAACACACAAACACTCTGGATGCAACCCCCGAAGCAAGGTCGACCAATCGGGTTATGGTGACTCCCATGATGCCTGTAATCTTGCTCTGCTGAACAGAACCAAGCCCTCGGTCCCCGAACTCTGTTTCTCAGGATTGCTCTCACCAAGAGCGGCGCTACACCTCGTGGCGCTTGTCGCCTGGCTGATGTGCGCTGGACTAGCAATCCTGCTTTTCGTGCTCTCGGGGCACTTTTTGGGAGGTCACCAAGGTCGCTTCTCACTGGTCCACAGTAGCGCCGATCCCTGCATATCCATCAACGAAATCGGTTATCTCAAAGATAAGCGCTTCGTTCCAAGAGTACAGATAGTGAAATCGTTCTCGGGGTTTGGCGGTATTCTCAGGACACAGCCCACAATTGCTGCTCGAATCATTGGCATTGCCCGCTGTGTTGCACACCCATGTCATGCTGAGGTCGACACCGGGCGAAGGCGGTGATGATCTGACATGCATGCATACAACACCCTGCAGGTCGCTTATTCGAACCCCTGTCGCCCACCTCAACACCAATTCCTCTATTATCCGATGCGTCAACAGGCACGAGCTGGGCCGTATGACGTTTTTGCTGCAGCCACACTCACCTGTTCCATTGTTTAGGGTCACGGCCAGCAGAAGCCGGCCAAAAAGAATCCGTCGAGTCCATATTCAGACTTTTGGGCTCGAACTGTACTCAACCCACCGCGCATGCGAGAGTTTCGCCTTCGGCCCACAAATCGGGACTTCCTTCGTGCCGATCACAAAGGCAGAAATTTACCCTCAGGAACATGCCGGAAATCCTTCTATCAAACGCCGCACCTCTCGCGCTTGCATGCCAAAGCGCCACAAAATACGGAGTAGCTGAGGGGGCCACTGCTCAATGAATACTATAGGTAGGCACGCGTGGCCATGCAGCGCGACGCGTCACCCTAGAATAATTGCCTTTGAACACGAACTCCTCTCAATCATATCGCCGTCTTTACCGGCCAATCTGAACATGTGGTCGGTATGTCTGAGTTCGTGACACGACTGTAATCATTAATGCATTAAGAACCAACAGTCAGTGCTGCGGACACGGCATGTTGGGAAGCACAACCCTTAGTTCGACTTCGTCACAAGAAAAGTGACTAGCGGCACATACACGAATCCTTTGACACACGGTCAAAGTTCTTCATTGAAACCAGTCTCTACAGCTGTGTACTCCGTAGGCTACTCCTACTTGACTTCAACCGCATTGTTGCGCAGCGGGAGCTGATCAATCGGCTTCGTCGCCGCCAACTCATCCTTCAGCATCTCCACATCCTTCGGGTTCTTGTGGCCCATGACCGCGATGTCGCCCTCGGACCACTGCTTCTTCATGCGGAAGAGCTTGATCCTCCACATATCGCCATCTTTGATCAGATCGAAGTAATACTGCCCGCCGGTGGTGAAGCGGTGCGAGTCCGGGTGCATGCCCGTGCCGCCGGGCCAGTGCCAGGCGACGTAGAGGCACGACATCTGCGCCGTCTTGTCCTCGCCCTTGTTGTTGATCGCGATCCGCACGTTGCTGACCATGTGCGTCGTGTCCAGCTTGACGATGTTGTGGTAGTAGCACTCCTTGTGGATCGCCGCCAGCCCGGAGACTTTCTTGCCGCTGAGGTCCCAATAGGCGTCCGCTGTGAAGGCGGAGTCGAACAGCTCGACGTCGTTCGTGTCCATGCCCATGCAGAAGCGCGCGAGTGCGTCTTGGATCGCCTCGCGGTCGGTCATCGGGGTGTCGAGGACGACGGGAAGGGCCATGGTGCCGGCCATGACTTTTCTGAAAAAGTGCCTTTGGTAGAGAGAGAATGAGAGTGAACTGCGAAGATGAGGAAGACCTAAGGTCTCGTTGCTACAGGGGATCTCCCTCGCCTTTGCTCCTGCTCAACATTCATATACTCCTACCCATGCCTACATGTTCGGGCATCCTCATAGCGGTGATCCAATCGTCGCCGTACAGTATTACCATGATCTACATACATGGTGGTCCTGCTCACTCAAGGCGACGCAAATGCATCCCCGGTTCACTCAACATCATTGGTGAAGCCAGGGAGGCTGGAGCTGTTCCTGGCATCGGGGTTTGGTTCGGGATTCGGAGATCTCCCGAAGGGTCGACACACCTGCATAGGTACTGTACCCGCATGGCTGACATCCCCACATGCGGCTTCGGGCCATGCGAGCATGTGCACTGGGGTCTATCGATAACGGACATGTATTTACAGGTTGACGTGGGCCATGATGCAATGACGAACGGCCCTCAAATACTGACAGACACTCTAGAACATTGATTTGTTCTGTCGGTGGTCATCAATGTTGTTTCTTCTATCCTGGCACATTTCAAATTACTTCTACAAACCCAAAATGTCGTCGTCGACGGCGAGTTTCCCGGAAGGTCCACTGTCTGAGATCAGGTTGTCGCCCGAGAAGACGCCTGGATGGACGCATGCCGAGGGTTTGACACAAGAAAGTGCCGAGTTGGCCTCGAAGTTGTTGACGAAGAATCATGAATTGTATCATACGCGGTGGAATGCGGGTTTTCATAGTGAGTCGACGACCGCGATAGAGGCCACCACCAGATGAACCGATAGACCTGATCACAATCACTCACAGATCATATCGTCCACCACCTCCTGGCCATGTGGGGTCTCAATGCCTCCCCAGCCGAGCTCCAGGAGATGTGGGACTACAATGTCCCCTATCAAGCGCCAATCGACCGAAACCATGCCTCCGTACCGACCAACCTGAACTTGCACGATCCGAAGCAGTTCAATGCCTGTCTCGGCAAGGACATGCATTACATCGACTTCCTCGAATTCTTCCGCTCCGAGATCGCGGAGAAGGGCGTGCCGGCTACGTTCCGCGAGTATGTGCTGAAGGGCGATGCGCGAGCGAATGATATCCATGCGCGGATGTACACTGGTGAGTCCTGATGCGATCCGCTTTCTCAACCTTACCATCTCGCTGACTGCTCCTGCATGATAGATCTCGTCCACCCGATGATCCACGTCGGCTGCGCGCTCGAGTACCAACAACCGAGCCTCGTCGCCGAAGCGCTCGCCGCCGCCTGCGTGCACGAGAACTGGCCGATCAAGTTCCTGCAGTCGGCAGAAGACTACGCCGCCGAACACGCCGCCGAACCCGCTCTGCCGCTCCTCGAAATGATCGAGCGCATGAGCGCGGACCCGACCATCGCCAACGGCGTCAAGGACGACGACCCGTTCAACAAAATCGCCGACGGGCTGATGAAACGCGTCACGGGCGCCGACTTCGCGCCGCACCTCGGCCGGTACCGCGTCGCCGCCGAACCAGCCGCGATCCAGCGCGCGCTGGCCGAGATGATGCACACCGGCGCCTACATCATGGCCGCGGCGCAGCGGCCCGGGAAGCAGGTCATGTTCGACTTCGTGCTCGCGCACAACGTGACCCTCGGCGGGTACTACCCGGCGATCATCGCGCAGGAGTGGCTGACCGATGCCGAGCGCGCGCGCCTGCTCGAGGCGAAGGCGCGCGTCGACGCCGTCATGTACGCGGCGTGTGCATGTCCCAATCTATCCCCAGAACGGATCAAGGAATACAAACCTCGGGACGCAGCAGCCGGCTGGCAAGGCCTATTCCACCGTGCCAATATCTACCACGATGAGGGCCATGCGCCGAAATTGACACGCGCGCTGTACGCGCTGGAACAGCATTTCCCGGACACGACCGGCACGCCGCTGCCGATCGCGAAGGAGGATTTCGTCACGATCGCGCACATGGGCATGGATTCGCTGGAGCGGGCGTTTGAGCCCGGTGGCACGCTGATCAATAAGGAGACGGCGGATGCGGTGCTGAAGATGGTGGGGTTTGGTGGGGAGATGGTGTTGAATAATAAGACTCGATGGGTGTTTTATGGGGGTTTGCCGAGTGCGTGGAATTTCGTGCCGGCGCTGGAAGGGTGAATCATGGACGTGTTGTAGGAGTATTTGGGAGATGAAGAATGGCATGGCGTTCGAAGCTTCGGCGAGCCCCTCGTTGGCCCTTTTCCCCTCATCAAATCCTCGCCGAAAGCTTGGGCTGCCGTTCAATGAGCAATCAATTGCACTCGTCTCATTAGAACTCCACAAAATACTTTATCCCTGTGAGTCTCTTTCGGGTTTGATCTGTGAGACCAATATGAGTTAATCCCGAAAATGCAATATCCAAAAAGGTGGCGTAAATGGCCTATAGGCCAGACGTGCGCCTAAGTCCGTTATGACCGAGTGTCCGGTACGCCCGCTGGGAACCCTTCCGTCCTATGGTACATCCACGCACGTCACACATTTGCTCGAAGGACAGGCAATTTGCATGAACCATTATAACTACCAGTATAGAGGAGTATCTGTATACTGGATAGTTATATGTATGTCTAAAATTGCGAATCGAGTTCTTACTAGCACAAACCCTCTGATACATCATCGACGGATCGCTGTGGTATCCAACATGAAGGCGAATTCCGCAGCATGGATTGAAGGCCCCAAGGTCAACCCTTTGGTCGTCAAAGAGGCCCCATATCCACCTCTCGGCTCGAACGATGCCATCGTCAAAGTCGTTGCCGTGGCAATCAACCCTCTCGAGTACAAGATCCAGGACTATAACCCGCCCATTGGCGGCCGAGAGTTACAATATCCCACGATCCTGGGTGCCGACTTAGCCGGTGTTGTGGTTGAGGCTGGCGAAGAGTCGTCGTACAAAATCGGCGACCGGCTCATGACGAACTCGAGCGGTGCTCTGGGCGGCGACGCTACGAAGAGTGCGTTCCAGCACTTCGCAAAAGTCTCGAACGGTGATGCTATCACCAAAGTTCCATCGCAAGTCGCCTTGACCGACGCCGTGGTCCTGCCATTAGCATGCGATACAGCACTGGCAGGGCTGTTCGTCGAAGGGCAACTCGGCCTCTCGACTACGCATCTACTCGACCCATCGACCCCAGCGCCCGGCGAAGCAATCTTGATCTGGGGCGGCAGTTCCAGCGTCGGCTGTTGCGCAATCCAACTCGCCCGCGCCGCCGGCTACGAAGTCTACACCACAGCGAGCAAGCGCAACCACGAGTTGGTCTCGTCCATCGGCGCCGCGCACGTGTTCGACCACACGGACAGCCACGTGGAAACCGCACTCGTCGCGGCGCTACGCGGGAAGAAGGTCATCGGGGCGTTCGACTGCATCAGTGACCCGGAGACGACGGTGCCGCTCTGCTCACGCATCCTCGCGGCGACAGAGGGACAAAAGAAAGTCGTCTGTGTGCTGACGCCGCCTGAGGCGGGTATTGCGGAGGGCGTGACGGCGCAGCGGAGTAAGTACACACCCCTCTCCACCTCAGGACTGGAAACACAAGCATTTCCATGGTGCAACGCTAAGACATTTGAACTGATGACAATGCTTGTTTGACAGTGAGCATCCCCGCGCTGCGGCAGACGAAGGAGCTCTATGGCCGCGTGCACGGCTGGCTGGCGACGGCGCTGGCGAGCGGCGCGCTACAGCCCAAACCGACCGCCAATGTGATTGGCACGTCGCTCGAGGATATCCAACGTGGGCTCGATCTCTCCCGAAAGGGTGTCAGCGGGTCGAAGATTGTGGTGCAGTTGGCCGAGGAATGAAAGCAGCTGGAAGCAAGGCAGCGGTATGAGCTTACACCGCAAGGACTGTAGCCACATTGGGGAGTGGAGGGTCAAGGCGTCAGGAAGGAGTATAGCGTCAGTGCCTTAATACCGATAAATCCTCTTATGCCCTCTGCGACGAATCATCACGCAAATCGTGTTGTTAGCCGGTGTCGATCATTTCTGAGATTGTCTGCCGCACCGGCTCTTCGCGTGTGGTGGGAAAGCTTGTCATCTCCCGAGCCAAAGCCCGAGTGGTTGGCCAAACCCCGAGTCCAGCTGAAACTCAGGGTCTATCATCGACGGACCACCACTCGGGAGATGCGAGGGAGATGTATGGGAGCAACGGCGCCTGCGATAATAGCACGATGATCTGCGAGTCAGTCGAATGCCGGCTACGCGTGTGCCGGGAGACGGACTTTAGGACGACTTTGACCGGAAATACTAATGATCGTCATGGGACACCCCAGTCATATGAAAGAAATGTTGTCTTTTCCTGCATGGACAACCCTCACCTTTTCAAGACTCCAATGCAGACCTGAATCGTCCATTTCCTTGCTTGTCTAGTCCTCGAACTCCAAGATGTCCAGCAACGAAAAGGCCACCGCACCGGCCACCGACGCCGCCGCGGTCTCACAACTCAACCGCCAGGACTCAACAAGCACCTCGTCAGCGGCAAACGACGAGAAGGCCGCCATGGAGCAAGAAAAGCAAGATGTCGAAGCGCAGCCGGCGGCACCGGCGAAGAAAGCCGAGGAGACACCCAACAAAGAGCAAGTTCCGCGCTCCCAACGACGCGGTCTCCTCGCGCAGCTCACGATCGTGCCCGAACTGGTCGATCCTCATGGATACAGTGATGGCACGAAATGGTTGCAGACGATCATCATTGCGCTGACGGCGGCGACGTCGTCGACGGGGTCGGCGATTTTCTATCGTAAGTGGAAGGGTAGCCGATATGTATAGAGCAAGAGGCTGACATTCGCACAGCGGCCCTGGATCCCATGGCAGAGTCGCTGCACACGTCCAAGACCGTTGCCAACCTGTCGATCGCATTCTACCTGCTCATCATGGCGTTCACGCCGCTGTGGTGGTCGGCGTGGTCCGAGGCTCTCGGTCGCCGCACGATCTACATCATCTCATTCGTGCTCTTCGTCATCTTCTCGATCATCAGCGCCGTCAGCGTCGACGTCGGAATGCTTATTGTCTTCCGAATCTTGACCGGTGGCGCTGCAGCAGCCGTGCAGTCCGTCGGTGCCGGCAGCGTCGCTGACCTGTGGAAGCCTGAGAAGCGTGGTGCGGCTATCGGGATCTTCTACCTCGGCCCGCTCTGCGGACCTGGTGTCGCGCCCGTCATCGGCGGTGCGCTCGCTCAGACACTCGGCTGGAGAAGCACTCTCTGGGGCCTCGCCGTCTTCGGCGGCATCCTGCTCCTCCTCATCATCTTCTGCGTCCCGGAGACCGTCGCGAAGCGCCAACCAGCCAGCGGCACGGACGCGAACACCAGCATCTTCCAGAAACGCTTCATCGACCCCCTCAAAACGCTCAGATTCCTCCGCCACCCACCGATCCTCGTCACCGTCTGGGCCGGCGGCCTCGGCTTCGCGGTGCTGTACGTCATCCTCATCGCCATCCAGGCGGACTTCAGCAGCGCGCCGTACAATTACAGCGTACTCATCGTCGGACTACTGTATATCCCGCCGACGCTGGGGTATGCCGTCGCCTCGCAGACCGGCGGTCGGTGGATTGATTACCTGATGAAGCGGGAGGCGAAGCGGCAGGGTCGGTACGATGCCGATGGCAAGCCGATCTATCTGCCGGAGGACCGCATGCAGGAGAACATCTGGTTCGCCAGCGTGCTCTACCCCTGTGCGATGATCTGGTACGGCTGGACGGTGCAGTACGGCGTGCACTGGATCGTGCCGAGCATCGCCAATTTCTTCTTCGGAATCGGTAGCATGTTGGTGTTCAGCTGCGTCACGACCATGTTGACGGAGTTCACGCCGAAGAGATCTGCCAGTGGTGTCGCGCTGAACAACTTCGTGCGTCAGATTCTGGCGACGATCGCGGCGGTCATCGTCCAGCCGTTGATCAATGGTATCGGTACGGGTTGGATGTGTACCATGATCGCGCTCATCGCGCTGTTCACCGGCATCCCGGCCATCTTGGCGCTGAAGTTGCGTGGGCCGAAGTGGAGGAAGGAGATGGATGCGAAGATGAACCGCCAGGGTTGAGCGGGGCAATGGTGGCCATCAGTGGTCAATAATGGCTTGACCATCGCAAAATGGCGCGCTGTTGACAGAGATCTCATCGTTCTGTCGGCTTGCGTCGCTGAATGATTATGAGCAGAACATCATGTAGAATAACGGAATCTGCTATTCGCCATGGTATTTATGGACGAACATGCAATATCTACTGAAGCCTCTCGAGACTCATCAAGTTCTCTATAGTGACGCTCAGCTTGTGCAAGCTCTGCAGCGAATTTATGATGAAAATATGAATTACTTTAAGGACATTCGCAGCAATGGGAGAGTCAGAACAATGCCGTAGAGTTGTTTGTAACGCCTACGGAGATGGGCTATATCTCGAGAGCTTTGCCAGACCTTTCGTCACCAGTGTATCTCCATTGTGGAAGCCTATCGTACGATCAAGGTTTCAGCAATCTTACCAATCTAGGTGCACTCGTGATAAGACAACCCCGTGCTCGAGATCGCCATGAACTGTAATAACTTTACCTTTTCTATGGCCTACTCCGTGGAATTTATTATTCAAGACATTGATTTAAGCGTTCGTTCATGTGGTGTGTCTCGTATTCAACCACATCACTGTGCTCACCCGTGCATGAGAAGCGCCGACGCGCGTCCATTGCGCTATAATCATGTGCCCCAACTTCTCTGCACGGTCATTTGAACTCAACAACACCGATTTTGCTAAAATGATGTTCGAAGTTATCACAAATAGCCGGTAGTTGCTCTCCACTCCCGGACGTGCCGGCACCTACAGCAGTACCACGTGCGTTGAATCTATAGCGCAGATCACCTTGTGTTATCCGGCTGACTTTGATATGCGCGTACTCATAACCTGGGCTGGATATAGACCTTGATGGATGTCGAGTTTCGGTGTCGTAAACTATGCTTCCACATGGTTCGGCGGCTCGAATATTTCCTCGGGCCTGCGATGATCCGCATGCCGCCGCGCGCGATGCGCCGTGGGGTTTGTTGAAAGCCCAGCTGGCAAGGCGATCGCGCAGGAAACAAGCACTGACAAGCTTTCTACCAGAGAAGCCAAGCATCATGCTAATTGCGAACGCATAATTAAGAAGAGACGAGAGTATGCCGGTCGTAATTCACACGTGAAGCCCGCAGATGACTAGGCATGAACGCATGGAGCAGATCGTTGGACGGCTTGTTCCATTCTTGTGAGCTTTCTTGGAAGCTGCCAACTCGGTATCTGGTCTAGAACAAGGCAAAGGCGGTCTCACCTTCTGTGATAGCTAGCACGCTCTGTCGCCGTCTTATTGCAGCGACACGTAGAGTGGAGTCATCGTTCAGTCTCATCTTCTCCGAGACCAAGGCCTTGCCCACCATTGAGCACTGCATTTGCGTGGTGTCGGTCGGCATGGAGCCGGAGATGCCTTAGACCCGCTCTCTGTGCGCCCGGCTGTGCGCCCAGCTTCGGGAACGTGTGATTCCGAACAGATTCACCGTTCTGCATGCTTGCACGACCTGCGGTTTTGATCTTTGCCAAACAAAAGCCGAGGGATGCGGCAAACCTGGGTATGGCTTGGCTTGCGTGCGACGCTCCGCACACTTCTTGAGAAGATCCTTGCCAAATTTGCGAAATCTAGGCAGGTTGTCTGGAAACAGTGATATCGCGGGAGAAAAATGCTGCCCACGTGGCAGCATAATGGTTCAGGGTTCTACGGTTGCGTATGGCAGGCTTTGCGGCTGAACACTTCGCCACATGCAGAAGGTAGCCGTGGGATCAGCGCGCAGGGCGCTTGTTGTTGTCGTAGCATGGACATGAGCGTCTTTCGTGATCGGGTATTGACGGTGTTGACTATTGGATGAGCAACAGCTCGGACGGTTGAAGCTGTGAGGAAGCTGATCTTCCGAGACGCATTGCAAGCCCGATTGGTCGGCTCATTATCCGGGCCGCGGCCCTACGGGAACATGCACGGGGGTTGGTGAAGGACCCTGGAAAACGGACGGATCAGCGGTCTACCGAACGCGGAGACCTCCGTCTTCCCCATCACACGGCAGACACGCGGTGAAGGCCCTGGGCCCCATCGGAGATCCTCGGATTCGCAAGATCTGGGCCTGGAGGCAGTGGAGACCGAAACCGACACGCGAAAGTCGAGATCCAGCTGCGAAGGGGGAAGATCGACGCTCGAGCGTTTTTATTCCGCGTGTCCAAAACGTGGTTGCACGCAATGACATCGAGGAATTTTGACTTGTTTTTCAAGGCACAGTACCAATGTATCCGTCTATCGTTCAATCGTCAAAGTAAATCCTCTTGGACTGTCAGTTGAGGATACGAGATCATCAGCATCCTTAGTCTTCCTTCATCCCCAACAGACCCCACGTACATCTCGCTCTATAATGAAATAAAGAGGTAAAGCCTCATGTGCCGCCACTTCCGGCGGCATCACATGCGTAATTCCCATTCCCCCTCTAGCCAAATGCATTCCCAAAATCCCGAATCGCCTGCTTCAGCTCTTGCTGCAAGCACGCTGATAGGGTCTGGTGACTTTGGCTTCCAGCCAGCGTCGTGGGCGCCAACGCCGGAGCAGTGCGCTCCAGCTGCTTCACGAGACGAGAGAGTTTCCGTAGTTCGTTCAGGAAGAAGAGCTTACGCATCGTCTGTTGATCTTCCGCGTCGGGTACGTAGTCGCCGACGGAGAAGGGATTCGGGGCGGGCAGACCTGCTGTGGGTGAGGCGGCTTTGACTTCGCTGGACTCTCCACGACTATGCGGTGGAGAGGAGGTTGAGATTGATGCCGCTGTTTCGGGTGCCATTTCGACTCCACTCGCAACGCGGTACCAGTACAGTACACGCATCAGAATCGATGCGCAGAGGAAAGCCATGTGGGCCGACTCGGCGCATGGGCACTCGAGCACTTGCGTCACGCTCGTGACGGCTTCCTTGGTGCCGCGGAGGAGATCGTCAAATTGGCAGCCGGATTGAGGATCCGACGGCGAATACCCGGAGGCTGTTCGATGGGGATCGTTGAATTGGAAAGCATTGCTGTGGCAGCCCAGGCCGCCGCGCGGTGGTCGAGACTCAAAGGAGAGAAGGCTCAGCAAGCATGAGACCATTTGATAACAGGACTGGCCTCGCGCTGCACGACTCTTGCACTGTTGTGCGTGTGGTGTTTGAGGATGATTCTGTGGTGAATTGGCTGAGGTCGCGTTTAGAGACGACCGCCCGCTCGACCGTGTACCAGACGATACGCGGCCCATCTGCAGGTGTGTGTCATCCAGTGGAAAGAGGTCGTCGCCGAAGGTCGAGCTGCATTGTGTATGCGTTGCGCTGTCGAAGCCAGCACCGACATCGTTGTCCTCTACGGGAAATGAGAAGTCGAAAGGTACCAAGGGTTCGCTGAGATCGAGCTTTGCGGCATTGAAAGGGTCGTCCTGACTGTTGCAGGATCCCAATACATCGGAGAAAGCCCACTGCCAGTCATGGCTGCTGATGCTATCGAATGCTGTGGAAGCATCGCTCATGCGGGCGGAGGCTACATCCGAATGCGTCTGCCCTCGTCTCCACTTTGTGCTTCTTTGATTGGGAAGGTCCTGTTGGTACGGATCATTAGCAAAGCCACCTCAGGGATGGTTCGAAACACTACCGAATTCAACTTACATATGTACATTCTAGATTGCACCCAGTGCATCGTGAGCATTGCGGGTAGTCTTGATTGCATGTCTCCGCGGCATGAGAGCAGGAGGAACACGGCTGCCATGACATGGTCGAAAATGATTGATCGATCGATCCGAAGGGAGAGTGAAGTATTTGGGGAGACGTTCCGAGTGGAGACGTCATGATCCTATGTGTCGATGAGAGCAAGAGAGACCTTCGCTGGCGTTGATGTGCTAGCAGGAGTCAGCTGTTGACGGGCGCATCCAAGCTTTTTGAATGTTGCTTGGGTTTTCTTGGTTGTTGAGCTATTAAATGACAACGCGCGTCGGAAGAGGAAAGCGATATGTGCGATATATATGAAGTGCGTACTCTCAGCAAGGTGACCTGGCCAATGAACCCCAGGCATGGTGAGATCCTTCAATAATACGAGAAGCGCATTGCGGAAGTGTTGTGCCGGCTAACACCACGAACTCAAAGCCGGAGAACCACTGCCTAGCGTAACATCCGAGTTTGGTGGGAGGCTTTGATGCTGCATTGAGCAACAGCACGTATCAGGAATCTCGAGTGGAATCTTCCGTGATCGCCAGTACTCGGTGCCGCAACGCAGCACAACTGGTCATCAAAAGAGCTGTGAACTCAAATTTCCTCCCACCTGAAATCGCATGTACTTTGTGACGCAGCTAAAGCAGGGTTCACGTCTCGCGTGCTGAGCATACATATCTTTCCCCTAGGAGGGTAGCGCCGCACTTCATGCAGGGTCGCAGTGTCGATCTTCTGCTCATCGCGCGTGCCACACACTCATTACAATGGTAGATTATCTGGGAGTACTGAGGGCTCGCGCGCGGCTAGTCTACTCTATGGCCTCAGCCGCTGTCCTTCCCAACTTTCTGGAGGATTGCAACATTTGCATCATAACAAACGCAGAGTGGAGCCAGCGAGGTAAGATACTCATCTTCGGTGTTCATGGACCCGAGCCGATCGGTACGCTCGAAACACACGTGGCTCTCCCTATGAGATTATCTTTTCCCCACCAACTATGCCAGGGTCCATATCAACCCCTCCGGCGGGAACGAGAGTCTAGCCGGAGATGTGGTGAAGAGTTCGGGCATTCACGGTACCTGCAGTGTACTCTCAGGGACAACAAGAATTGTGACTTGCCACTTGATTGATGAGCGCAATGCCCGCTCAGCGATACCCTCTGCCGATCAATTTAGCACACCAGCCAAGTATACGCCAAAGGATCGGTGGCTTTTCTGGCGAAACACAGGAAAGGGAATTGCTGCCCCGGGAGAGACTTTGTTGCCCAGGAAGGGGTGCCGTGCCCCCGGGCAAAGACGTGATGCCGGTGTTGGTGTGCACCGGGTAATTCCTTGCACGAGCAACCGGTGTATCTCTCTCAACATGCGAATTCTGCACGAAAGCGGGGTGGCCAAGTCGCAAAAATGCACGATTGAAAGCTTGCGAGCAGCAATCCTTCCGTATGCATGCTCTCCGATTCGTGGAAGGTTGGCTTTCCCGGAGATACCTCCCAGGACAGCCCTGCGAGTAGATTGGGTCTCCAGGTATGGCAGGATTAGGAAGAAGCCACACCACGTCATGAGAGATGACCCGCCTGGGTAGCGTTCCTGTAGGATTTCGAGCGGCTGAGTGCTGATGACGTCGGCGGAGGTGAGATACTGAGATTACAGTGCCGAGATATATGTTTGATGGCCTCGTCAAACCTCATGCTGAGGTGAGATTGGAATTCGACAAGCGGTCAGCGTCTGGGCTTTGTGGGACAGCGCTGTCGACGGTGAGGGTTCGGATGGAGAGGACGCATGGCGAGCGATTGGCTTCGGCCCAATAGACCAATACTACGCTTGCCAATGAGAACACAATGCTCAAACGAGGGCAAAGTCGGCATCGCCCGAGTGGCAGCCCCTCGAGTGCGATGACATGGGCCCAACACAACCGGGGAGCTCATAGCTTGCGGCTTGCCGATCCATCGCGTCGAAAGGGGACCTTTTAGGCACCGCTTAGGCCAGCCACATCCGAGCTGGGCGACGAATGCATGGCGCTTTAAGATCCGGCAATGATCGTCGACCTGCAGTATGGGTGACAGTGAGGACGTGAGGTCGAAGGGTACGACTGCCGCTAACTCATCGCGATTGATCCCACATATTCTCGCCCCATAAGGCCCGGTCGCTGCACCAATCAATTCGATGGTATTGGCCCATTATCAGCTGGGTCTGTCGCCGATTTCGCCTTCAGAAGCGACGGTGCGCACGACGGCTCTATCTCTATGATAATTATCCGGCAACTTCCACATCCGTAGTATGGAATCTATGGATATACGATATGATCGTCGGCGCGTGCGACATGCCGCCACGTGCGACCCTTTCGTGCATCGAAATCTACCCGCGCTCGGGGCTATTTCACGAGTCATTGAAATGCTAGGAGCCTTTCTGGGTTCATTCCAGGTAGCGGGCGCATGCACGTGTTGCTGGCGGAAACTTCGTATCTTTCCCAGTCGTTCGGTCGGCAACAGCAGGTGATTGGCCTTATCTCTTCCAGATCTTTTGTTGGCCGACCACGACTACGACCTCACGATCTCATTGTCGTCCAGTACACGTGAACAATCCACAGCACCGCGAAGTGAAAGGTTGTGGTAGACCTCGCGCACGTGAAAGGCCTTACTCCGGGCGTCCACACCATCCCAGCTGCTGACGGATGCCCTTCACCGTTAGAAGAGAATCATATACGTGAAGCTGCCGAGACGCAGATATGCATGTATGTGTCAAGATGTGATTACTCTCACCTCATCTGAAACGACTGTCGGTCAAGGGCCGGGTAATCACCGTCGGCGTGCGAGCAGAAAAATGAAGAGCTGAACAAAGGCATGAGAGGGTGGCCTGATCGGGTGTAAGTCAGGGTCCTGCAAGGTTGGAGGTGGAAAGCATTCCCATTCGCATTGCTCTAAGAATTGTCCAGAGATCTCCTGATCTGAAGCTGCAGCACCACCGTGCAGTGCAACCATGCACACCATCTTTTGCATTTTTACACAAGCACTTTTCCAAAGTACCCTTCGGGATCTTGGCGTTCTCGCTTAAATTACATCCCCAGAGGACCCCAGAGGGGCTCCCTCGGCTAGAATTGAGGCTGCTTCGGGGAATTGCGTGCTGCAGATCAAGATAACCGATGAAACTGACCCGGGCGTGTATTTTGTCTGCAGATCATACAATGAGAAAGTACCTCTCGAACAGAGTACACACATTTTCGCAATGAATCACAGACAGGATCTGACGATCCTTGAAGGGATTCGAAGGCGACGCTTGGCATTGCTTGTGACAAGATAGAGGTCCACAACAGGAGAAGCAAGATCCTTGGTCAAACACCACTGAGGTCAGTATTACTTCCGGGCGGACGCCGGAAGAAGTGATATGCGTCGTGTCACAGCTCTGCTGAAGGATAGTGGATTCGAGGGCACGTTCGGTTATGCATGATCATCGCCAGCCCAACCATTCGCTGCGGCAAGGACACCGGTGTGCTCCCGAGGCAGCTGAGGAAATCAGGCCTTGCCGATGGCCACGCGATGCTCTTCTACACTCACAAGAACGTTATAAGCAGATCCTTCGCCAGCTCTTTCATGTGGCTTGGAGCCTTCACACACGACACTATTGGACCCACTGCATTCAGGCACCTGAGCTACAGCTACCCGGATGCCTGTAACAAAGCGCCTCGGTGGCCCGATCATACGCTTGCTCTGGTTGCATTGCGGCCGACACGTTGCCATCTGCGCAGACCCATTCTACTTCAGCCGGGCGCGGTTTTTTTGCCTCCTCTCTGCACTTGAGCGATAGAATTTTCCCGCGTCATGTCCTCAACGATCCCGCTCCATGCTCTTAGCTCCCGCGGAGGAGCTGACCAGGGATGCCGAAATCTATCGGGAGGTTATCGGGTATGACGGTGGACCCGCAGGGCGCATGGGCGGGATCGTCATCGGGCCGACTCAGGCCTGCGAGCGTATCTTTGCGTCGGAGGCTGATCGCGCGCAGCTTCAGCGATGATCTGCGCGTCGATTTCAGTTCATGAGGAGATGGATGTGTTCGTTGTCATCTTCAGGCTTGTGGGCAGCGAAGCGACGCGCAAGTGAAGGGCAATGGCTGGAGAGGCCGTTATATAAGATCTGGCTGAGAGCGAAGTCGGTGGCAAACTCCGCCTATCGCCGGCCGATATGGGCCAATGAGCCCTAAGCTTAGAGAATTCCGTGATGCGCGAATGCCGATATTCCCTTTCGGAGGCAACGAGTCAAGCTATATCATATAATTAAGTACCAAAAATTTCGAGTCTTCACATATGGAGCAATCAACATAATAAAATCTCTAAGAATGTCCGAAACGATCACGGACAAGGATTCGCAAGAAGATGTGCCAGTCGACGAAGCTGAGCCTAAAATCCTAGCGCCATCGGTTGAGGAACCCTATAGCATCTTCGATAGGAAGCAGAAGGCACTCATTATCACATTGGCGACAATCGCATCTTCATGTAAGAACCTGAAATTTGTCCGATGAATTACCACATGCTGATTGATTGCTTTCAGTCTCCGGTATCTCGTCAAATATCTATTTCCCGGCGTTGCCAACCATCGCACAAAATCTCAATGTCTCCGTAGAGCTTGTCAACCTTTCCGTGACCGGATATCTCATCCTTCAAGGCCTATCACCAAGTCTCTGGGGACCCGTGTCCGATGTTCACGGACGGCGGCTTGCTTTCCTTTTTACCTTCGTCGTCTACCTCGGCGCCTGTATCGGCCTTGCCAACACAAAGAACTATGCCACCTTGATCGTGCTGCGATGCATGCAAAGCGCTGGCAGTGCCAGCACGATCGCCATCGGCGCCGGTGTGCTGGGCGATATCACGACGCGGGAGGAGCGTGGTGGGTACATGGGCATCTATCAGGGCGGATCGCTCTCGCCCAATGCCATCGGCCCGATCATCGGCGGCGCCCTCGCTGGCGCGTTGGGATGGCGGTCCATCTTTTGGTTCCTGACCATTTACTCGGCCGTCTTCCTCCTGTTCCTGATCGGTCTGCTGCCGGAGACACTCCGATCAATCGTCGGCAATGGCCGCACGGCGCCGAAGACGCGGTTTGCGCGATACCCACTTGCGATCTATCGAAGACACACCTCGATCAAATTTCCCGAAAGCGACCCACCGGTTCTTCCACCTCCCAAAAGGATCGACATCACTGGCCCTCTAAGGATCTTAATTGATCGCCGCGCTGCGCCCATCATCATGTTTGCAGCCATTTACTTCGCCGTCTGGCAGATGAGCATCACATCTATGTCGACCCTGTTCGAGAGTCGGTACGGTCTGAGCGAGACGCAGATTGGTCTCGCCTTCATCGCCAACGGTGCAGGTGCCATTTTGGGCACGATGCTCACAGGACGGCTTCTGGACATCGAGTATCGGCGCATCCAAACGAAGCTCGACGAGCAGAAGCTGCGCGACCCTTCCGGCCCGGACCCGCTCTTCCCGATCGAACGCGCGCGATTCCGGCTCCTACCCTTCTACGCTCTCTTCCAATGCATGTCCATCCTCGTCTTCGGCTGGACGACGCAGTATCCTTCGCGCGTGCCCATCGCAATCCCCATCATTTCGACTTTCGTCTCCGGCTGGACGGCCGTCGCGACCCTGGGCGCCGTCACGACGTATCTCGTGGATATCTTTCACTCGCGCAGCGCGGCCGCCAGTGCGAGTCTGAATCTTGCACGATGTCTCTTCGCGGCCGGCGGGACGGGCTTCGTGGGTCCGATGGTGCAGAGTATCGGACCAGGGTGGGCATTTACGATTTGTGTCGGCGTACAAGCGCTTGCAATAGGGCTGATCTTTGTGCAGTTCTGGGTTGGGAAGAAGATGCGGGAGCAGGAAATGAAGACGAGAGAGGGGACTGCGGCTACCACGGATACCCAGGCAGGGAAGGGTGCTTGATCGCACCTTGCTACATATATTCACTAGTGTCCGAGATAATCGGAGCTATACATGGATCTAGATTTTCAATTTTCATCATTTACAAGTATCCTATCTCTACACGTCATGAAAGATCGAGATTTGGTTCGAAGCCTATGGGCGGGCACTTCAGTCGAGTCTTCACACAACATGCGCACACTACTCCACCTCCGGGCGCATTATTCGCGTCTCACTTCCATCATATTTTCTCATGCTCTCAATCGTCCGATGGCATCGCGGCTCCCTGCAATTGCGGATTCCGTCATGCAGAGGCTGAGCTCCCGGCTGTGCAGCTGGATCGGCTCTGCTCTGACAGCGCAGCCTGATGCGCACCTCGGTGATGCACTGCGCCCGCATTTTCATTTCGTTGTCAGCCTCATTCTCCTCTGACAAGCTTATCGCGCCACAGCTGATTCTCTATTTTCCATCTGTCGCCGCACATCAAGAGGAATTGCTTGTCGCCTGGACAGCTGGCGATCCTAGCAGTGATTCAGCTTCAGGCAAAATGGAGGTGCTTGGGACGGCCGTGGGCGTCGCCTCGCTCGGGATCCAAGTCTGCCAAGGATTGATCACTTACTTCAACACCTTGAAAAGTTACGACTCCGACATAGATGAATCACAAAGCTCAGTCACTCAACTGCGAGACATCTTTACTTTACTCAAGCTTTCTCTCCGAGATGATCAACTCGAAGCGAAACGCGCAACTCGTGCTGGAGCTTGCTTGAGCTCTTGCTACGAAAAGGTTCAAGAGTTGAAAGCTATCGCGGACGAGCTGCGGAAGCATTCGCAGCCTCAAAGCACAAAACAGAAGATTCAACGTGAACTCCAACGAGCCGCGTATCCATTCCGCGCCGCGACTTTGGAAAAGCAGAGGGTAATGGTGAGGGACCTTCGAGACCAATTGCAACTTGCACTCCAGGCACTAGGGCTAGACTCCACCCTACGCCAAGGAGAAACACTCAAGCGTTTAGAAGAGCAGGCGGCGAGGACTGAGGCGCGCATCATGGCGTTACAACAGTCTGCAGATTACCGGGAAATTGCCGCGTGGCTTGCACCCCCGGATCCATGGAAGAATCACAACTCAGCTCGATTGAGCCGTGAGCCCCAGACTTGCGACTGGCTACTACGATCAGATACTTATCAAAGATGGAAAGCTGGATCGGAACGGCATATCTGGCTGTATGGAAAGCCGGGGTGCGGGAAAACGATCCTCTGCTCCACTGCAATCGAGGATATCCAAGCACATTGCCAAGGAAATGAGAGTGTCTGGTCAGCTCGGTTCTACTTTTCTTTCTCCGATCAAAAGAAGCAGACATATGATGATCTCCTCTCTTCACTCGTCACCCAACTCAGCTGGAAGGAGCCTGCACTGGCCATGCTGCAGCAAGTACACAAAAGACAAGCAGGCGCAGCGATTGCGCGAGATGAGCTCGAGAATATCTTGATCTCTGTTATTCAGTCTTTCAAGACCATTTATCTTATGCTCGATGCACTGGACGAAAGTCCCACCAAGAACGATGCTCGCTACCACATGCTCCAGCATCTAGAGAAATTGGCAAAGAAGGCCTCCAACATCAAAATATTTGCAACAAGTCGTGAGCTTCCTGATATTCGCGAAGCTTTGGAAGCCTTTGGAGTACAGAAATTCGAAATTGGAACACTTACAGTCGATAACGATATTGCTCAGTATGTCTCGCGCCGTTTGGACAATGATCGGCGATTTGGAAAGTTAAGCAATGAAGCAAAAGCTTCAATTGAAAAGGCCCTGTCCGAGAATGCAGATGGAATGTACGCTACGCAGGGTATTCCGTGAAACTCAACTGTATACTGACACATTCTCCCTAGGTTCCTATGGGCAGATCGGCAATTGACACAGCTCGCTCAGTTGAAGCCCATGAAGCAGGAACATATCGACGCTGCCCTTAAGACCATGCCAATGACATTGGACGCAACGTACGAGCGAATGCTCTTGAGCATCGGCGAGGTGTACAGAGACGACGCTTTGAAGCTTCTCCAATGGCTGGTATATGCGGAAAGGCCGCTAACGCTGGCCGAGCTCGCCCATACGGTCGCTATCAAGGTGTCCGATGACGGGGATGACGAAGTCGAACCTTTCAGAAACGAGGACCTGGAGGACCCTCTTGACATACTCGCCGGACTGATATCAATCAGTCGTGAAATTGACGCTGACACCGATATCCCCGGAGAAGCATCTGGCTTTCCTGATGTGCGTCCCGGCGAAACAATTAATTGCGGCAGTGGCGGTCTTGCAGAATCCTCAAATCGACGCTCTCTCCGCGTGAGGCTCGCTCACTTCTCTGTGAAAGAATACCTCGTATCGGATCATGTTGTCAACAGCAAGGCTGAGAGGTTCTCGATGAATCAAAATACTTGCGACGAGATCATTGGTCAAAGCTGTTTGGCATATGTTATGCACTATAGCAAGAGTGCAAAACATCAGAAGCCGGAAGACTTTAGTGCCTTTCCACTGCTGCAATACGCAGCGGAGTCATGGTTCATCCATATGTCTCGAGTCACCTCTCCTGACTGGAGCCGCACGATTCTGCTCTTGGACACCGAAGCATTCAAATCCGACTGGATATACATACATGACCCTGAATATCTATGGAAGTTCCTTGGATCAGCATGGGACATTGGTTCTGCTCTCTACTATGCGAGTAGCTTTGGGCTTGTTACGCTGGTGCAGCAGGTCTTGGACGATGGTGCCGATCCCAACATGGAGGGAGGTGCATTCGACACTCCACTGCAAGTAGCATCGCGGAATGGATATATCGCCATTATCAAGATGTTGCTCAACGGAGGGGCCGACTTTGGAAAGCGCGGGAGTAAGGGCGACAGCGCGCTCTCTTTGGCCGCGGAGATGGGAAACATCGACATCGTGCGGCTGCTGCTTGAACATGAAGCGGCGGCTCACTCACAGTCACAAGTCAAATCTACTGTTCAAACTACCAGAGAAAATTCATATGGGGCATATCATGCACGTGCACTGGAGAGTGCAGCTGAAGGCGGTCACGGCAAAATCGTCAAAATGCTCCTGGAAGCAGGAGCTGACGTCAATGCCAAGAGTTCTGCTTACTCTACCGTGCTAACAGCCGCTATAGGTTCCAGGTCACGTAACGAACGCAAAGAAGAAATGGTGAAGATGCTCATAGAAGCAGGAGCTGACGTTAATGCTGCTGGACGTTATGGAAATAATGCACTTCAACAGGCAGCTATAAGAGGCCAAGAAAATATTCTGACGCTACTTCTGAATAGTGGAGCCATCGCCGACGATCCGGGGGCGCTTTGTAAGGCTGCCTTTTGGGGTCATGATAAAGTAGTGCAGATCTTGTTAGACCGAGGAGCGGATGTGGATGCTGAAGACAACTTCCACGGTAGTGCGTTACAAGCAGCATCTTGGCGAGGGCAAGAACTTACTGCGTTATTTTGGATCAGCAAAGGAGCCAAGATCAATGCGCAGGGCGGATATCTTGGCAACGCCTTGCAAGCAGCATCATGTGGAGCGGGGGAATTTGGTGACTTTCAGGGATTTGAGCTGGAAATACAGGCGAACTCGGCAAAGTTTACGAAAGTGGTTGCGCTTCTCCTCCGAGAAGGCGCGGAAGTGAATGCTTATGGGGGGCATCACGGCACCGCGTTACAAGCTGCTTCGTACGGAGGACCAATTGAAGTTGTACAGCTATTACTGGAGTCGCAAGCGAATGTCAATCAAGAAGGGGCCGAGTTTGGAAGCGCACTACAAGCTGCTGCGGACCGGGGAAACATAGAAGTACTTCAACTACTGCTGGATAATGGCGCCGATGTCAATATGCTAGGAGGAAAACACGGCACTGCATTGCAAGCCGCTTCGAGTGGAGGCTACATCGACGCTGTGCAATTATTGCTCCAATCACAGGCAAATGTCAATGCGCTAGGAGGCACATATGGCACTGCGCTGCAAGCTGCAGCATACCAAGGCAATAAAGAAGTTGTTGAATTGTTGCTCAACAATGGCGCCGATATTAACGCGGTAGGAGGCAGATATGGCACCGCACTGCAAGCTGCTTCGTGCAAAGATTTCTTGGAGATTTCGCATTTGCTGCTGGGTAACGGTGCGGACGTCAATGCGCGCGGAGGAGAGTATGGCACAGCATTACAGGCGGCAGCCCGGGAAGGCCACGTGAAAAGCATCCGACTACTCCTGGAAAACAGCGCCGATCTTACGGCACCAGTGGCTCCGTTTGGTGGAGCGCTGTTCGCCCCGCTGAAAGGTGGTCACCACGAAGCTTTCCGTTTGCTTTTGGCAAAGTGGTTAAATCAAAACACAAGCGCGCGAGATGGTCTTGGAAGATCTCGTCTTCACCTTGCTGCGGCTTACGGCGAATACGCTACTGTAGCGCAAGTACTGCGCGATGGCGCGGACATTGATATGGTCGACAACCATGGATGGACACCGCTTCACTGGGCTGCATACTTTGGCAACGAAAGAACCATCGCATGCCTGCTAAAAAGCGGAGCTGACATTATGAAATCAGACTCGCAAAACTGGACTGCCCGTGATGTGGCTCTGTTTGCAGGCCATGAAGCAGCTGTGGCTTCAATGGAACAAATTAGCGCTCCCATCATTATTTCGAGGGCCGGGACGCGGGGCGAGGGCTTCTGCAACGCATGCAGCAATGTGGGTATAACACTTTAAGACAGAGTGACCGTATCTAACCACCGACAGAATTTGATAGGCTACTGGCATCGATGCGCAGACTGCGGCCGTTTTTCGATCTATGATCTCTGCTTTCGATGTTTTCGGGACGTACTTATCCTCCATTCGGGACACGACGATTTCTCAAGGCTTGACGATGCGGGCGAGTTTGAATCCGACAACTTTGCCGGTGTCGGGTTTTCAAATTCTTCGGACTCTTAGGAGCTTGCTCTGTAGTCCTCGCTGGCGCTGAGGCAACGCCCTGCACATGCAAATGGCCGAGGCGGGGATTACGTATGTTCAAGGTACATGCATCTCGACGGCATTGTTTTCCCCATGCAGGAGTTTACAATACAAAGCAGCTCGTTAGAGGGACTCGGCAGCCATGGCGTGCAACATGCAGTAAACTGTTTCCTGGCTAGCCACATCACAAGAGGCACAATGCTAAGATCCAAGCCGCCCCAGGACTACATGCTTTCCCGCATTGTTATAGGATTCTAATCGATGCCCCACCTTTCGGAAGTACTTACCGAGCCACTAAACCTTTCGCCCGCAGATGCGGCGAGGAAGGACTTGTGATCAAATCAGCCAATAAAGCTGATATGGTATCTTGCAGACATGTTTCTTTCGTTGATTGGTGGGGACATGGAGAGACGTGCATTCACTGCACAGCTGCATCACAACCGGAAGGAGAGCGGTCGAGTGTGATCGCCATGTTCCAGCCACAGATTTGTTATATGCAAGCTGCAATCGGTAAGCGTCACGATCATCATTGTCACAGAAATCGATCGGGTGGCGGACGCATCGATACTGCGCAGCGCCTAAGGGAGGTGCCGTGACGATTATAACCTTGGGTGGATCGACACTACGACCTCCATGATCGTGGGTGAAAATGCAACGGCCTTCGCAGGAGCGCAATCGACTTTCACAACGGGACAATAGTGCGGAACGTCGATGCAGGTACGAGCGGTATATTCACAATGCAGGTACCTATATCGTCGGGAGTGCTTCCTTCTCACGAATGGGGATCCGGAGGGGAGAAGTATATGATACATGCGACAGAACGCACCAATGCGCGGGGATGGACATTCAATCGTCTTGGATGGCAAGATATAAAGTCGCCGTTGAAGTCCAGTTTCTCGCAACACACCGCAACTTGCACAGCAACATCTCCGCTTGCACACAATCTTCTGGCCATTGACTTGTACCTGCCCGGTCATCCACCGCTTCTCAAGGCTCTAATCACTCTCTCCATTCATCCACCATGCGTTTCTCGGGCTTGATCTTTGCGGCATTGGCCACTTTGACCATCGCATCTCCCGTTGCTGTCGAGCGGGACATCGTCGCCCGCGACGCCAATGAAGTCGTCTCTTCCATCCAAAACATTGAGGACCAAGCCCGCTCGCTTCAGGACTCTCTCAGCGAAGCTCAGCCTGGCGGAGTCTTCGTCTCCCTCGTCGTTCTCACCAAGTCTCTTGGACTCGGCCAAGCCGTCGAAGCTGCCTCCGACGTCGTGCAGCAACAACCCGTCTTCGACCTCAACGATTCGACCACCATCGCCGTCGCCGTCGCGCAGGGCCTCTACCCGCAGATCGTGAGCTTGGTGAACCTCTTGATCGTCAAGAAGCCGGCGTTCAAGGCTGTCTTCGGCTCCTCCGGCGGCGACTTTACGCCCTTGGTCAAGCTCATCCTACAGGACCAGAAGTCCAAATCGGCGACGCTCGCTGCGGATTTCATCGCCATCCTCGATCCTTCCTTCAAGGCGGCCGGCGCGCAGGTTCAGAGCAATCTCAACGCTCTCTTTGACCAGGCTATCACTGCGTACTCCTCCTAGAATCCTTCAGGGACGGATCTGTGAGCGTGGGGTCCATGAGGTACGCCCGTTGGGCGAGCACAGGAAAACTACGACCGTGCGTATCACTGCGCTCGAAGGACATGTGTACATAATGAGTTACAACATGAGTTCGAAATGGAATTACGATCCCCATATTGAGAGGGATTTTGCCTGTAGCTCTCGGCAGTGATGTCCCTTGGTGTCTGCTGGGGGAAGCCAATCCTCGTACCGGTCATATAGGCGGGATATCGTTGACGCTCGTGTTCTCGGCTACATTGACCGTGCCTTTCAGTGAACTTCGCAATTTATCACACAATTCGCCCGTGCTTGATTCTAGACGACCGCGACTTCGCGACGCCTCTCCTTAGTCGGCCGCAGTAGTGCGAATGGGGAACGGGCTGGCAAAGTAAAGTAAGGTACTTGCGGAGAGATACTTACGGGGCATTTGCGGGGCAACAACCACGCTTCTCCCAGACTAGAACAGTGCTCACAATGGCGACATGTTTTATGCCTTTCCATGTTCCCAATGGTGTCCCTTCGTCACCGCTTACCATCGGTTCTGTATCTTCGGCAATCGCGGTATATCCATTCAGGCGGCTTGATGAACGAGCGCAAGAAGTCCGCTGGTCGGCACCCGTCCCTCTAGGAATCACAGGCTTTGCGGAGTTTAGCTCGGGCAGATTTTCTCCCAAAGGAGATCAACACTTCAAAAATTGTCCCGTTCGTTAGTAATAAAATTTGATTGGAAACCGACGGCTTTGCGGCTCCGCGTGCGGCCGCACGTGTCCGCACTGCGCGGCCGCACGGAGATTCTCAATACTTGCCGCTGCAGACGGTCTACGTGGGGTCCTTGAGGGAAAATGTAATCACGGACCAAATGACCGCGGTCCGAATCGCTTTCGTCTTTGAAATCATGACCGATGGCCGGCCTTTGTCTTGATGAGACGTGACGCCGGATCGTGAGCTGTGAGTCTACACGTCGGACAACCCTCCGCGAGGCGCGGAGGGTTGGCCACAGGCGTTGCGATATCGCTTAATCCTCATTTGTTTACAGATAGCTCGCAATCCGTCACAAACATGCATCACCGTCAATTCGGCTACCTCGTGTAGTGATGCGACCGTGATCGTTGCGAGATATACGATGGCTATAAGACGGCAGGGAGCGGTTTCGTCTCACTGTTGTGTGACATTTCAACATATAAGCACAGCGTCATGGCTGTTGTTCGGGGAAACAATGATTGACAATGGGTATATCATCCTCTGAACATTCTATCTGCGTTATAGTCTCATCACATCAAACATGCCTGACCTCGCAATCCTGACTTCCATGGTATAGTCGTTTCCCAGATCAATTGCTCGTATAGTAGGTAGCTGCGACGACCGGGCCGAGCTTGTGCTTCTGCTCAAACGCCGCCAAGTCGAACCGGATTCTCTTGGTCAAACCGACCGACTGCCCCGGCTTCAAGGCAAGCTTGCTCGCGTCCAGGCCCTGCGGCTGTTCGTACAGCAAGAAGACATAGCGATGCGGACCGCTCGGCGGAGGCGGCGCAGGTCCGATGTAGTCGGTGATTGGGCGAGTTTCGCCCGCGACCAACTCAGCGCCAGCCTGGGACGGCTGCAAATTAGGCTGGACCCAGTGTAGGATCGGGCCAAGGATGCTGAAGGACGGGTAGGGCGCGTCGAGGTCGATCTCAACTAGGAGGAATGGACCGGTCGTGCTGAAGTTCGCCGGGAGGGAAACCTGCGGTGCGGTTTGTGCATCTGAGATCGAGATCAGCGGGGCGGATCAGATGCGCGCAAGTGGAGCCAAGGAGACTTACCAGCCTTCGGAACAAATGCTCCTTTCTCTATGGACTTGCCGGCGATCTTGATCTCCAGCGCTGGCGCCTTGAGGGCCTCGTCGATCTTCTGTTTGATAGACATCTTGCGCAGTGAAATCCGTGTGGAGTTAAGCAGAAACGAGCTATGGACGTTTGACACAGAGCGCGTGGATTTGAGGTTCGAGTGGCTTCGTGATAGATATACGGCCCGGCAAGTTGACGGTGAATATGATAACTCCGTCGAGGACCCGATTTCTAAGATCTCCTTTGATTACTCGACGGCCGCGAAGTCGAGCCCTAGCCGAATGAGGTCATTGGAGCGGAAAATTGGCGATACGATTAGTATACTTTTTTGTAACCTTTCCGGGGTTAAGGGATCGGCGCGCTCGCGCCGTGTCCCAGCCACACGAACGAGCGAGAGCGGAGGAGTTGTCGGTCTTTACGCGGCCCAAAGACCCGAAGATCTCTCCGCGCTCGGCCTGAGAGATTCATGCTGCTCGGAGCTGCATACCGACAATTGAGGTGTTCAGTTACAAGCTTACCCTAAGACTTCACCACGAGCAATGTATGTGGACTCAGCACCATGCGACGATGCTATTCACAACGAGCTCAGAGTATGAGTTTCTTGTGAGCAGGAACATAAATCTCAATGAACCCACCGATGCGGCGAGGGTGCGATACATTGCATGCTTGCGAAAGGAGTCACAAGTTGCTCACTAGAGTCACGGTGTCGTTAGGGTTACGCGCGCGCCAAGAATGATGTGAAGGACAGACAATCTGACTCGTAACGCCACGGCCAAGTCTTCTTCCGATGGCCAAGACGAGACACTCACGGAGTTGTGATCATTCTCATAATCGTGAGTTATGGGCAGGCAAATGATAATGAGGCCTGCAATATACCACAGTTGCCCAGGCGAAGATTCCGCGTCGACCGCCTTAGAACGATTTGAAGCACGACAAGTGACACACAATGGAGCGCCTCATCGCAGACGTGATGCTCAACATCTGCGATGAATTGGATCGCAAAAGTATTCACAACCTGGCCCGCATAAATCGACACTTCCAATCCGTCCTGATGCCGGCCCTATACCGTACCGTGACAATTAGATTTTCCACCGCTGCGATTCTCGATTGGCGCGTTCGACACTACGAGCGCGTGCTGGAGAAGTATCGTGGCTTCCACCATGTTCGAAATCTTCAAATCCTGGCCGGATCTCTCGAGACACCACGCGCTCGACTTCTCGATTGCGGCGACCGACCAATGGACGTGTGGGAATATTGCCATGTTGACAAGGCTCGGACAGAAATTCTCGACAACGACGAGCAATGGGAGAATGTCGCAAATTTCATGAGAAAGCTTCTCGCGCTGGAGAACTTCACTTGGGGCTGTAGCGAGGCTCTCCCTCCTGCTGTCCTCAAGGTGCTTCATGGAAGCATTCCCGCATGTCGTCTGCACATGTTGAACTTCCGACTGGATAGCTTCTTCCGCGCGCCGAAGGAGCTGCTGCAGATCAGCGAGCATGATCTTGCGCTCGCCACGTCTCCATCGCTCCGCACGTTGACGTTGCTGTTCGATCTCGTCGATGAACAAGGTAATCAGGACTACCATATGCCGGCCATCAGGGCAATGGCGCGAGGCGCAGCTCCAAATTTGCGCGAGGTCCGCATTCTTCGATCTCGACGACTCGGAAACAGAAGAAGCAATCAGGCCCGCGATCATCCACGGCAAAAATATCGCCGCAGCCTGATCCCCGTCCCGCCCATCGAACATGGGAAAGGGGTGCTGGATAGCTTGACTATATATTGGGGTGACGATGGTGAATCGCTCCGCACTTGGCACACCATCATCGACTTCTCGCGCCTTCGAGCATTGCACCTGCATGACGGTGTCAGCAGTGTGAATCTTAACTGGATGACTGCGAATTGCCAATTTCTCTCTCTCGAATCGCTTGTCTTGTCTCTGAACCATTTGATCGACGTCGAAACACTCGACGAGGGCATCGATCTTGCCGTCCACAGCTTCCTGCGCGCTCTTCCGCCTCTCCGATCATTCCGACTGATCAGATTCGACAATGCCGACGTGATAAGCCAGTTTCTGATGCGCTGTGGCGCGACTCTACGCGAATTCCGCCTGATGCATCCGGACGAAGACGACGCGGGTTACGACCGGCGTAAGGACCGCTTCATCAATACTGCCATGCTTGAGACTCTGCGAATTCACTGCCCGAATCTGGAAACCCTCGCGATCCCAGCTCTTCGCACACACGGCGATTCCTGGGAAGTCGCCTTTTACCGGCGGCTCGGCCAGCTGCCACGACTCCGGCGACTTCACCTGCGCTTCGATTACTTGGCTTTCTGCTGTAATGCTTGTCGTCGCAGCGTCGAACATCTGGCAAACCGACCCGTGGGCGACGAGGCCGAGCAACGGGCCGAGAAGACGGAAGCGGCCCTGATCAACTACTCCATGGACGAGACCCTGGCGTGGTCCATTTTCCGCGTCATCGCCGCCGCCCGACCTCCAGGAGCACCGCCGCTCGAGTGCCTCGAATTGGGCGAGTACGGCGATCGCGTACTTATCGGGGAAAATGATAGGGCGGATAGCGTGCACTTGTTTCGCTGGATCGCGCGCTCGTATAGATGCACCCGCAATTGTCGCGATGATGCGGTGGATGAGTGCTTCGTTGAGGAGTATGGATCGGGGCATCGACTGGCCAGAGAAAAATATGAGCAGAGTCGCCAGTTCAAGTCGCTACTCACAGGGGACTTCTCGTCGATTTTGGATCGCGTGTGGCCGGGGAGTAGCAAGATGGGATTCAAGAGGATGTGGCATGCGTTTCCTCTAACGCTGGATGCATAGTGAGTCTGCATTCAGTTTTCGCCTATGGAGACAACCGAAGTAAACCAAGAGTTGACATGCTTCCTTATGAGCTTTCTGGTAGCACGCAAGACCAATCTAGTGACAGCTTGTTTTCATGGAGTGATGTATTGATCTACGAAGTGCTTATCGCCGCGTACGTTAGTCTCGTCATGATTTGATACTGAACCACAAATATCGAGTATCAACCAGCTGAAGAGAGCGGTCTGTAACGCCAGGACCGAAATAAATTGTACTCTATAATGACCCTATGATCCAGGAAAAGAAACGAAATTTGTGGACAACCCCAATGAAAGGAAACCCTTAGTCCCAGACCCAATACCTGTTAACGCTCCTCCAGACTCTGACTCGCGAAGTATGAGATGACCCACCGCTCGCTTTACAAGACCAATAGGCCCAAGATACCAGCGAAACCCATTCCAACCGCGACCGCGACGTTGTTCTGCGCGAAAGCCACCGCAGCACCCTGGTACGCCGTGACGCCGGTCGCGTTGACCGCAGTAGAGCTCGGCGCCACGCCGCCCGTCGTCGCCGGGGTCGCCATCTGCGCCGGGGTAGTCATCGCCGATACACTGCTGATCCATCCACGGCTGACGGTCGCGTTGGTGTTACCGCCCCAGGCCGGGTAAGTGGTCGGTGGGAGCGGCGGGGTGGTCATGGCGGCTGGGGGAGCGCCATAGCCGAGACCGACATCGCCGGTGGTGGCGTCGACGTCCGTCCCGGTGCAGCTGGTCAACTGAACTTGCGGGACGGTAACAGCCGTGGCGATGGTGGTGACGGTGCTGCTGGAGGGGATCGTGAGACCCCAGGAGACACCGGTGGTGTAGGTCGCAGGGACCGTGACCTCGGAGGAGTAGGAGATGGTCGTGTAGGGAATGCCGGTGGGGCTGGTGATTGGGCCAACGGGCGTGCTGGTGGTGGTTCCAATGATGAAGGAGGAGGTGCCGACGATGGTGGAGTCAGCGGGGCAGTCGGTGACCGTGGCGGCGCAGCTCACGATCGTGCTTTCGATGGTGCTCCAGACGGTGATGGTCGCGGGAGTGTCGTCACCGGGGCTACCACCAGTGCTCGCAATGGCACCAGTAATGGTCGAGACGATGTCAGTGCTGTGAGTCGAGTATGAGACCGGAGTGGACGTCGTGACGACCTTGGTCGTGCTGGAAGTAGTGATGGTCATAGTCTTGGTCGAGAAGAAAGTCTCGGTCGAGAGCGAGTGAATGGTAGTAGTCTGCGGCGAGACCGAGGTCTGCGAGACCGATGACTCCGAGCAGGTACTGGAGGGAGATGGGCAGGAGGCATTGTGCGCCGACCAAGCGGTGATGATGGCCGGGTTCTGCGACACATACGGCGCGCAAATACCCATCAAGTATGATGCGGCGGCATATCCATCGTTGTCCGCAGTACACCACGAGCCGATGCAGCCCATGACGTGGTCAATGAACTTGGCGTCCTTGCAGTAGCATGCGGAGTCGGTGTTATCCTTGCACTGGGTCTCGAAAAGCCAAGTGTTCAAGCACTGCGGCAAAAGACCGGTCGAGCTCGGGGTGGCAGTGGGTGCAGTGTCCGTTGTGGAGGAGCCAGGCGAAGTGAATGAAGGGATGCCGGAAGAACCTGACGATGTGGGAGAGACGTCATCGGAAGTGCCGGCCGGCGTTGACACAGTAGTATCGGGAACGCCGGTTTCAGTCGCAGTGACAGGGCAGATCGTGGTAGAGATTGCGACGGTGTCCGTGACAACAACCACAGACGAATTTCCCTTGGTGAGCGGGCAATCTGTGACTGTCGGGGCGCACGAAGAGATGGTCCGGACCGTTGTGGTGAAGAAGGTCGAAGTCGACAGCGCCAAAGTGGTCGACGTGGTAGTCAAATCGGAGCCGGATGGAGATGAGGGCGTCTGAGTCAAAGCTGTGTTCATCGACGAGGAAGACACAGAGGAGGCGGTGACAGGAGACGTCTCATTGCCCGAAGTTGACGGGGAAGGAATGTAGGACACCGGGCTGCTTGACGCCGACATGTTCGTGATCGATGACGAGCTTGTAGAGCTGTCAACGCTGCTGGAGGAATCGGAGCTCGGGGTAGACGTAATGCCACTGGGTACCGAAGTCACGCCGGAGGAGCTCGAGCCAGAAGCGTTCGACGTCGAGAGTGACACCACGTCTGAGGTGAGCGAAGAGGTCGAGCCTGAAGAGGTTGGAGTTGTCGTCGGCGTCGGAGTGTTGGCAGTCACTGGCGAGGTGAGGAACGAAGAAGCACCCGATGAGGACACAGACGAGCGACCAGTAGTCTGAACCGTCGCGACGATCGACGATGGTGTGGATACAACTGGGGAGGTACCCCAAGTACTAGCAGCAGTGGTCTTCGAAGCCGTTGACTGCACAATGGACGCCGTGCCGCAGTTGAAGTCGATTGAATGAATACCGAGCGTGCATCCAGAATCTCCGTGGCCGGCGGCATGGAAGGTCACATTGCTGGCGCCACCACACTGTGTGTTCTGGATGATGCTGCCCGAAGCATGGCACTGGTAAGACTCCTTACAGGTCGAGCCATCCGGCATACCGTAGTGGGCTTCGACCATCTGATCCTTGTTCGAGGAGATCTGGTACTGGTTGATGGACATGCCTTTGCCCTCCTCGCACTTGATGGAAGGCTTGTTGTCGAGCGGGGCGGTGATGGCCTTGGATTGGAACGAGCGTTTGCTGAGACGATCGCGCTTGTGAGGAGACGAAGAGCAGGACCATCCAGAGAAGCTGTTACTTCCATAGTGATCGAAGCTGCCAGGCTGCAGGTTGCTCCAGTCATAGCCACCCGACTGTGCGGAAGAACAATCATTATTGGTGTTCTGAGGACAGGAGAATGCTCGAGCATTCATCCATCCTGTAGCCAAGGCATGCTCCGCGGCAAAGCCGAGAAGAACGAGAGTGGAAGGAATGTGCATCCTTCTTGCGGTAAGCTGAGATTAGGCAACCCAAACCAAGGAAGATCAAAGACAGAGCTGCGCGTGTAACAAGAAGAGGATCGAAGCGCTGAGGGGAAGGAAATAGCTTTGCAAGGAGATGATACTTAATGATTGAATGTGAATGACGGGGAAATCGAGGGCAGAGCGAACGAGTTAAATGCCGAGCACATTGGTGACCGGATGCCGGGCACGGTGTAGGAACGCATCGGCACAGGCCTGAAAATGGCGACTACAGTAACCGCACGTGTATCACGCCGCAAGAAGCCCATAAAGCGGTAACAAGCTTTGACGAATAATCTGCGACGGGTTCTCCGACAAAGATTGCTGGGCATGAAACCCATACTTCTGGCCGGCTCTTGATCAAACAGCAGGCGTCTTGGTCGAACATCGGGAGGAATATTTTCGGACGACTATGCAGGTACCGAGCTTATTTTGAGACTCGTCTCGTACGGTGGGTCCGAAGCTTCGTCCGGTGCACGTCTGGCTGCAAGTATGTGGCATTCCAGGCTGCACTCCCTGAGGTTGGCTGCCCTTGCGCGTTTGGCGCCCAAAGCAAAAGGACTCGCGCGCACGAGATCACGGGGATTGCTACCGTCAGTGACCGACACAACAGCAACTCACCGAGCATCATGTGTGGCACGCATGAAGATGCATATCGTACGACTGCCATATTGTTGAGTCGCTGCTGGCATCAGCTGTAGTCGGATCAGCGCTCAGCTCGGCCCGGTGGTCCGGGATTGTTAGGCCTGGGCTAGGCCAACAACACACCCGCGATCGATCCGTGCCGCAGCTGGGCTGCTGTAACACGCCGCGGGCACATGTAACTCTCACTGCTCAGTATTTGTACCCACGCGCGCGAGGCGGGGAATTTGGCCAGGATACATGTCTGGAAAATGTCGCGGCGGTTCGTCGGGATGAGCGCAAAGTATTGCTGTTGGGGCAGATATGCTACTCCAGCCTCAAAGACGGAATACCAGGCAATATCCGCCCCTCATGGTGTCGACCGATCTTACTTCACGAAGCGCCTCGGCCCGATCTGTATGCCAATAATAAATGATATCAGGTGGCAGAGTTCATCATGCTGCGTGTCGAAAGGCGAGAGGCAAAAGATGCTCACTAGTCTAGTCTTGGCACTAGCGCCAGTCCTCATCCTCAGGCACTTCAATGTAAACAGCGGTCTGCTCTGGCAAACACTATCGACACACAGAGATCGAGAGGATGCCGTCCTATTGCCTGGCGACACGTGCACAGGTCGTATGCTTGAAGCAATATACGTGCCTGACCAACGACGAAATCACCGCCATCACGGGTGTTTCACCATCGCAAATTGTCAAGATGAACAAAACCGCTATGGAGCGTGGGTTTATTAAGAATGGACCTTTTCTTGACAAACACGTTGCGGATGCGACTAGATCCGGTCGACCGCGAAAAGATGTTTCCGAGAAGAAGGATGGCAGCTCTCAAAGCCAGACTCCTTCGAGCGAGCAGCCTACAGTCGCGGACGCGCCAGAAGCCGCCGGATGAAAGACACGCGTACCAGAACGTAACCAGCCTGGCGACGACCGACCTCCATGATGAGATGCCGACATTCGGAGGCTTACGGTAGCTCGATTCGTATTGGCGCCCCCATGTACGCTCACGCGCTTCGACTTCAGCAAGCATCGAGGCCTCACCCGTTCTGATACTGAGTATGCCCTCGACCATCACTACAGCACCATCGAGCTTTGATTTACATGCCAGTCTATGAATTCTGAATATCTATGGATGATATTCTTGTGGAACAGCTGTGAAATGGCACTAGAAAAGCCTCCTTGTACAGTTATAGCTTCCGGCGCAGACAACACGAATGACATATTGAGTATGTCGTGACATGCAGCACCTCGACGCACACCTGGAGTCTTCGGCTTTCGAAACGTATGGCTACTCGTTCTGCATCATATATGTCTGTTATTCCTTTGCAATCTGCGATGTTGATGCGTGTAACCCTGGTCAGTTGGTGCCTGAGGCCACAAGAAAGCTTGCGCTCAACCTCGAACGTCGTGTAACGACCACCAACGTTCAGATTCACAAGAAACATTGACCTAAATTCAACCTGTTCGCATCGCGTGCATCAGAAGTCGCCATTCCATATCAAGTCGCATCTCGCGCTTGTATTTCAAGAGTGTACCTGGCACATCACCAACAGCGCAGAAGCTCCCCATATTGGGCTTTAGTCAAGCTGCACATTCATGCACGAGATACTGCACAGCCTCAGCCTCGCGCGATGCACATCGTCGCGGAGCAACCCCGGATGCTCACCTTTTCCAACACACGCCGACTCTGCGATGTTACGAGCTCGTCGTTTGAACCTCCGTAAACCCGACCGCACAGGATGAGACTGCTCAATGTCCATACCGTCGAATTCGCGGAATACCACACCGTCAGCGAGCGACCCAAATATGCGATCGCCTCTCACCGATGGATCAACGGCTTTGAAGCGAAATATCAGGATGTCCAGGCGAAGACAAACATCGAAGGACTTGGGCACCGGAAGGTCGTGGCATTTGTCGAGTATGTCAAGAAGAACATCCCTTCGATTGACTGGCTATGGATCGACACCTGCTGCATCAACAAGGATAGCGCTGCGGAGCTCTCGGAAGCTATAAACCTCATGTTCGAATGGTACAGGGACGCGGAGGTGTGTCTCGCTTACCTTCCTGATGTTGAATCTGTCGAGGATCGGGCAGCTTTCAGGCGAAGTGAATGGTTCCAGAGAGGCTGGACTCTACAAGAGCTGGTGGCGCCGCGGGTAGTCATATTCCTGACCAAGAGCTGGGATATCATTGGCAACAAGGGAGCATCTGTACACCCTTACTCCGAAAGCAACGTTGGCCATAGTTTGAGCGCTGGCCGGGATCTGGAACAGGAAATTGCGGAAGTCACAAGGGTGCCGGTCGAAGTTCTTCTTGACTTCGAGTCAAGTGCCAAGCTCAGTACCAGCGAGAAGCTCAGCTGGATGGAGGGAAGGACGACTACCAGAGAGGAAGATATGTCATATGCTCTATATGGCATCTTTGACGTTTCTCTCGGAGCAAATTATGGTGAGAGGCACAAAGCCCGCGAGCGACTTTTGGCAGCCATTCGTCAAGGCGACCTTCTTGCCGCTGAGCGAGTCAAACAATATGAGGAAATTTCCCGTTGGCTGTCAGCACCCGACCCATGGCAAAATCACCGCGCTGCCCGCAAACAACATGAGCCTGAGACCGGCGCGTGGCTGCTAGACTCGAAAGCGTACGAAGCGTGGAAATTCGGTTCCTCGAATCGTCGCCATCTTTGGATCCATGGACAAGCTGGCTCTGGAAAGACCATACTGTGCTCCACTGCTGTTGAAGACATCAAAGCCCACTGCACTGGGCTTACCAATGCTGCACAGGTTGTATTTTATTTCTCATTCTCTGACAGTTCTAAGCAAACGTATGAGGACCTGATCAAATCCATGGTGGAGCAGTTGGGGCGGCAGGAGCCGGGCCTGTCGCTTCTCCGTCGCGCATGGGAAAGCTGCGATCGAAGCCGTAATGGTTTGGATGACTTGCAAAAGATCTTATCGATCTGCGCAGCGTCATACGATGTGATTTATCTCCACCTTGACGCGCTGGACGAATGCTTACTCACTACTGACACGCGACTGGACATCTTGGCAGCCATAGAGGATCTTCTCCAGGAACCTTGGAATATCCGAATGCTTGCCACGAGTCGGGATCTACCTGAGATTCGGAATTGTATGAACAGAGTTGCCGCCGAGACACGACGGCTTGGCGTGCATCAAGTGGACACTGATATCGGAAAATACATTTCGACACAACTGTCACGCGATTCAAAGTTATCGCGATTGAATGACACAATGAAAACTTTGATAAGAGACACCTTCTTGCAGAAGGCCAATGGAATGTGCGCGAGAACTTCCCATATCAGCTTAGACGGCTTTTACTGACAATTGGATTCAAAACCAGGTTCAGATGGGTTTACTGTCAGATGCAGGAACTCAAGAAATCCAAATCAACGACCCCCAAGTTTATCAAAGCAGCCCTGCAATCTCTACCGGATGACTTAGACGAGACATACAACCGAATGCTCTGCAATATCACAGACGAAGATCGCCCAGATGCCTTGAAGCTTCTGTATTGGATTTCCTACGCAGAGTCGCCACGATCGCTACTGGAGCTAGTTGATGTCAGAACCATCGATGCCCCGGACGACCCCAGCGCAAAAGGGGTGGTAGACGTGGATAACCGAGGCACTTGGTCCGATATACTTGCCATCCTTGGCGGTCTTGTCGTGATAGACGGCCATCATGATATCCTGCTATATGACGACCCGATCCCCAAGGATCTGGATTTGGAGGGCTTTATGCGTACTCCTCCAGCCAACGATTCCTTTCCCGTATCGCAAACAGTCAGGCTTGCCCACTTCTCTGTCAAAGAATATCTGGAATCCGACCGTCTGCTTTTGGCTAGAAGCGAGGTCAGTTTCTTCCACTTGAACCCTGTAGCAGCGCATAAAATCCTTGCGCAGAGCTGCCTTGTCTACCTCGAGCATCACTGCAGCATGGGCTTCGCATATCTACCAGCACAAGCGCTTGACGAGCGTCGAGAGGAGACCAAGCGCCACCTCCTTAGAATTTTCCGACACTTCTATAAATTATGCTGGCAGGACCGCCTGTTTGAATATGCTGCAAACTCGTGGCCTCATCATTCGGCGTTGCAGCAAACCGAAGATTATCCTCGAGAATTGGCATTGCTTACCTCTGAACCTATGCTGCGTGCTTGGATCGCAGCCTCCTGGATGAACTATGGCATACAAGAGTGTCCCATGACCCTGAGCCCTGCGCTCTACTATGCGAGTGCAATCGGACACTTGCCTCTGGTGACACTGCTCATCGAGGAAGGAGCAAGGGTCGACGCTGACGAAGGCAAACTTGACATCCCGTTGTTAGCTGCCATTCGTAACGGGCATCTTGAGATTGTGAAGGTATTGCTCCGAAACAACGCCAGTCCCACAAAGCGAGGTGACAGAGATATCGATCCACTCCAAGCCGCGTCACTTACAAATAATTCAAAGATCGTAAAGGTACTGCTTGAGTTTGGCGCCGAGGTTAATGCGCATCCCTCCGAGCATGGTACTGCCCTTCAAATTGCGTCCTATAGAGGTTATCTCGAGATTGTGTGCCTACTTCTCGCAAACGGCGCGGACATCAATGCCTCTGGAGTGCTCTACTGGCCTGTAATCCGTGCTGCATTGGCGCAGCCCCGTGAGAACTGAGCCATCGATGCAAACTCTGAGGCGATAAACCGTCTGAACGGCGAAAAGTGCATCACTTGGGCAATGCAGCATGGAGTAGATGTGAAATTTCAAGGCGAACAGTATGGCCCTGCCCTGGTAGCTGCTGCAGCCAATACTAACATTCCGGCGGTCGAGTTACTACTCGGATCCGGCGCTGATGCCAATTGGCAGAGCGAACGTCAAGGGAGTGCAACACAGGCTGCATTGGAAGGGACGACCTCGAAGTCTGAGATTACGCGCCTATTGATTGAGCACGGTGCGACAGACTCGTCTTCCAAAACTTTTGGAACTGCCGTCCGAGACCGAAACCGTGAGACTGTTACTCGAGTGTGGTTTCGACGCAAACGCGCCCCTTCCGGACGCCTGCAACCCGATTGTGACTGCTGCGGATCTTGGCCACAATGAGCTTGTCAGTGTGCTACTTGAAATTGGCGCCAACCCGGACACTGCGGAGGCCTTGTATGGTAGCGTGATCGGAATGGCCGTGAGTCGCGCGCGCCTCCCCATGGTCAAATGGCTTCTGTAATCCGGCGCCAATGCCAATCCACCGGGAGGTCAAGACAGCAGGTCCCCGCTTCAGATCGCCGTGTCTAATCGCGACATCGCCGTAGCGAGACTGCTACTGGAAGCCAGCGCCGATGTAAAGATAAGCGGGGGTTTGTGTGCAAGGGAAAGAGAAATGAATGATCCCGTAGCAACGGGGTACTACGGGCGTAAAGCGGCAGATAAGAAACGAGGGTTGCGAGAGCTGGGGGAACTGCTGAGCACGTACGGCGGCCAACTGACAATCACCGAAGAAGACAGCCGACGACCATATTCAAGCTAGACGAGGGAAGAAATTGAAATTTTCAGTGGGAATCCTAGCCACGAGGTGCCTCATGCGTGGCATTCTCAATGAGCTCTGGTGTTATACTACTTCGAGTGCTCTAGGCGCCTTTTCCCAAGAACAACATCTAGATTAATACCTCTCTCCAGCAGTGCCGATAATCGAACCACATTCTGTGACGCATAATCAATACCAACTTCGTTCTACTTGGCTGAACAGCGCAAATAGCACCGTGAGCACGAGGCCACCTGCGCTTTTCGCCGCGTCCGACTTCAGTGACAGGTACTGGCGATCGTGACCCTGCAAGCGTGCCGCATGTACTGCACCAATATGCTCATGCGCCCACCAGCGGGAAGTGCGGAACCTCGATGCTACCTCGCTATTCCCATGTCATGCTCGACGGCATCGCGTGCCGTCGCAACTCACAAATGATGCGACGTCTACGGCCATCCGGCACCCTATAAAGCCGGTCGGTGCACACGAGCAAGTCGTCCCGAGACCTCAGATGAGGCGATGTCGTTCCTTTAGGATTCTCCGAAGGGCTTCCCCACATTCCCGCGCCCGCCCGTTCGCCCGCCCGAGGATTCGCGGATCCCCGCCAACCCGCAAAGGGATAATGGTCGACGATCGCGCCACTGACTCAATAGCGCAGTTCCTGGTGATCGACGATTAGCTACAATAGCTATTATTCTCCGCGAGATTCTTATCCACACAAACATCGAGATATGCACGTGAGGTCCATGCGATCTTGCTTGATAGAAACGACGTGGCTCGGATTCTCAACATCTTTAATCTTCCGTACCATTCTTGTATTCACCTGCCACCTGGCCATCCATAACGGAAATGCATGAACGTTGCCGTGTGCCGAACCATCTGCTGAACACCCATCAATTCCGCGCTGGCCAGTCACATGGGAGAGGTGGTCTCTGTGCTAGATGGGACCTGCAGCGGGCCTCCCGTTCGATCTATTGGATCTGCGGTGCGAATTACCCACCTCAGCCAGACGGGGTGGACCTGGTGATACCATGAGGTAGTATTGGACCTCCCTGCTCACGATGCTCTGCCGTCTCTCGCTCCCTCTGTTTCTCTTTGTCCCTCTCTACCACCTTCCTGCCCCGTCGGTCCGTGAAGAAGTTCTGCTTTCTTGCTGAACTATCCGCAAGGATTGTCGCGGATCGACACAGTACGCATGTTCGGCACAATGCATCGTGTGCCCGGTAGAAGCCGACGTCGGAGCCTTTGGAGGGAAAACGTCTCCAGCGTGGCAGGAGAGACTGGTACCAATATCGGCTCTTCCTCGCTTCACCCTGCTCTGCCTGCTACTGCTGTCGCCGCCATGCAAGCTTGACCCACAGCAGAAGGTGGTCGGGGAGGGAGCAAGGTCATCGACTCTGCCACCTAGCCGTGAATCTGCCGTTTTACGTTGCCCGGACTCTCCTACCCTATCGTGTGTGCATACCGCACGTGGACGGTGTAAGTACAGTACACATATAACGCACGCGACGAGCTCACCTGCTTTTCCGTTTTTCTTTCCGGCCTTCCCTCCCTCTCTCCGTGTCGGTCGCTCTGCTCGCCTTTTCACTCTACCCGTCCCGCCCTGGTGCGGTCGTCCTCTCGTTCTGTATTTCTCTCATTCATTTTTCTTACCAAACTCTGATCATCTCGGACACTCATAATGCGGGCTTCGTGGTGTCTATATGCCGCCAGCGCGGCGTCCTTGGCGAATGCTGGCACTGCGGCCTGGAATGGGCCCGGTGGTAAGGGCGAGTCGCCTGGCGTTGCAGCTCAGCGTGCTGCGGCGGTGAAGGAGGCCTTTCAATTCGCTTGGGATGGGTACTACAAGTGGGTCTCATCGGAGAGAGATTGTGGCTGTAACAGCGTCTGATAAAGTCACAGATATGCATTCCCCAACGACGAGCTGTTGCCTGTGACGAATGGCTTCAGTAATACACGGTAGGCCGATTACACGGTTTCCTGACATTGGATTGGGGAGAAGGTCACTCATTGCTGTGCACTACAGAAATGGATGGGGCGCCAGCGCAGCAGATGCATTCTCGACCGCACTCGTAATGCAAAATAGAGAGGTCGTCAACACGATCCTGAACTACGTGCCGACGATCAACTGGAGCAATAGCTACCAGAACGAGCAAGTCAGCCTTTTCGAGACGACGATTCGCTACTTGGCTGGCATCCTGTCGGCGCACGACTTGCTGGATGGGCCGCTGGAGTTCCTGGCGGACGATGTACGCATCTGCCTTTCTCGTCAATCTGCTCCGCGGTAGCGTTCGCTTTATTGACAAACGGTGCAGAAATCGAAGATCCCCGCCCTACTAGAACAGGCTGTGAATCTCGCGAATAACCTGAGCTACGCATTCAACACGCCGACCGGGATTCCTTACAATAACCTCTACTTCAACAACCGCAGCAACGGTACGTTCGCGTGCAATCTACACAGTACCTGGATCCCGGAGAACTAACAGGCAGCAGACGGCTCTCCCACCGCCAACCTCGCCCAAGCCGGCACGCTCGTGCTCGAATGGACGCGGCTTTCCGACGTGACGGGCGACCCACGCTACGGCCAACTCGCCCAGCGCGCGGAGCAATACCTCCTGAACCCGCAGCCGCAGCCCTTCGCGGAACCGTGGCCCGGCCTCGTCGGCAGCGACATCTCCATCGCAAATGGCCAGTTCACGGACAACTCGGGCGGCTGGAACGGCGGCGACGACAGCTTCTACGAGTACCTGATCAAGATGTTCGTGTACGACAGCGGGCGGTTTGGTACTTATAAGGACCGCTGGGTCAAGGCGGCCGACAGCAGCATCGCCCATCTCGCTTCGCACCCGGCCCCGCGGCCCGATTTGACCTTCCTCGCCGCGTTCCAGGGCCAGCAGATCCAGAAATCTTCCGGACATCTCGCGTGCTTCGACGGTGGGAATTTCATCCTTGGGGGACTCGTGCTGAAGCAGCAGAAGTACATCGACTTTGGCATCGAGCTGGTCGAGTCGTGCGAGGTATGTTCTTCCCTTTCTCGTTTCTCCTTCACGAAGAAAAACTTCCTCCTGACAATTCTATCCAGGACACGTACAACTCCACCCTCACCAAAATCGGCCCTGACGGCTTCGGCTGGGATTCTAACAGCGTGCCCGCGGGCCAGGAGGCCTTCTTCCAGCGCGCCGGCTTCTACATCACCAACGCCGGGTACTACCTGCGCCCGGAGGTGCTCGAGTCGTTCTACTACGCCTACCGCGCGACGGGCGATCAGAAGTACCAGGAGGTGAGTTTTCTTTTTTCTCCCTCCCAACCTCCCTTCCTCTCGCTTTTTACTGCAGCTAACACACGCGCCGCCAGTACGCGTGGTCCGCCTTCACGGCCATCAACGCGACCACCCGCGTCGGCTCCGGCTTCTCCGAGATCGCCGACGTGCAGGCGCCCGGCGGCGGCGGCTTCCTCAACTTCCAGGAGAGCTTCTGGTTCGCGGAGGTGCTGAAGTACGCCTACCTGATCCACGCGCCCGAGGACCCCTGGCAGGTGAACGTCGACGGCACGAATCGGTACGTCTTCAACACGGAGGCGCATCCTTTGCGGGTGGCGGGCACGCCGGTGTGAGTGCGATGACTTTTTTTGTAATGTGGAGTCAGAGGGGGGTGGGGATTGGGGAATTGTTTCTTTTTTCTGATTTGATGATCTTGCGTGTTTCCTCCGAGGACCCTTTTGCTCCTCATTTCTTTGTTTTGCGTCGCAGCTAATTGTCGCTGCCTCGCCCACATGCACACCTGGAGTTTCCATTGGCCAACGGGAAATAATGACATTCGGGTGATATTGGAAGATTGTCGACGGAAAATCGCCGGTAGGGCAAATGAATATGCACATGATGAGAGCAGGAATTTAGCATGATTGCCAACTTGACCATGTCCATTCAATTCACGCATTGCCGTTATTGTACCAACAATTGCCCTAGACAAACCAATCCAAGAACTTCATTTTGGTAGCAGAGGTAATTATTAATATAGTACTGTATCATCATAATTCATTACACACGCGCCCCGCTCTCTCTCTCAGGCGGTGGACAATCTCTCCAAGATCTATTCTATGCGCACGCCGCGATGCAGCGCGCGCCTTGTGTCCGAGACAGACCACCGTGCCTCGTACTGTACTTTCTCCCAAGAAATCCAAGTCTTCCTCCCAGCAATGCTTGAGAAAACCCAAAGGAAGCCCAAGCGTTGCGCTTCTGTTCTATTCAACCAAAAAGGAAAAGTCGAAGGACGCCAGATGCCCAATGCCGCCAAAAGAAAGCAAGTAAAAAAACAACAGTCGAAAAGACCAAGGGAAACGTGGGAGGGAGCCGGTCCAGCAGCGGCGCTCTACCGCAGCCCGCTGCGCCCCCGGCGGAAATAATCATAGCTCGTCTCATCGCCGGCCGCGCCGGGCGGCGTCTGTCCGGGGGAATCCGTCGGGACGCCGCCGTACCGGATCGGGCCATACCCGCCATGGGGCGGCGTCGGCTGGGGCCCGTACGGCTGCGCGGGCGGGTACTCGCTGTGGCCCATCGCCGCGGCGCGCATCACCAGCGGATCCTGGCTCTGCTGGCGACCCAGCTCCGGCGCGAAGCCCCGGCTGCCGGAACGAGCGCCGCCGAAGTCGCTGCCGGCGGGGCTCTGCTCGCGCAGCGCCGAGGGGGTCTGGTGATATCCGCGCGGGTACTCGGTGCCGTCGGCGGCGTGGGGGCCGAGGCCGGGCGCGACGCGGGTGGCGTCGGAGCCGCGGGAGGAGGACGAGGCGCGGGAGTCGTTGCGGGCGTGGGAGTAGGGGCCACCGGCGGGGTAGCGGGGACCGCCGGCGACGGACGACGAATCGGATTCGCCGCGCAGGTGGCCGCCCGGGCCGCCCTTGGCGAAGGAGAGAGAGTCCATGGTGCCGGTGCGGGTGAAGCCGGTGCCGATGCTGGAGGGCGTGCCCGGGCGGATCATGTCGGCGCCGTGGCCGAAGAGCTGGCCGTCGCCGCCGGCGGCCTCGCGGAACTCGGCGCGGTTCTTGAAGTGCTCGAAGTCCATCTCGTTCTCGTTCACGATCTCGAAGGGGGCGTTGGGGAGCTGGGCGCCCTTGCCCGGGTGGCGCGCATCCATCGAGTCCATGTAGACGTCGCTGTAGCCGCCCGTGTGCGTCGGGTTCATGTCGAGCGAGGTGCGGCCCGAGTAGATATCCTTGAGCAGGTGCTGGCTCTTGGCCGACACCATCGGCGTGATGAGCGGCTTGTAGAGCACCGGGTTCCCGAAGCGCACGCTGACCTTGTCGCGGCGCGCAGAGTGCTTGCGCTCGCCACCGGCCTCGAAGTCGGAGTCCATGAGCGACTTGCCTTGTTGATAGAAGTGGATCTTGTCGTCAAAGGCCTTGACGCAGTAGAATTTGAACGCGATGATGATCAGGAAGACCGGGGCCAGCGCAGCCAGCTTGGGCCAATTCGCCGTGAAGAAGCCCATACTAACGATGATGATGGCGATCATCAGGTTGCCGAGCACCGTGAGGACCAGGACTCGGTTGAAGATGGTGCGCCAGAACATGCCGCCGGACTCGTACTTGGTGATGAAGATGTACAGCAGCATGTACTTCTTCACGTAGCTATCGAAGCAAAAGTTGGCCGCAGCGATGAGGAGGACCAGCGGCTGGATGGGAGCGAGGACAAAGGCGACCGTGGAGTAGAAGAGGATGACGTTGTAGTAGGACGCATAGTCAAAGGGTTGCGGCGCACTGGCCTCGATTTGCTCGCGGGGCTAGAACTGGATGTTAGTCTTGCACGCATGGCACAGGATGTCGGGGTCTCGCTTACCGTCGGGGACATGAAACGTCGCTGGAACGATCCATACGTCAATCGCAGCAGCTGGATCAAATCGATCGAGGCGCCCATGTTCCGCTGAATCATCCACGACACCCAGTAAGGCGACATGGTCGAAAGTTGGTTCACAATGGTCGCGCCGAGGTTGTCCTTGGTGAGATCCTTGTGCTTCACGATCAGGGCGATGTAACCCCATGCCACGGAGAAGAACGAGATCACGACGAATTGGTTGAAGACGAAGAAGGAGTAGAGCGCGCTCGTGACGTGGCGCTCACGACTCGTCTTGGACAGGTCGCCGGCGTTGATGCGAAGCTTCCGGAAGACCATCGGCAGGAAGAGATAGATCAAGAAGGAAATCGCTGGGGACAGGACACCCTGGACCACACCCCAGAAGGTCTGGTTGGCGTCGAGCGAGCGCTGGAAGGCCGGCCAGAAAAGCGCCAGGTTTCCCAGATTGGCCAAGAAGACGGCGATGAGGATGTTGGGCACGACGTAGAGCACCGTCATGAGAGCGATCCAGAGACCGTTGATGAAGTTCTGCCATTTGCGTTCCGCCCGGAGCATCTTGAGATTCCGCCAGATCAGATCGTTTGGCCGTGGTGCCAGTCGGATCTCCGCGCCTCGCGGCGCCTTGCTGCGGGTGGTGTACGCGACAATGTGCGCTTCCGAGATCTCCTGGTAGCTGGCGAAACCGAACGGAAGCGCGTTGCGCTTGTCGACAGATTCACGCACATGGCCAATCTCAATCTCCAGCTGCTTGATCCGCGTGGTGAGGTACTCAATCGCATCCACCTTTTGACCCTTGGAGTAGGACTTGTCCTTGCTCGAGGGCTTGCAGAGGGGACGGTTCAGAGGCAACTTGTCCGGGTTCTTGAGGTATTTCGCCAGGACCTTCTCCAGCTTCTTCACCGCATCTTCATGCTCTTCCACGAGGTCAGGCAGATCCTTGACGTTCCGAGCAATCGCGGCCCGCGGGACCTCGCTCGAGGCACGCGTCTCCTCGGTGATCCGCACGATACCATCGTCGGTGCGCAGCTCTTTCGGGATATCCGTGATCAGGAGCGTTCGCGAGTGGAGGCTGGATCGGTATTCCTGGCTGTCGAAATACTGGCGGCGCAGCCGGGCCACGGCACGGTAGTTCCACCACAGGAAGGACAGGATGATGGCGCTCATGAGCCAGGCCACGACGACGAACGCCCAGGCCAGATTCTGCGAGGCGTAAAGGTATTGCGGCGTCATGATGTTCAGCATTTGCAGTGCCTTTTGGTCCCCATCGGACGGCAGATGATCGAACCAGCCGCTCTTCTTCGCCGCGACCACGTTGACCGGGATGATGATCGAGCAGCCGATCACGGCGAGGATCAGGAACATGTTCCGCATCATTCGATAGACCCTGAGGAAGACGGCGGCGTCCAACCCGAGCCGGTCTACCAATTCCGGCTCTTTCACTTTGAACAGAGGCGTCACCCAGCTGAAGAAGCCTTTGGTGACAGGCGGTGGCGCATGCCGGGAGTCGGCGTATTTGGCTCGCGGAGCGTAGACGACATTGTTGTGCGGGCGAAGGAAGCAGAAAAGAACGGTGAATGCACCCCCTACACTGAGGGCCAGGATCAAGGAAGAGACGACGGCTTTCCCGCCGATCTATCGAGGGCGATTAGCGATTGATCACCGATGATGTGTCCACTGGAAGCCCAAACCCACCTTGGTCTGATTCTCCGTCTGATTCTGAATAGTATCCAAGAAGGCATTGCCGGTGGAGTCTTGCGACTGCCGGGGTAGCAGAGCATGGAGGACTCGCGAGGCGTCCATGTTGTAAGAAGTATATGGGCCCTCTCGGTCAGGGCAATGAGGAGGGAGTCCACCAGTCGTGGAGGTAAGGATCTGCGTCTCGATCTAGGTATCGAAGAGGAAACTTGTGAATAGGCGAGCCGAGGGTCTCGAAATGGCGGCCCGGACGGTGAGAAGGGAAATGATCACGCGAGAGGTAACGACGGTCCCAGATTCCCGACCCGTGAGGAAGAAAACGGCTGCGTGTGGCCGACTGGTTCGGCTGCAGGTTTGGTGGTGTTGGTTGAAGATGTCGAAGACGATGCTCAGGCGAGAAGAAGGTGACTCGATGGCAACGAGTGAAGCCAGATGCAAAGAGAAGAGAGAAGAATGTGGTGTCAAGATCGGTGGAAGCGCTGGTGGAATGTTGGGGATGAAGCTGGGATCGCGATGGGGCAGAATGATGAAAGAGACGATCACCTCTGGCTCTCGCCGACGCACACACCCACCACAGCAGCGATTCACTTGGTGCGCGGTGCTATAATAGCAGAAGAGTACCGAAGCAAAATAGAACACCAGCTCGTCACCACCACGAGACCCTCGTGCTGCTACAGTACTATAGCCACCGCCCTGGCTGGTCTCTCCGCTCGCCCATCCATCATCCGCCAGAAAAATGTCACGCCAGGGCAGACTTGGCCCGCGCAATACGAGGCCTCACTAAGCCGTTCGCGGCCTGGCTCGGCAGGCTTTCCACGCGCGCGCCATCCGTCACGCCCACCCAGCACCCTCAGCCAAGAGGGATGGTCCAGCGCTTGTTTTTGCCTCCGATGCTCCCAGCTCTCTCCCCCCAATGATCCTTGCCAATCGCTGCTGCAACATTACGTACCGCCGACACGGGCGGGAAAGAAACTTTCACACCTGCAGCCCGCCCGGATTGGACGGCGGCGGCGGAGGACACGATGCAGCAAGACTGGCACAACACCAGCACATCCCAAGCGCGCGGTCGCAGCGTGGATGGCACAACTTGAGACTCCTGCTGGGCGCGCGGCGGCGGCAGTCGGGGTCGTCGTGCCCGGGTGAAACGCCGTCGCGTCGCATCTGCACGCGTGAAACACCATACGGCGACACGACTGGCCTGGCGGTGGCGGCCATCCGCGGCCGTCGTCGAGCCCAAGAAACATGACATGACAGTGCCCCCTGCATTGGCAGGTCTGTGTTTCCGGTCCGTCTGTCGCCATCAGAGCGTGCAGAAGGAGATCGCCGGATGCCGTGCTGCAGCCCTACACCTGTGCATCCGCCTTCCGCAATATAGAACCGCCAGTACCCGTCCGTCAGCCATGACACCCGATCACGAGTCCATAAAAACAGTACCATCGTGTGCACATGAACCTCCAAGAGCGCGCCTCTCGGACGGTGTCTGCCAACCAGCGAGCCTTCCAGACCTGCCGGAACCGTTGCAAGGGCCGCACGCACGAACAGCGCCGATCCGCCCAACGCGCAGAATTCAAACCCCCCGCCAAGCCCTGTGTTGCTATTTTTTGCCCGCTCCTCGCGCTTAAGTTACCGCCAAAAGTCCGGCGTCGCCAGACACAAGCGGGACAAGTGCAAGCCTCAGGGACCCGCCGTGCGTGACGCGTCCTGCCGATCGCGGGCACGCTTTTTTCGCTTGTCGCTTGCTTGCTTGCTCGCCTGCCCCTGCTGCGGTGGGCGCCGCCGCTCTCGGACAAGCCTCAACGGTGCACTGGGGAGGCACTGGGGGGCATGTCATCGCCTCAACGCTCGCTCGGCGCCGCGGGAAGAGGGTCCCGCCTGTCTATCATTCTGACGGAGGGTGGCACCATTGAGTTGCGGCATGATGAGGCATGCGGGATGGCGATGCTGATCCGCTGCTTCGTGCTTGCCTCGGGGAAAATCAGAAATGGGATGGATATGAAGGTGAATCTGTATCCGTGTGCAGCTATAGATGTGTGTAGGTCTGATGGTCACGAGAGAAATTCCGCTCTGCAACCAATACGGGACCGACACGCTGCTTCTCGTACATGAAGTCCGATAAATAAATGCTGGCAGCAGTCTTGTACGCTGCTCGCAAGGGATTTCACCCTGTTAGGGTTAGGATGGTCTCGCAGCAACCCTACTGGAGTGGAGCACAGATGACGTTCCTCGGTCGTGATCTCCGCGGCCAAAGGACAAGAGCCCAAAGATCGAGATTGAGATCGTAGGAGATACTGTAAGATCGTCATGTTCCATCGTTTTCATAGTTGCCTCAGAATTGGATCAATGCTTCCTTCGGATCGGCGGACAGTAATTTTGAAATGTAGCTGGTCCGTAAACTTTGAAAGGTATGAAATGCACGCAGTTGAATCCCACCACCTACCTAATATTCGTCTCGTTTGTTCCAATACATGATCCAAGAATTATCGCGACCTCGCCTCTTCCATGTCCTCAAAACGCGTGTGCATGCGTAAGCATGAACCACCACCCCAACATCCAGCCAGCACAGAAGGCTCCACTTTTTCGTCGTCATCGCACTCCACTCCCTGATCCTGCTCCTCGGAATGACTCTGGGGAGGCCCTGGCACCCGATCTACCCCCAGACCGACGGAGGCCGGCGATCAGATCCGTCCTCGCATCGCGGCGGAATCAATCTTCCCTGTCTCGGGGGTGTGCGCGTGGAGGGACAGAAATAGCTGAGATCGTTGCACGGCCCGCGGCGCCGCCGTCGTTCCGAAGCTTTCGCTTCCGTTCAACGGCTGGCTGGCGGCAACGGTTCGTGCATCGGAGATCTTTGCATTATTGAGACCCTGGAACACGAGTTTGAGATGTGTGATCTGACATCCTCGCGAGCGAGAAGAAAGAAGCTTAGGTGTGCGGATATTCCCCGGGAAGGTGGACTTTTGTGAAAGGAATCCACTCGGTCACGATAGAGTCCCAGCGATCGTCGGGGATAAAGGTCCCGAGAATGCTGCGTTCACTGCGACTGGACTCCCTCGCGCGACAATGATGATTGGGGATACGAAACGAAACATCCTGAATTCACCTCAATGCCACGGGCAATCAGAGAAGCCTGATTCGAAGACGAGGATGGTCGCTTCTCGTCGAATGCCGATGGCAATAAGTAGACGGAAACTCGAAATACGATCGTCGCGAAGCATTCACTTCGATCGCGGGAGCAAGCGCGCCCTTCGACTGGGAGGACCATCAATGCACTGAAATTCTAGAAACACCCGAGGTCGAACAACATCCTTGGAGCCGGGTTCGGCGCGATGCGCAACTACAGATTGGCACCTGAACTTCATAATCTATCGCATCACGCATGACTTGATGAAACGAGGGGAGGGTACATCCCGATGGAAACGAACCAGGCATGGGAAACAAATCCTGTATGAGAACAACCCCGCCGGAACCAATCAAAGCGTGAATCCGTCGTGGCGGCATCGCGTTCTCACTTCACGCGGATATCGTATCGCTTCACCGCGTTCGTAGCGTTTTGCCTCAGCTAGGACGCAAAGGGTCCTCTTGCCCGCCAAAACGATCTCCTCTCTCTGCGACCATCGAGATGTTTTGTCTCCTAGAACCCAACGACATTGACACCAGTGTACAAAGTGTGGAGATACAACTCCACAATTGACCTGGGACGACCTTGCTCACGCTTTCGTCGACGTTTGAAACTTGAAAATACATCCCGTGGGCCTGGATCGACGACGACGTCGCAAGTCGACGAACGATGCGACGACCTCCAACGCGGCGGCGCAACACTGCTCCATGGGGTCCGACCCGCGCCCGTCGGATACCGGAGAAAGGTGGGAACATCGTTGGTGATCCCGGCCGGACGAAACCAGCGAAAATCGAGCCAATTCCCCAAAATAATAACAAATCCACCGTCGTCTCGTCTCAGCGAGTCAAAACAAACGCATCTCCGCATCCCATCCGTTCCCTTCCCTTCCCACCCGTAGCTCTCGAATCGAAGGCGCCAACCAAGAAGCGATACGAACGTCAACCATTCAACAACAAGCGAGAGAAAAAAAAAAGCATGGAAGAGATGAATGTGACTTCTCGATCGATCCTTGGGAGTTTTACATACGGGTACAGGATGTACCTCGCACGACCGGATCCGGCGCCGGGGATGAAGATCGATCTCACCCGCGCAAGTCAAGTCGACGGCAACTGATACACACCATCCATGCACTCCATGCCAGTGTCGACACCGAGCCCGACGATTCGATTCATTCAATCATTCAATGAACCTCCGCCGTGCGTACTCGCTCCCAGAATCGCTCGGCCGAGACGCACGACATCGCGCGAAATGGGGGAGAAAACAACGACGGAGGAATCCACGGCCGCCGTGCATGATTTATCGACCGCAGTCGGCACTCTCAGATTGCCGCGAGCAACGACCAGGATGCGAACTGATCGCAAAAATGCCAGCCACGAGTGCGGAAGGGAAGCAAGGTTGCAACGAATCGGTGGTAGTGGGGAGGAGGAAAAAGGTGAGGCGCGACGACATGCGCCGCGGGAACGTCGAGGCGAAGGATCGATTCGGCGACGGGATCAAAGTTCCCCGTGAAATTGTTGGCGGAGAAGGTTGGAAGACAGGTGGATGGTCGTACAGTGATGCGCGTTGGTCGTGCATGCCCACAAGTGACGTTTCACGAGCGGCGCCGCAGGTGATCGAGCATACGTGATAGATCCGGAACGAACAATCTAACTCACGTCACGTTCGGATGCATCAAACAACTACCAACGAGAACGGGAAAGTGTGTTTTTGTAAGTTTGATTTGATTGGAGTTGTTGGTACAGATAAGCCACGAGCAAAGCCATGAGCGCGACCAAAGTCCCGCCGCAGCAGCAGCGGCGCCAAAGATTTTGACGGCAAGCAATTGGTTATCAGAAGAGCAACGGGTATTGGATTGTCTTCCTCGAGAGAGAGTGAGGTTCGGTTGATAGGAGAAGCAAGGGTTCTTGGGTTTCGGTCGCACTGGGAGAGATCGCTGTTCTGGGTTTCCTACTCGTCATCATCATCGTCATCGCCGCCCTGAAAATTCAAGGGAAACAATTCAGGTCAGCGGACGTGTCAATCAGTGCGGGCTTTATGGATAGTTGCGAAACGATGGGGGAAATCGTTTGCTGAGAACAGTTTTAGTGGGGGCTTACTGCGGTGTAGGCGGCCTTCTCCTCCTCGTAGCGCTTCTTGTCGGCGGCAGCCTTGGCCTCGTAGGGGGCCTTCTGCTTCTCGCTCAGGGCCTTCCACTTCTCACCCAGAAGCTTGCCAACCTCGCCTGTGGTGGTGTTAGCTTGGTTTACCTTTGCGGAATCTCCAGGTCGTTCAAGGGCCAACCGAGCGATCGACGACGAGGTACATCATCGATCACAATCGTTCCTCGACGACGACGAGCAAGGAGAGAACTCACCGAACTTGATGCCCGGGTTGTCATCGCGGACCTTGTCACGCTGCTCGTTGGCGAAGAACATGTAGGCGGAGAGACCGCGCTTGGGCATGTTGGGATCTGTTTGAAGCGAAGGTCAGCGACGGTGAGGTTCGATTTTGATCGATCAGCGACGATGAGAACCTACCCTTCTTTCTCTTGCCGCCCTTGACCTCACGCTTGCCAGCGCGGGGAGCAGACTTGGCCTCCTTAGGCATTGTTGTGATGTGTTGTTGTTGGTAGTGACTGGGACGCGTTGTTAGCCTTTGCGCGGGGGAGGAGAGCGTCCCGGTGATCGATCAGAAGGAAAGCAGACGTCGCGACGCGATCGAGATGATTGAATTCAAATCGAGGCGAGGACGTGGCCATCGTTGTGTTCAAGTCGGGAGTCGCTTGCCAGGCCGCGGCGCGTGGTCGCGTTGGCCTGGTCGTGATTCCCGACTCGCGCTAAACGTGACGCTTTTTTCCTGATCTCGCATCACGCGACGACGAGGTGACTTACAGATTTGGGTATCGGCCGTATCGCGAGAAATGCGACTGTTCGGCGGAATCGCTGGTCAGCGTTGTTCGCGTGGTGGGATCGATGAGGGAACGACGATGCGCGCAACACGGTCGCGCGCAGTGAGGCCCGCGACGCGTTTTTTGCGATGCCAAACACGATGCGCAACTCTGCTCACAGACGTGCGGGCGCAGTGCGGAAAGTGGTGTGGACAAGGGAGGGGCGGTGATCGCGTGGTGCAGGTTCGCGATGCCAATGGCCGATGGGTGCTGGCTTTCAAGCGCGTGTATACTCACCACCGGGTGCTGTGCTGTGGAGGGCGGAAATTTGTATGAGGCAGATTTGTATGAGAGCAAGAGGTGAGAGCTGTGTGTGCAGCGCAGGGGAGTTTGTATGGGGGGACTGGCAGAGACCCTCACAGCCGGGCTGGCCGCGCTGAGTGAGCAACAGCACCACCTCACCTGCACTGGCCGGGGGGTGCGGGAGCAAGCTGGCAGTGGCAGCCCCCCTCACGGCCTGCCTGCCTCCCGCCCGTACCAGCCATTCCCCATACAAATTGCGCGGGCACATGTCAGTCCGCCGCCGCACATGTCAGCGCGCGTGCGTTGATGTCAGTCTGCTCACCGCATTTTCCCAACCCGTACGAAGACGAGCAGGAACAGCTTCGGAACGGGCGACAAGCACCAAACACCAGCACCGCCCACCACCACCACAACAACAACACCGCCGCCGTGACGACCGTCGCAATACTGCCACCTCGCCACAGGGACGTTCGCGTGCAGCAGCAATGGATCGAACATGTCCCGCTCCCGGATGCGTCCAATATGTGCCTGTCGCGACGCGCTGGACGGCAGCCACAGGCCAAAACAAACACGTGCTCCCACCAGAGAGCTCCCAGCACACGTGCCGGTGCCCTAGCTGCCTGAGGACGTGACGTACACCCTACGGCCTCACCAGCTGCGTGCTGCACTTGCTTGCTTGCTTGCTTCTACTGTATGCACCTCACCCTACAGTAGTCTATTGTTTCTGTATGCACGCCTGGCCTGACTATTCCGGCCTTGTTCTTTCGCATACAGTCCACCTCACATCCTGCGCATGTGAATCCGTCGCACTGCGCGTCGCATCGCATCGCATCGCGTCGCGGCGCACCGTCCTGGCCCGGTGACTACCTCTGCTGCGCCCTACCTTACCGACTGTAGCTTGACGGTATGTAGCCACAGGACTACTGCCACCGACTAGCGCATTCCCGTCCACCAGCACCAGCACCTCGGACTGGGACCTGCAGCACGCTGGTCGGGCGCGGTTGGCCGGCCGGCCACAATCTGGGGGCCGCGAGAGAGCGGAAAAAGACGCAGGGCCACGCTTATTATGTGGAACTGGTGGTCTTGCTCGATTGGGACAACAGCTAGCTGGCTGGGTGGCTGGGAGAACAACCTGCGAGGGAAAGACAGCCCAGGGCAGCAGCAGGTAAGGTACTGTACTGGATGCGTGCAGCCAAGAGGTTCCCTCGCACTTTGTCTTCTCCCTTGCGCCCAGCGCTCGCACTGGGAGCTCCTCCATATCATGTCTGCCGATGGTAGGACTCCAGCCCGCTGCATCTCCGCTGCTGTCGTTCGCGCCAGCCGCCCTGACACGGATCTGTCCCAGTGCGGCAAATACGAGGCGTGGGACGACGCGACTCGCGCGTTGCGACCGTGATTTGCCTGTTCAATCTTTTCCTGTCTTATCTCGGGCACCGTTGGGGGAAGCTGCGCGCGCGTCGTCGCCATGGCAGTTGCGCGCGATTGCGACGGGATCGCCGAAGCGAGCAACGCAGATGATTCAGCTTTAGCGAGCGCCGCGTGCTGGAGGTCCATCCACGTGAGGACGTACGGATTTCGCGTTACGGCGACGCGCTTCGCGGTCGGCGCAGAGGCGCACTGACGTCAGATTTGGTCGACGATCATATCTTATCTCGCATCGATCGTCGCACGGCCGATTTGTGAACATATTGCGCCATTACTATACATAGCCTTATGATATGATAGATCGGTCGCTATCTGTCCATGGCTGAGAGATCGTAGTAGCTCTTCATGTGATAGCGTGCTGTGCCATTCTTGACATAACACCAGTACGAGGAGTGACAACGACGCTGATGCTAACGCGACGGGAGAACACTTGCAAGGACATCTCATTCGTGTACGATTACTGTTATCCAGAAGCGGCCGTCTCGTCATGCACGACCAAGCGGGTATATATATCAGTATTCATCCGCCAAAAATTCCCCGCGCCAGAACGCCCCCCACATCAAAGTCCTGTTCTTCCTTCCATCGAAGACAATCTGAGACCAAGTAGAAGCGAACATATCCATCTCTCCTGTCCATCACACTCACGCCTTCTTCTCCACAATGTCATCATCCTTGACCTCTGGCAGCGGCACCTGCGCCGGCTCGGGCTGGCTCAGCCGCTCCTCCAGCTGTCGCTGCAGCGCCTCGCTCTCGTCTTCCTCATCGTCATCGGACGAGCCGGCGTCCTCGGCGTCCTCCTCGGCCCCCTCGGCCGCGGCCTGCTCTCGCGCGAGACGGACTTCGCGACCGCGCTTGTGGCAGTAGTAGAACACGAACATGAGGACTGCGTTGCACCGTTAGTGTGAGGCCATGACGGGAGCACGTGGACGCGGACTCACTGAACACCGCCAACGACATGACCACATTCGTCGTCGACGCCAAGAACGGGAAGCGCGTCTGGATGAACGTGACCACATTCCGCAGGATCCCCGCCACGGCGCCCTGCTTCGACATCAAGCTCTTCAACCCGGGAATTTTCCGCTTCGACTTCTTCTTGTCGGCGGCCGGCTTCGGCGTGCCGAGGCCACTGCTGCTGCTCCCGCTCGCGCCCTGCGCCGCCTTCAGATCCGCGCCGGGCTTCTCGCTCGCCGCGGCCAACAACTCCGGCGCCAGCGCCGTGCCGATCTTGGCGGGCAGCGACTTGACGAGCGCCTGCACGAACGGCGGCATCGCCTTGAACTGGCGCTCGAGCGTCGGCCCGGCGTCGCGCATCAGCTGCTCCATGTCGTCGTACGCCGTCGGCACGCCCTCGATCGTGTCGCGCAGGCACTGCGCGAACCGCTCGTAGTATCGCTGCGTCTCGGCGGAGAGCGCGAAGACGCGGTTATTGACGCTGGACATGTCGAGGCGGTCGAGGAGCACGGAGACTTCTTTCTCTTGGCGCTCGGCGGTGGCTTCTTCGTCCACGGTGCCGTCTTCGCGTAGGACCGGTTGGGCGGCGGCGTCGGCGTCTTTGGCACGCCAACGGGGCATAGAGGGGACGTAGGATGAGGCGTACTCGGCCCAGGTACGTTGGGCGGGACCCGCAACGGGAGAACCATCTTCTTTGCTTTCCTCCTTCTTCTCAGAGCTTGCAGCTTCGTCTTTCTTGTTGGTACCCTTCACCGACGGCAACGAAGGTAGATACGACGCCCACGTCCTCTTATCGCCCGAGCCATTCTTCCCACCATCCTTCTCAAACGCGGTATCCCAATTCTTCGTCGCCGCCTCCGCTTCCTCTTGACTCGGCAACTCAATCTCCTTCTGTTTCTCCTTCTTCTGCTTCTTCGCCGCATGCGACTCCTCTTCCTTGCTGCCCTCCGCATCCACCACCGCGCCTCCTGGCTGCGTTTCCGGCACCACGACCTGTCCCTCCGGCAGTCTCTCCTTTTCTTCCTGCTTGGCTACCGGCGAAGCCTCTATCTCCTTCTGCGCCCCATCATCCCCAAAGAGCGTCACCGGGGCCTCCTTGCTGCCGACCGCCGGCGCCGCTCGTTCTTGCGAGATCTGCCGTTCGAGGAATTTCTCATCTTCGTCTTTCAGGATCGGCACTTGCGGGTTGCTCTTGCGCAGTTCATCCTGGTTGCGTTTGGCGCGGGCGAAGGACGGGAGGGTGAAGTAGGTGGAGGCCATTGGAGGCGTCTGCGATAAGGGAATTTCAGGGACTAGTGAGGGTTCAGATTGGTTTCACGATCTCGTGGCTCAGGTTCGGAGCATTATCGAGTGATCGATAGAAACGAATACCTGAGTAATATCGTGAGAGATTGCAAATATTGTGAAAAGGTACAGCAGGTATTCTTGAGTAGTAAGTTATTCTAGTTTCCCTCGAAGTTGCCCATTCGCAGCTACAATTTTGCCCCGCGGCCGGTCCAGAAAGTTGGACAGTCGCCCAGGGTCGCACGACAGACGTCATCTCCGCCTGCCCTGACGTTTTGCGTGCGCCACAAGCACCACCAATTTGCATGTGCACACGATCTCCTGCTGCAGGCGAACATCATCGCGCCAGACACGTTCGCCGTGCACGATCGATCTCTCGGAGGCGGGCTTCCACGCCGTCGGATCTCGGGCGGCCTCAGAGATCTGATCGGATGCTGCGACTGGAGATGGTCGATTGTGGCGGCGAGATGGAGGGTCGGGCGATGCCGGACTTTCCCGTCCCTAGAGGCTCAAATGTTCGTGCAGGGGTCTTGGCCAAGCAGTAAATGCTTTTCGAGGCCGTTTCAGAAATCTCCATGGGGGGCCAAGACATTTTCGTGATGTTCCCGAATCTCATGTCTTGACGATAGCCATCCGCGGTTCGGGTTCCAACCATGATTGATGTTTGGTATAAGACAGTCGATTCATTTCGGATTCCCTGTGCTACTTCTTGACAAGCGCGTTTGATTAGAATGATCGTCGAGATATTGACTGGCCGCCCGTATGAGACGGCCGTGGGCGGCCCTTCAATATCCACGGCGCGTAAGGTTATCCGACAACGAGAACATCTCCCCGCGTGCCCCGCTGCTCGGGCTGGAATCTTACGGCCTCACCGGTCACGGGCTCCTCCACCTCACGCCGCGTCCGGTCGGACAACAATACCAGCTTACTCAGGCAACGATGGCCACGCCGCATTGTGCCTCCTCCCACGATGCGGCCCAGCTGTGGCTGCCTAGCTCGCGTCGCTTGATTCATGGCCCGTGCGAGGGACGAGCCTGCAGGAAGTCATATACTTGACGATCGTGGAAACGAAGAACAATTCACGATCCTTCTTACCCCGAGAAGGAGTCGATACGGAAGTATGGTCCAGCTTTGCATTGGGCGTTCTGCAGATGGGGCCCTCCATCTCTACGCGAAGGAGATCCCACCGCCTCCTGATCCGGACGCCCCTCGCCCTGACCCGGATGCCAGCCCCGCGGAATCAACCTCCTCGGATCGGAACAGCACCCCGACAACGCCGAGCTACATCCTCAAGCTCCCCGATGAGCTTCTCGAAGCCTGTTTCCGACCGCTGATCGAAGCCGACCTGGACATTCCCTACTCCAGGGACTGGCGCTTCCAGAGGTTTTCGTGTCGGGGCTGTCGACGACATGTGACCGCGCGCAGGCTGCACCGCGTGTGTCAGCGCTTCGCCACCATCGTGCACCCGCTCCTGTACAGCGACATTGCGCTCTTCGCCGGCGCCATCGGCCTTTGCCAAACGAAGGACGAGCAGAACCGTCATACCCAGCTCTTCTTGCGCACCGTCGCCCAGCAGCCGCACGTGGTGCGACATCTCCGAAGTCTCGATGCCCCCGTCGACGTGTTCGCCCAGCTGCTGCAATGCCAGCCGGAGACTGTCCTGCCCCACCTCCACGAAACGCTGCAAGTCTTGGACCTGGGCGGATGGACCGTAATGCCGCGCGCGCGCGAGCAATGGGACGGGTTCGTCGAGGTCCTGCGCACGCTGCGAGGCTTGACGACATTGCGGGTGATTAACCTGCCGGAGGGGTATCAAACCTTCGCGGCCATCGTACCGGTGCTGCAGCTCCTCCCGGGCCTGGTGAGAATTGACCTGGGCGGGATCGAGTGTCCGCAACCTCCCCGCTTCGAGCTGAGCAACTGGCCGATACCCAACCACGCAGAGACTTTGCAAGAGCGCCTCGACGACGAAGCGGCCGCGCTTCCGCCCCCAGTGAGTAGAGACAGAGAGCAAGCACCCGAGAGCTCCTTTCGATCCACCCACGGTGCTATCGCTGACTGACGTCACCACCACAGGACTCCGCCCGAACTTCCCGCCTGAAAGAGCTGCACCTCGCCAACTGCTCCCGTATGAGCCCCGCCGCGCTGCAAAACTTCCTCCTCTGGTCCCGGAGCCTCGAAGTCTTCACCCTGGACATGATGGGCATCGGTGGCTACAACCTGCAGAGCCTGATCGACATGGGCATGCTCTCGTATCCATGGACGTGGCACCTCCTGCGGGCTGCGCTCCAGCCGCATGCAGCTACCCTGCGCGAGCTTCGCGTCGAGCAGATGGCCACGCAAGAGGGCCTCGACACCTTCTCCTTGCACGATTTTCCGGCCCTGCACACCTTCGAGACCGCCTTCTGCGGCCCTCCCGCGACCGGCGAGGCCGCTGCTGCCCTCTGGCTCACTCCCTCCCTCACGGTCCTCGTCCTGGACTGCGCGGGCCATGATAGCCAATGCGGCAAGATCTACTCCTTCGGCCAGCGAGAACAAGACTGGTGCGTGGCGTTGGCTGCCTGCGCAGCCGCCAAACCGTGCGGCTTGAGACGGATCGAGATTCTGTACGAGCTGGACGAGTCCGAGTGGGCACCCCACGAGTACGCAGGGCAGACGTTGCGGTGTATGTTTGCTACGAAGGAGGCAGTGGAGAAGCTGGGAATTCGATTCGTGCTGCCGGAATTTTCGGAGGAGGCGGTGGTGCGGCATAATCTGCCGCGAACGCGGTGATGAGAGTGATGAAACTGTGATCAGTGGAGTGATTTCTTCTCGCATATCTTGCGAGATCTGCGTATTACTCCACGGAATAGGCTTTGCGTAGCTCAGGCCACGCCCACTGGGTCATCCACATGGACTGGAGGACCTCTCTTGCCGTCATTCGTTTCGCCGGGTCCAGCGCTAGCATGCCTCGCATCAAGGTGATTATCGCGGCCCCTTCTTCTGCATCAAAGACACCATATCGTGGTGCTTTTCCTCTGCGCCAGCTCTGCACACATTCCTCGAATGCTTCCTCCAGGGGCGGCGAGGGATCCAATTGATGCCTCGAGCGGTGAGGCCGGGTATCCTCCGCCGACACTTCGGCCTCCGATCGTTCCCAAATCCTTTGCCATGATTCAGGTAAACTTTCATGGCCGAGCAACGCGATCTGCCCCGCTGCGATCTCGTCGGGAGGTACACCTTCGTAGAAGAGTGTTCCGATCCCAAGTATATCCCAGACGGCAATGCCGAGACTCCAAACATCGGATGCAAAGGACAGAGGGGACTCCGGTTCAAAGAGCGCTTCTGGAGACCGCTTCATGAGTGGCACATGGGAGTCCTTCCCGAGACGTGGTTCGGATGCGGGGTTGAATGCTTCTCCGAGGTCACTCAGAAGGAGTTTCCTTACGTCTTCGGACGTGAAATCTGTCGCGTCCTTTTCGGTCGTCCACCGCTGCGTGCCAACGGAAGGTACATTCAGCGTCAAGGGCAGCCCGTCTTCTCGTTTGACGGGGTCGGTCTCCGGTGCACCAAACTTTTCCCGAAACTCGGACACGGAGAGATGATCGATGGAATAGGTTCGGCCGACAAGCACATTTCCTAAATGAATATCTGTAGTTCGCGTCAGCGTACTCTTTTCGGCTTCGACGAAGTACGTACCGCCGTGACAGACATCATGAGCGTGGAGATAGGCAACGGCCAAGACAAGTTTCGCTGCCAAGGCCCGGGCAATTGGAATATAGAAGTATTGGCTGAAGCTCGACTCCCTCAGATCGCATTGCATGGGTGCGAGCGTGTAGCAAGCGTGTCGGCCGTTCGGGCCGGCGAGCTCAAAATCATCGAGAACTTCTGGAATCACGGGGTGACGCGTGAAAGCGGGATCCAGGTCCGAGACTGACGCCGGCTGGCTTGCTTTCAATGCTCGCAGCTTCTTGGTCTCATTGCGTACCGAGTCCGAACCGGATGTACCGATTTTCAACGCGACGTAACGAGTTTGGTGCTGGTCGTGCGCGAGCCAGATGGTCGAATAGCCCCCGTAACCGAGCTTGTCCACGATGCGGTAGCGATTGTGAATGATCTGGTCGACGGTAATGGGGTGATATCCTCCAGGTTGGTAGGCGTCGAGACGCTCAATGTTGGGAATCCATTCGTATTTGAGGTCGGGATTGATTGTGCCCGTGGGTGAGGATCGGTGTGATGATGGTGCTGGAAACTTTCTTGAACTGTCGCGGAATGATTGCTTTGGCAGTCTGACCTTCTTTGACTGAGCAACGAGCTGCGTCGACAATCGCATGCGATGGAATTTATGCATCTCCGCCCATTTCACCCACTTCGCTGGAGGCCATGCTAAATGAGATAGTTGTCCATTTGTGTACAGATGCTCAATAACTCAACAATACAGGACGGAGCCTGGCAGCGAACGTCTCCTTTCGGCGCTAGCGTTGTTTCTGGACACTCAGACAAAGTACGAGGCCGACGGTGATTGAAGTCTACAGTAACACAGGGAATCACATTCTATCTTGCGAGACTTGGAGAGAATCGCACTCTCCAATTCAAAACATCCGCATATCAGCACACCAACTCAGTCGGGCAAAACTTCTCTTCGTGATTTGTTTGTTGAGAATAAATGCTACTTTACTGCTGACAAAGTCTCTGGACTTTGTTACCAGATCTTAGAATATGATGTTGTTGATCTGCTAAAGATATCGAGAAGGCAACACAAGGGTAAGCCTTGTGTCTACCATAATCAATCCAGCAGCAGACTCGGAGCGGTCACTCGCCAGCGCTGGTGCAGCTCGTCCGCGCCCGGGTCATCCGCGCCGAAATCGAGGCTGCCGTCGAGGAAGCACTTGACACGCAGCGCCGCGCAGTAGCGCAGCGTGTGCGTGTCGTGATACAGCTTCACTTCGCCGCGCCGCAGCAGGTCGATATAATTCTGCAGTGCGTGCACCGCGCTGTCCTCGCCGCGGATCTGGCGGTAGACGTTCGTCTGCCAGACGGGCGTCCAGCTCTGGCGACTCGCATTCCAGCTGGCGTCGGCGGTGGCATCGGTGCAGAGGCGCCACAAGATGCGACATAGCTTGGCCTCGACCGATTGCTGTGTCTCTACGGGCAGGCCTGCGCGTGAGTCGTAGACGTATACGACGCGGGTCGCCTTGACCGCACGTACGACAAGCCAATCCGCGGGAGTGTAGCTGAACAGCAGAGTCAGCACATCGCGGTCGGCGGTCAGCATGAAGGTTCGGGCAAGCGTGCGGAATGCGACGTCGAAGTTGCCGTCGGCGATGTTCATGAGTGCGTTCATAGCGCTGGTCTCGGTGACGTTGTCCACGTGGTCGGGGAAGTGCGACAGCGCCAGGGAGATGACGAGTGATGTCGGTAGTACTTGGCCGTTCGGTAGACCGAACAGCTCCGAGCGACGGATGACGAAGGAGATCCCATTGGGGCCCTCACGTCGCTCGGTGATGTCGCCAGCCCCCATTCGCCCACCGAATTGAATTTCCATGATGCTTACGATGACACGCTCGATCGAGGTGTCCTCGGTGATCCATGGCTTCACGTCAAGTGGAGCGTGAGCTGGGGTTTTTTGGCGTGGTTTCGCTTCGCCTTTTGTAGTGTGAGCTCCACCACGCGGCCATGCTCCGATGGTAGGCGTGAGTGTATAGCTAGGGGCGGCATGGCTAATGGCTTGGGGCGTAAGCAAGGCGTCAGCCTGTGGAGCAGGCCGGGTGCTTGACTGCACCATCTCAAGCATATTCGAAGACGATGAGGATCTGACAAGGTCGCTCGGCTTCGGAGTCGATGAGTCGTACAAGGGCGTTGCCGCTTGAAGACGATTCAACTCTTTGGCGCTGGTCGTCTTGACAGGTAAGGAAGTGGTCGACTCGAAGGTCTCCATGTCTTTTTGCATGCGCGTTTCTTCCACACGAGGGGTTCCATGACCAGCATGGGTCATGGTCGCAGCTGGAAATGGGAACATGGACGTCGTCTCCTGGGTGATTGGTTGAGGCCCTTGTGACTGGATCGGAGGAGAGACCTGTAGACGGCCCATGCCTCTGAATACAGCCTTCATTTTCCTCGCAGATGGACTGATTATACCGGCGCGAGAGGCTCTAGCTGCTGTGGCCGACATGCGAGCAGAGTGTTTGCGCTCGAGTGTTGTCGCACGTTTCGGTCCACTAGGAATAGTCCCGCCATTGGCTACTGTCCAGGCTGGAGCTTTATTGTTGCCTGCGGCAGCATCCTGCAAGACGAGCGTCAGAGTCTGAGGGCCGGACAAAGTGCGACGAGACCCGTTGGCAGAGAGCTTGTAGCTTCCGTTCAAGTTCGCGTTGTGTTGAGCTACTGGTACACTGCCCTGTGGGAATCGAGTGTGTTGTGAGCGCTCGTTGGTGTTGGTCTGTTGACCATTCGTCGCAGACTGATGAAGTTGGTGACGGCCAGCCATGCGTTGCTGCAGTACGGCCTGGTTCGCCGACGCCGAGGATACTGCCTCAAGGTGAGCAGCTACGATGCGAGACTCTTGTTCCCGTTGCTCGCGGGATCTCCGCACGGGCTTGGATCGTTTGGAGTTGCTAGACGTGCGAGGCGATGCACTTCCCTCGGGGTTGAGCGCCACATACACAGGCACACCCTTGTCGGTGAACATCTGCACACCGGCAGGGCTGTTGACAACGCGTCGGGCCTTGCGAGGTGCGGAGTAGTGGGGTGGTGATGCACTATCGCTGATGGTCTCGTAGGACTGATCCGTCGATGAGGTGCTGCTTTGGGGCTCGACGTCTGCGGTGGTCGTCGTGTGGGTACCACCTCGTCCAGTCGGCGGACCGAAATGGATGGGAGAGCCGTAGTCAGGTAAGCCTCCGACCTGGCGCTGACTGGGATGCTGCACTTGTGGTGAGGGTGTGATGTTCGTCCTAAGGGGCGGCAATCGCTCTTGGCTCGTCCTAGGAGGCTGGAGCATCTGCTGGACCACGGAGTTCTGAGCTATGACTCGAGCTTGTAGGCCCATGCGTGCGTTGTGGGCATCTTCCGGCCATGTGGCCGCGTATGTCTCGTTATTACGGCGGAAAGCGTCGATGACTTTGTGTTCTGCGGGACCGAATTGCGAACGGTCGAACGAGGGCCCAAGGCGGAGGACCTCTGCATGGAGGGCATTGCGAACGGTCTTGGAGGGTCGCTGCGAATTGGCCGTCGCCTTGGCGGCCATGATGGCGACACTGGACTTTGAGAATACTCAAGCAAGAGGAACGATGAAGACTATCGAGGACAACAGAGTTGTGAAGAGGGGTGAGGATGACAACAATCTGGCAGGGAATGGCCCCTGGGTGGTAGCCTTATAACCTCTTTCTCTTGTGCCACGTCCCACCAATGGAGGTCCACACCGTGGCAGCAATGCCGACGGTCTTCAATCACGAGCCACACCAGTCACCAGGTGGTGGGGTGTCGCAAATATCAGGCGTGAAGTCGCACCGCATCACTCGATTGGTCTGTGTTGGTCGAGAAAGAGGAGGCGGCGAAGCGCAAAGGCGTACAGTGCCTTGTTATTTCTAAAGGCTAGAATACGCTCCACTTGCGTGTGGACATATCCAGGTTTGGATGTCCTGTTGGAGTAGAAGCCACTCCAGCCAAGGCGAACGCGAGGAGAATTGTTGGTGCTCAAAGCATTGCGAAACGAACGAACAAAGGTCCACTCCCTCCGGAAATGAAATGGGGTCCGCATACCTTATAGGCGACAAGAAATGCAGTCTTCCGTTGCGCATTAGCGTGATTCTCGTCGAACAGAACCGGGAATACTCGACCTCCCTTCACCGCAGTGATCAAATTATAACGACATTCCGAACACACTTTGCGATATGTCATTTCCTTTGAAAGATCCTCCGGAAGAAAATGGGTTGAGTATGCATTTGAGTTGCCAGGTTTCTGCGATCGCCTGCCAGGTTCCTTTGACGGGATCAGCTCCGACAACCCGGAAGAGGAGGAAAGTCTTGTGTAACTTTTCCATAGGCGTCAAGCTCTCCAGCTTGTGCGATGTACTTCGGCTGCGTGCGTCGAAGGGCTAGGGCCCAACGCATATTCGTAACACCTCACCGCATGTCACGGTCATCGAGGGGCCAAAAATAGAGAACGAGTGTGTCGGGCGGGGGAGCTCTGACTGAGGAATGAGCCACTCGTCGTGTCGCTTGACCAAGAGCCGCGCGCCTAAAGACGCATGCGGGTATGGCATGCACACGTTGACATTGCCTACCTAGGAGCGGAGGAGGAATCTGAATAATGCGCTGATAGATGCGAGTACTGTGCCAGCGACATACTACCTATTCGGGGGTAGACATATGGCGCCAGAAACTTGGCATGTGCTCATCGGAGACTACTCTTCATTAGCATTTTGCGGAGTAAATAACGGCAACGATATCGATCAGATTACGCCGAGTCTGCCACCCATTGGTACACTCCTTCGACCAGCGCGATGTGCTTGGCATCGTCCTTGTAGTCCTCCCGCTTGTATTCCTTCCAACGGTTTAGGATCTTCTTCGCTCGGAATTCGGGCGTAGCTGACTTGACGCGAGACTTCAAAGTCTTCTGCAGCAACGCGTGTATGCGGCTCCGTCGCTCGTCGATCTGATCTTGGCGGAGCTCCCACTTGCTGCGGAGCTGCTCAAGCCAAGCTGCGCGGGTTGTAATCTCATCGCCAACGAACATTTTGTCCGGGCCAAGAGCGGCCCATGCGGGGCGATCGAAGGCTGGCACGTAGACGAATTCGTGCTTGGGGTTGCACATCAAGGGCGGGAATTTCCCGTCGACTAGCTTCGCGTGGCATGGACTGCAGAACTGCACCTCTGCGCAATGCTTGCATGCATAGAAGTCTTCCATAGGCTCCCAGAGCTTGCCGCAGTCACCGTCGCAAATGTAATATGGATCGTGGCCAAAGACCAAATCCGCCGATTCGTCCGAATCACGGTCTGCAGTGGGGCCTGCGGCGCTCTCAGCCGTGCTCGCGCCATTTGTCTCGGTTGCAGGTGTCTCCGCAATCGCAGTCCCAGGTTGCCTCTCAATCGTGATCGCTACCGTTACTGGAATATCGGGCGATTTCACGACGGCAACCCCAGATTGGTCTCCTATCGACTCATTGTCGGAAGCTGGAGCGCTTGGAGAACCAGCATCGGACCGCTTGATACCGGGCAAGTTAATCATTTGCCAAGCAGCGATGGTGTCCTGATCTTCATCGGTAGCGCCTAGAATATGCGCAATCCTGGTATACCGTTCGACCAATGCGTCATTTTCCTCCGCCTTCGGCCACTTATCAAACTGCTTGTAGAGGAGGTCCATGATGAGCCGTCGGAACCCCTTTGTATCGCCCATCTTGAACTTCAGACGTGCCAGTGCGAGTCGAGGATCTCGGCCTGGGGTTTGCCGACAGTAGCTCATCAACGCTGATTGCCGAGTCGCAATGTCGCTGATCTGCTCAAGCGCATCGTCAAGGCGTTTTTTCACGTCTGCGCGTTGGTCCTGCGCCGCGGCTTCTAATTCCTGATATTCCTGATGCAGAGCCAGCCCACGGTCGAGTAACGTCGGAACAACTCGGGTGACCGACTCAACGCCGTCAAATGTCCAATCATCATCCTCATCTTGAGGGACGGCAATAGCTCGCATAAGCATCTCCAAACCGCGCTCCTGATCTGGAACATTGTTGGAGCAATAGAGGAGAATGCACGCGCGGTAGTAGGATAACTTAGCCACGTAGAACTTGCTGTCGACGAGGCTAGTATCTTGCCTCAGGTGCTTCATGACCTCTTCGTAAAGTGCGCCAATAACCTCATGTGTATCCGTGCGTGTGATGGCAAGAAGGATGTAAGAATGAAATCGAGGCTCATACGCGAGTTTTCGAAACCAGAAATACATATCGCGCTTAGTTTCCACTTCTTTTTCATTCTTCCAATGCGCGACATGGTCAACGATGAGGCGATGGTTCTCAGACTCGGCCCAGGTATTGAAAAGTTCCACGATGGCATCGTTGTAGGTGAATGAATCGTCATCCAACAATTCATGCTGCAACAGGTTGAGGAAGCACTGAGCAGCTTTGTCGGTTTGTTTCAGATGTCTGTGACATTGACCCTCTTGGAGCAGCGAACTGTTCCAATAAGCCTTAGTGAATTCATCATCACCGTCCTGGGTAATCTCATTCGTCGCCATCATGATATGGATGCAATCCAGAGATTCGGCATACTCTTTCACAGCAAAGTGTAGCTTTGCTTGGAGTAAGAGCAGGGGCCAGTATTCAGCAGCTCCTGGTTCCGTCTTTGCAGTTAAGCACACTGCCATGGCTTCTTTGCTGTATTCGTGTCGCCACAAGGCGATCGCTTTCCGAGTAATGAGTTGTAGGGTCGATACGGTGACAGTGGCAGAATCCTGCGCGTAACGCATGAACTCATCAATCTCTTTGATCGAAGGCCTGGTCCACAAGTTGAAGTTTTCGCCCTTGAATTTGTTCTACGCAAAACATCAGTACAAAAGATTGGTGCTTATGCCACTGCAAGGGTGTACTCACTCTAGCCAGGATGCCAAAGCTGCAATCCAGAATTTCCGTGTCCAGGTCGACGGCCTGTAGCCATCGGTCCGCAAGTCTCTTTGCGACTCGAGCTAGCATTCGAGACTCATTCCCCTCGCCCTCCATCATTGCTCTGACTCCTTGGGATTGCTCTGTCTCTGAAGAGTAGGCTGCCGCAACATGAGGATGCTGCAAGACTTTAACCAATTTCTTCAAGCTGTCATCATAGTTCACCCATTCCCATCGGACGCTCCACGCGCTCTCCCAGGACCACCACACATCGATAGCCTCTTCGTTCCAGAGAACAGTAGCCAAGGACTCTCCAAGGTCAAAAAGTTCCTGCTTGCCGATTTCATATGGGTCAAACGCGAGGAGATGGCATGAGAACGTTGACGAAGCATACTCACGCAGCGGCTTGAATGCAACGTCGGCCGTCTTTTGAAGCAAGGCCTGAAGGCAGATCTTCAAGATGCCTGCTTCGATGTGATTCTCTGTGTCGAGCTGGACGCTCTCCGATGATCCCGAGCTTTTTGCGCGAAAGAAGTCTTCGAATTGAAACCGCGCGTAGAGCTCAGGGTTGCAATATGTCCGAACGAAATGCTGCACAAGGTCAACCTCGCACTTTTGAATCTTCGAGCCAATGCGCAGAGCTGCATCGGCGGCCTGAATCGGTTTGTTGCCACTGAAATCCGGCGTAGCTTCCCGGACTTCGCTCGCCGTGAAAGCAGCACTGACCATGTTGCGGTTGTCGATCTCCAGGAATGGCTTGAACTTGTCTCGGATGTGTTTATCCAGCCAGCAGTCCTTCCCGGTCTGCCATTCCACGACACTGCGGAGAAGAGCTACGCTCAGATCCTTGCCATGGAAAATCCACGGGAGCAAGAGATTGAGCTCCCTGATCTCCTCTAGCTTCAGGGTCTCGTGGAGACCATCCAGGACGCGACTGAACGACTCCTGCCGACTTTCGCCAGCACGAAGGATGAGCTCTTCAATCGTGGACGGACTTTGGGCTTCACCCACTTCGTTGAGCTTGCGCGCGAGGCCGGCGAAATCACCACGTGTGCCACGGGCGAACTTGGCAGCGACGTCGCGCTTCGGATCCTGCAGGATGCTTCGCAGGTCTGCATTGCTCTTGCAGAGCTCATCAATGCGGTGATTTGTGTAATGAAGAAGGTCATCGTAGTTCTTCATGGAGGATGACACTGGCAAAGCGTCCTCGCCATCTATCCCGATGGAAAGAGATCTCGGTAGTTTTGGGGCGCCGAGTGGGATGATCGCTCCCACGCTTGGTAAGCTCTTGAGATTGTCCGGATGACCGGAGATGAATAGATGCATGGATATCTTGCCCGAGAGGATGGTATCGTTGATTAAATCTTTCATGACCGAGCCCTCGTTATCGCCAGGGTAGCCATCGATCACCAAGAAATAGTGACCTTGCATGGCATCTGCCAAGCCGACGACCAAAGTCTCCCAAATCTTCGACGCGCTTCTAAGGAAGCCGTTCTGAGGGCACACTGACGCAGCGCGACTTGCATACGCTCGGTCGCGGAGCGCGAGTTGGTAAACCAGAGCGCTGATGCACGCATCCGCGCTGTCGCCCTTCTCATAGAAGTAGTATGCCACGTGAACATGTTCGTTCGTCGCGCGACCGGAGTATTCCGTCATGTAATCAATGGCATGGCTGCAAAGATAAGTCTTGCCGTATCCTTCGTTACCTTTCAGGATGATTAGTTTGTCGTTAGCCTCTTTAGGTTTGGCCCACTTGATGAAGTCTTCGTGGGCAAACAGCCACTTGCCAGTGCCGGGTAGCTTTCGGATGGCTTTCTGTTGCTCTTCCCACTTCCGATCAGATTCACCGATGAGGATTGCTTTCTCGATCTTCTTGACGTTCTCCTTGTCATCCTTGCTCGCCTTGAGCTGACCGACTACGGTGGCCGTCGTGTCAGACGTCTTGACTAGGCGATCAACGCCCTCCTTGATGTCCTTGATCGCTTCAAAATGCTTGAGACATTCGGCTTCGTGCTTCTTGCGCTCCTCCTCATTGAGGTGGAGATATCGAGCGAGGCCCTTGACATCTTCGAGGATCTGGTCGGTAGTGTTGTCGGTGAGCCGACGTGAGACTTCTGTCAGTTTGCTAAGATTGCTCTTGAGGTCGTCATCGCTGTCGAAGAGAAAGACGCCAGCGAAGATCTTGAGCCTTTTGCCTTTGCTGAGGGCAAGATTGCGACAATGCGCCTGCACCGTCAAAAACAAGCCCAGGCCCTCGTACGCCGGGCCGCGTAGATGATGGTCGAGGACATTCTCGCCCTTGTCGCGCATCTGCTCCAGCTTCAAGACGATTCGACTCAAAAACGCTGTGCAGTGCTCCAGCAACGCAATATATCCGTCGATGACTGCGGCATACTTCGTCCCGGCGTCGATCACGAAACTGATCGCGTTGTAGCACTGGCCTGCGGGCCCAAACACGACACTGGCGGCAGTCGACGCGATACCGCCGAACTTCTTGATCACGATGCCTGCATTCTTGAGGACTTTGGTGGCGTGCGATTTGTTCGCCGACTTTGAGGCTTCGACGTTGAGCAGCACCTGCGCCACAAGGCTGTCATACGACTGATTCTCGCCGACTGGCAGGATGGTTTCATTGGTGATGACCTGGTACTGCTTGATCACGTCCTCCCACACGACGTCGAGATCGCGGTCCGTACTGGTGTCCAGGACAGGGTCCTTCACGGGTTTCACCATGGTTCCGGCGGCGGCGGCGGCGGCGGCGGCGGAGGTCCGCTCGCGCGTGTTAGCGAATATTCGCACAGGAGAGCGTGCGCGCGACCGCCCCGGCGAGGGAGCAGCATGCTTTTGTATGAGTCCATCATCTCCTGCTGGTCGCCAATTCTGTAATCCGGTGGCCGCCCCCCTCAGCCTTGCTCCTCAGCTGAAATGCAGGTCGCTTGTTAGCTGAGGTACGTGCCCGCAACGTGGAGACGCGATCTCGCAGGAAAGCCTGAGGAACGGGGCCAGCCGCACGCGACGGAGTTTGTGGCGTCGCGCCACGAGATCGAAGCTTGGCCCAATCAAGCTTTGCCCGTGGGATATGAGTTGGATATCTCACCCCCTGGTGAGCTGACCGGTGAGGACTATAAATCACCTGATGCGTCAGCTCAAGATCCTCTATGGGATAAAACCTCCTCAAATATTTGCCGCCATGCTGGTCGACAAAAGAAGCAAGCAGGCTGAAGATTGAAACATCATGATATTTCCGGTAGCCACTCGGATCGTCGCGGCGAGAACAGCAGCCAATGGGACCAAGGTCACGATTTTGATTACATTCTGTTGTTGCATCCACAGGCTCATCGTCTCTGGCAGCGAAACTACCCTTGTCCTTGCAACTACAACATCCTGGAGTGAGAGCTTCTGGCAGCAAGGCTAGGCATTCTAGCGAGCCTTTGCTCCTCTCATCGTAGGCGAACAAGAATCAATCACTAGCAGCAGCATCAACAAATCCCTCTGTCTGCAACCACTCCCTCACAATCCTCACAATCTCCTCCGGCCGCTCATACGCACACCAATGACCCGCCTCGACCAGCCGCTCCGTGACGCGCGGCACGAACCCCTTCTGCTTCGGATCATCGATCAAATCCGCCCGGCAGACCGCATCGCCTCTCGCGCCGATGAACAGGTAGGGCTTGTGGATATGTGGATCCAACGTTACCTCGACGTGCCCCTGGATGCCCTCGGTCAGCGCGCGGTACCAATTGAGCTGCGCCGTGAAGCCGCCGGAGTCCCGCGCGGTCGCGAGCCAAGCGTCGCGGAGGCGCGGGTCCTGCGCGTAAGGTCTCAGCTCCGGGAAGCCGTCGTCTTCGGCGAGGAGGTATGCCCGCATCGCGCCCGGCTCGCAGAACATCCGCCGCATCCAGTCCGGCGCGTTGCCGTGCAGGGCGCGCCAGAGGCGTTCGGCGCGCGAGGCGAAGAGTGCGGGCGTGGCCGGGTCGAGGAAGAAGTACCAGTAGGGATAGAGCGGGTAGCCGTACGCCTTCTCGGTGGCGGCGTTGAGGGTCGGTAGGTCGAAGGTCGCGGAAAGCGGCGCGTAGGCGACGCAGAGGGAGATCAGACCGGCGCAGCGCGCAGTCTCGAGCATGTAGAAGCGATGGACGAAGTAGGAGCCGTGATCGTGGCCTACTCTGGAGGTAAGTGATGGAAGCGCATTTGAGTCAGACTTCGCGGAAGTTGTCACTTACCGAACGGGATCACTGGTCCGTTGATGCCCTCGGCCTCTAGAATCTCCACTACATCATCGACCATGGCTTTGATGTTATAATCTTTCGGATCCATTGGCTTCGAACTCCCGCCGGCGCCGAGCAGATCCGGTGCGACAAGTCGCACTTTGAGCTTGAGGAGATGTGGGATGACATACCACCAGAGCTCCGCCGAGTCCGGCCAACCATGGCACAGCAGGACGACCGGCAGGTCCTCGTCGGCTTCGGCGGCCGGGGAGATGTAGTAGCGGTAGCGAAAGCCGCGGCTAGTGCCAAAGTGTTTCTCCTCGAGTAAATTCATGATGTTGTCGATATGTCGTTGATGTAGTTTGGTGATGAATTACGGAGCCGCAACTGAAGGAGAAAAGGTGATGACCGCTTTCTGCCAGCTCGGAGGTCGTACCAGCGTGCATCATGCAGCATCATCGTCGGAATTACTCAATCGAGCATGACAAGATGTTCAGCGAATGCAAGCCAACGGAGAGCACTAGTCATCAGGCGAAGGATTTCCATATGGAGATCATTCAATTTGATTGGTATTTCATCTCAGTATGCTCATCATCCAAATTCAATCAGACTTGCAGAGACGGGAAAATCCATGCGATCCATGGTCCCTGAGGGGTATATCTCCTGGACAGTAATGCCCACCAAAAAAAAGCGAAAACATGAGCAAAGGCGGTAGTCTATCGCGACTGGCAAACAAGAACAAGCGACGAGCGGAAAAGAAAGTTCGCTCAAAAAAAAGATCGTAACCCGAATTTCATCCCTCCTCTTCCATTCCTCTGCCCTTCCTTCATCCTTAATTCGTGAACTTCACATGGTACAACCGATTCGTATACGGCAGATCCTCGAATTGGAACGTCAACGAGACGTAGATATCCGCGCCGTTGCCCTGATCCTGCGACAGGCCCGGGTGCGCCTGGACGGAGTACGCGTACTCGCCGCAGGGGGCCTGCACGTCACACGCCGACGTGAACAGCAGCTGGGAGTCGCTCCAGGGCCCCTCGGGGTTATCGGCCGTCATGATGTACGCGGAGATGCTGGCGGCGCCGCGCGGCATGCCGATGAAGATGTACTTGTTGAAGTGCGAGGAGAAGTAGTACGTGCCCTGGCCGCCGGTGCCGGCGTTGGGCACGATCGCCGTGGCGTCCGTGACGGCGGGCGCGGTGGCGGACCAGCCGGACCCGGTCCAGTAGCTGTACGCCGCCGCGTCCTCGATGCTGCCGGCGGCGACCTTGGCCATGTGGACGCCGATGACGGCGCCCGAGGCGTCCGAGGCGGCGCCGTAGAGGTAGACGTTGCCGTCGATGGCGCCGGCGAGCCAGCCGAGGGCGCCGAAGGAGGCGGTGCCGACGGGGAAGAATTCGCTGTTCAGCAGGCGGACCGAGGGGAGCGTGTAGCCGGCCATGCCCGAGTTCCAGTCGGAGCGGTACAGCGCGATGGCCGGGTTCGGGCCCGTGTCGGTCGTCGTCGCGCTCGTGAAGTGCACGCGCGGGATGTAGGTGTACAGCCGGTAGGAGCCGTCCGGCTGGGGCACGGGGATCGGCGGGCTGTCCGGCCACATGGCCCAGCGCTGGTCGTTGCCGCAGTACCCCGGCGGCAGGCCGTCGGGGCTGTTGAGGCATTCGTCCGGGCCCGGCATGAAGTACGTGCCGACGGAGGCGGTGTCGATCGGGTAGTACCCGGGGCCGTTGCCGCCCATGGAGATGATGGCCGGGGTGCCGTCGGCGTTGAAGGTCGACCAACCGGCCGAGCTGGTCAGGACGGCGCCGGTGTCGTAGACGTACGAGTCGCGGCAGGTCCAGAATTGCCGGTCGGCGATGCGCACCGACGTGCACGAGTCCCGGTTGTAGTTGCTGCTGTTGAGGTTCGCGACCCAGGTGGCGGCCTTGGGGTCGAACTGCGGCACGACGGACTGCGCGAGCGCGACGCGGTTGAGAGCCTGGCCACCGGCGAGGACGGTGGTCGGGACAGCTGCCAGGGCGGCGAGGGTCCACAGGAGGGAAGCCATTGGAGGTTGCTTATCGATGGAGCGTTGGCCGAGGATGTTGATTATTAGGGTAGGCGAGTCGCCGGAGTGACTCTGTCTATGTTGTCCAAGAAGGATTGGCTTGTACTTTTGTCGTCGATCGATATCGATCCTCACCACCGCAAGGAATGAATGCGAGAGGTGGAAGAGCTTCGAGAATCCGAATCGCGATGAGAGGGCAAAGAATGTGTGAATATCGACGAACCAGCGACGATATATAACAAGAGCAAGAGCAAGAGTAAGTAGTAGAGACAGTGACCTCTGTGGAGCAGCGAGGCACAAGATCACACACAACGAAGGGAGTGTAGTGGTGGTGGCGATGTCGGGACGATCGTAGCAAGCAAGCGAAAAGAAGATCCAACAACAGCAGGCCTCCGTCTATTTGTTCTAAAACCCAACCTCACCAGACCCCCCGAGTGTCGACCCGGTGCCCGGGCCCGAGTGACCGCGCGCTGCCCAGGCTGGCTGGCGGGTGGGAGTCAAAGCATCTGGTCGACAAGGGAAGTGAGGGAGAGAGGAGAAAATAGAGCCGCCGCCGCTACAGTGCCTAGCGTCCGTGCCATCGTGGTCGCACATCAGTCGTCCGTGTTTCCCGGCGGGATGGAGTGATGATAGGCACACGAGGGACAGCACGCTCCCGTAGTCCGACACACCGACGATCGCGTAGCGTAGTCCCGTATGATGATTAGTTTCGAGTGGAGGGAAAGGGTCCGAGTAGCTTAAAAAAAGTCCCCCTAACCCAGGCAGAAGACGAGCCCGGTCGTTGCTTTGCCTTGCTTCGGGAAGTGATGTGATGGGGCCGGGTGGAAGCCAAGAAAAGGCACACACTGCTGACAGAGAGAGCAGGGGGAAGCGGTTGGCACAGACACGCACAGAGAAGGGCAAGGAACGGATCTCGGAGACTAATGGCGTCGCTGGCGGATGATCATGGCTGACTGCTGGCTTCGTTTGGAATAAAGTGCGAGGCGGCGTGGAGAGAGGCAGGCAGACGACCCCGGACGGACCAGCATAGCATAGTTAGCCCAGCACGCGCCAGGGATGCCATGTGATTATTCTCACATTCCCGCTCACTCTGCTAGGTCCTCGCCACTTCTCGTGGTCCGTCTCGGTTGGCCATCGTCACGGCGACTCGCGAATTCTGCTGCCCACTGCCGCCGCTGACGCTGCGAGGGCGCCTGGGCCGGCTGGCCACTGCATCACTACCGCCGCGCGCGCGGCCGCGGGTTGCCGCCCAATGTTTCATGGTGGATCCCCGGCCGATTCTTCCCCCCTAGGCAAATGTTCAATCCACATCCGCGCGCGTCGAAGTTTCAGCGTCGGCGGGCGGCAGAAGCTGTAGACCAGTCGTCCGCCGTGAAGCCAGTCGGACGAGGGAGCGCCTGCGCTAACTGGCTGCCGCAAGGAATGAGGATCAACCCGACAGGACGGCGCCAGAGGGCTTTGCAGTGCCCCGGGTACGTACCCTGTTGGAGACGGACAACAGTCAAGTGAGAGGAAGAAGTGATGGATTGGCGTTCATGTCCTTTGCACCCTGCCGCTCCCCGAAACTCCTCGATTTCCCGCCGAAGCGAAGGAAAAATCGAATACGTTATGATAGACTGTCGTGTGACAGACCGAATGTGATCTCCCATCGAACCGTGCAGACCGACTGGAGTCCGAGCAGACGTTTTTTTTCCTCAGAAGGACCCCGAGGCCCACCGTGCAGACAGCCCAGGGGAGCCAGGGGAGCCCCAGCTGTGCGCTGCAGCGGCCGTGGGGAATTTCACCAACGGTCGTGGCGTGGCCAACCAGCGATCGGCGGGCGGGGGACAGCGAGCGATGATCTTGCGCCGCATTGGGGTTGTCGGGCCTATTCTTAATGTGCCTCGCGGGCATTTTTAGGGTCTCTCTAGTACGAAGGTCGACTGTTACAGGCGCCCTTGGGTATGTACCGTACAGTCCACGGCGGTCACAATCTGCTGCTCACGCGCCGTACTGCAGCAACGTGAGCATTTACCTCCAGATGTGCAGTGCAAGTGCCGCGGATCGGTACCTTGGACGGGGGACTTCCCTGCAGCTCCTGGTCGAAGATCGCCCTGCCTTTCCCTTTGTAGCAATTGAAGGCGCATTTCTCTTATGCACTCCTGTCCCTGTGAGGCATTTCCTCAACAAGGGCGATTGTTTTGTGGGGAGAGACCACATGACTGCTGTCTAGACGTGACCTGATCATTTCGAGCAGTCGATATGGCGTCGGACCGTAGATGTGGCGGTCGCTATGCTACAGTGACAACACGAGCGATGTTACCTACCTAGTTTGCTGTGGTCACGTCGTCCGATCTCGGCCGTCGAGTCGACGAGGGGACACTGAAGAGAGCGAGCGAGAGGAGGCAGAAAACAACCCAGATGAAGCCCAGCCATCGCCCAGCAGCCGGGGCAGGGATAGTGAAATGAAGCCCCCAGACGAATACGAGCACCAGGGAGAGTACTATCCGCCGCGACGACAGAGACTCTCTCTCTCTCTCTCATGCCTCTCCTCCTCCCTATGGACGACAACGCTCCGCGCCGCGCCGCGCCCAGCAAAGTTGGCGGTCATACTTCTCCGCAGCCGTTGGACTTTCCCCTCCTCCTCCACTTCTTCGCAAGGCGTGCTTCGGGGCGGTTGGAAAGCATGCCTGACGGTTAACCGCAGAAATGCGACTCGTCAACGGTCGCGCGGGTTAGGGTTGAACTCTCGCACGTTGTCCGCCGCCGCCGCCGCCGCAGCAGCAGCAGCAGCAGCGTAGACTTTCCGTCGGAGCAAGCAGGCGTGGCAGGGGATGCGGATCGGCCTGTACGCGCCCGCGTGCCGCCGGAGGGAAGATTCGATCGCCGACAGATGCGTATGCGCCGAAAAATGCGTATTGGAACAGCGTCGTGGTCCATTGTTCGGATCCTCATTCCACTCGCCGAGATCCTCAATTCTAGTTCCCGACTCCTCGCATCTGAATTCCGAGAATACATCCCTCAGGATCACAGCCACTCCCTCCCCGTGCCGCACGGCCGGGCGACGACGACGCGGCCCTGATCCACCAACCTCAGCCGCTGTGACTGTGCCGCTGCGGCTCTGGGCGGTAAGAAGGCGCGGTGCCGGGATCCTGGCTTTGCGGCCGGAAACGCCCATTCGTTCGTGTCTTTGCGCCGAACTCATCGTCTAATCCTGGTCGAAATGATTGCCAGCAGCTGTCAACTATCGAACCCAACGTGCGCCACAACAGGGCCGTAGCGGCTTGTCGGGTGAAGGCGCTGTCGTCGTGGGCTCGAGAGCTGCCTGCCCGGTTGTCCGCGATAGCAATACTTGCCAGCGCAACACATTCACATCATGACAGGACATGAGACAAAGACCACAATGAGAATCCATCCCACGCTCTTCCTTCCCGGTTCCTGCATAATAAGCCGCCGAAGCCTGAATGGATCGTGATGTGCGACCGGGAGGATCCGGCCACAGCCCAGCAGTGCATTGTTGGTTGGTTGGTTGGTTGGTTGGCTGCGGTGTTTCAGCTTGTTTGCCACCCAACCACACGGGCCGGGCCCGCGCATTGCATTAACGATGCCTGCCGCCGCCGGCCCCGACGCGGACGGCGGCAAGACGCAGGCACGGCAGGACAAGGAAACTGGTGCCGCGCCATGGAATATTTTTTTTTAGATTCTGTAAACCTGAAACACCGCGTTACTGACATGCGCGCGTGCGGCGCCGGACGACACGTCGGATTGAGACACATGCCGCCGTTCCCAGCCGGGTGGATCCATTGGGAGGCCGCCGCGTGGCCATGACCAGGAACCGGGCCACGGCGAGACCTCCTTGGGTATTTTTCCGGCCCTCGTCACAGCAGAGAGGCCGCAGAATGGGTTGGGTAGTGGTCATTGGTGAGGCCTGCTGCTGGAGGGTTTGGGCTTTTTTCCTTCAATCATAATAAGAATAATATCATGAGCTAGAGCGACAACAGCAATGGCGATGACGAGAGCGAAGAATGGTCGGACTGGATGTCGCGGAAGTGCACAGTGATGTCTCGGAAGTCATCGCGAGGCCTCGAGGACAGCGGTGGATCGTCCAGTCCATCGGTGAAGACCGTTTGACATTATTGCCGCCTCTGCTTCTGCAACGGAACACCTACATCCAGTGCGCCGACGCTATCCTCCATCCCACCAAAGACCAGGAATCAGAAATCCAATTCCGGAATCTCAACGTCGAGAAACAAACTTCTGTCACACCCGCCTGCTCTCCGGCATGCTGACTAGGATCCCCTCGCCGCAGCAAGGGATTCAGCGCACGCAGCCTCACGAACCAGGGTTCGCCGTTGCCGCCGCATGCGTGCATGCATCGCTTATTGTTCCTCACTTCTCGTGCGTCGCCTAATGTGTGAGTGCTGGCCGACGCCACGGCCTCGAGCTGATTCTGACCGAGTTGACGACCTACGGGCTGCATAACGGGTCGCCTATTGAAGACGGCACAGCACGAGCGGGTAGGAAACTGAAATTGTAATGATAGGAACCGTGTTCCAGGTTCTGAAATGCGAGATCTATTGCGGTCGTATTCGAGAACAAAGAGGTCATCGTCCAGGCGCCGGCAGGGGTATCCTTGCGTGTGAATCCTGAATCTGGGAAGCTATTTATGTCAAGTCAAAGAACTACGGATCTCTCGTGTGTTCGTTCCATGCATATGCCTCAACTTGGCGAAAAAAAAAGCTTAGGGATACGCCAGAACTGATGCCCAGTGCACGGCATATCTTGCCCGTGCTTTGACCCAACCTGCTCCTCGAGCGATCACTATCACTCCCCTCGCGTCGCAGCAGCGGCAGTAACAGCCTCCTCCTCATCCTCCTTCTTCTGCGCGCGCGATCCATACCCACCGGCCTCCGAGGTCCTACTGCTACTGCGCGCATCATTTCCATCCTCGTGATCATTCTCCTGCTCCAGCACCGCGCGACGGCGATTCAGGTCGCGGCGGGAGAAGAACGTGATGCAGAGCGGGATCAGCGCGCCGGACCAGAAGATCTCCAAGACGGCCCAGCAGATGCCCCAGACGTAGCCGCGGGTCGGCTTGAAGGCGGGCGCGTTGCTGACGGGGAAGAAGACTTGTTGGCCGATGGTTTCGGCGATGCTGGTGATACGAGAGGGGTCAGTGATGATGGGGAGATGGTGGCGTGCAGAAAGATGGAACTCACTATCCTAGCACCGTCACGAGTGCTGTCGCGAGCGCGCGCAAATGCTTGTCGCCGCCGCAGCTGCTGTTCAGCCAGGCGTTCACGATCGGTCCGATGGCGCTGTAGCCGGCGCCGGTGACGATGTAAGTCGAGATGAGCCAGGCGTTGTTCTTCGGGAAGGCGATGAAGACGGCATAGCCATAGATTTGGATCAGGCCGAAGATCACGATGATGAGCGCGGGCTTCTGCGTCCGATCCGCCATCGCCGCGGCGATGAAGATGAAGACGATTTCCTGCAAGTTTTCGTCAGCAACTGATCTTGGGGTTTAGATCAAGGCAGGGTCTCGATGCCGGTGCCGGAAATCGCATCTCGCAAGAGAACTCACCGCGCATCCCACAGTAGTTGGGATAGCATTTCTCTGCACGGCATCATATCCCGCCTTCTGCAGGTAGAGCGCCATCCATCGCATCATCTCCGTTCCACAGGTGAACTCCTTGATCCTGTCGAGTGCTCTCGTTAGAAAACCTCCGCGATGAGATCCCGTGTCGAACAACACATACATATAAGCCAGCGGGAACACGTAGAACTGCCACGAGCCAAAGATTCGTTTGAAGACGGTCCAATCCAGCTTTCCGTGTGAGTCGCGACCCTCGGAGCCGATGCGGTCGATGGCGATGACTTGCTCCTCTTCGGTCATCCACCACATCTTCTTCGATCGTGGTTCATCTATCCAAACTCAGGCGTCAGTACTGAGCGCACCGGCATTCCGGACACTGTTGGGAAACAATGTTGAGGTGCAAGAATACTAACTTGGGCAGACAAAGATGCCAAAGATCGCAACCGGGATGCTGATGATCGCGTCGAAGATAAAGAGCCAGCGCCATGCGGCCAGGCCAGCTCGGCCATTCATGCCCGTCGCCCTGTACGATGCAGGGTTAGTATACCATCTTGCGACATGGACGAAGTGTTGAAGCCGTTCACGTACAGTCCAGCTTGAATATAGCTCGACATCATGCCACCCGCGATCGACGAGATGGTGAAGATGCCGGATCGGCGCGCGATCTCGGATTTACGGTACCAGCTACCGATCTGTGATCAACCTTCGCGTCAGCTTTGAACACCTTGCCGACATCCGATCGTCGTGTACGCACGATATAGTAGGAGCCAGGCATGATTCCGCTGGCGAAGAGACCGGCGCAGAATCTGGTGGTAAGGTATGTCAGCACACTTGCCCGCAAAGATGATCGCGCAAGGAGGTCCTCGTACCGCAGTCCGTACAGCGTCTCGACGTTCTCTGCCTTGTACATGAACAGGACGAAGAGCGACATGATGAGCGTGCTCCCCGGCAGCCAGTACCGCGGCGCCACCATCGTGAGTCCGAATGTGACGAAGGGGCCACCGACGATGACTGCGGAGGGTTCAGGTCAGCTGCGGGACCGAGACGTTTCGAGGGGTGACCCTGCTTACTTCCGATGTTGTAGTAGGTCGTCAGCCAATTGAGGTAATTCCCGCCCACTGGACAAGTTGGTTAGTCCGAGCATGCTCGTGACACGTGGGCGTGAGAAGAGCTGCCACATACCCAGGTGAAGGTCTTTCTCCATTCCGGTAATATAAGCATTCGTCATGGCGGTTTGATCCTGGCGATTTCCATCAGCAACGAACCCGCCATATCTTTGTAGATCCTGCATACCAGGTACTTGACGAAGAACGACTGTTTCAACCCGCAATGTCAGCAAAACCTTCAACAACATCCCATCGAGTCATGCTCATCAAACCCACCAAGCAAGTATACCACAAGATGAAGCAGTCCAGCTTGAAGATGAGCCACTTCTCCGCCTTCGAGGTTCCGGGCTCATACCAATCCCACCAATGCCCCTTGGCCGGTACTGCGGCACCGCGACTCCGCGATCGTGACTGCACGTTGGGAGGGGCACCCATGCCGGTGCCGTCGCCGGTTGTCGCGACGCCGACGGACAGTTTCCGCTGCATGATGGGAGGATCCGAGATGAAAGGAGAGTGTGGGTGAAACGTCAAGGTCGGTGATAATCAGAGATGACAGCACAACGAGGTATCCAAATCCGCAACCGCAGGTGTTTCGCCGGTCCGAGTATACAGTATGCGACTCGGGGACCTCAGGTCTTGGCGTACACGTTGACGTTCTCGAAAGCGAAGATCGGCACAAGAAGAAGTCTTTGATCGGATCAAAGAGCCACGAGATAAGATTCGGAGATGGGAGTCCGCCTGCGATCTAAAGTACCGGTCACGAACGCGCGGCATGAACGCAGAATAACGACTCCCGTCCGTGCCGGTAGCATGACCGTGACCGTGATGTCCTGCTGAGAACACGGCACGGCCGAGCCCTGCAACCCTGACGAGGATGCCATGCGGCACGGAGATGCACCACGATGGCGATGTGACGGTATTACGGAATATTTTGAGCCTGGTTGGTCGGGGCGGCGTGCAGGGACGGCGGGAGAGACTCCAAGAAAAGGGTCCCACGAGCTGAATGTAGGCGGTGATTCCATCATCCTGCTGTGCGTGCGTGTAAAACGGTGTACCGTTTGGTCGATAATCGGCATTGTTTGAGCAAGTTTTCGGACGCTAAAAGTCTCAGGACCAACCTTGTTATTGCTTGTCTGGCTTGGATACGGCAACGTGCGCAACCTGCATCTACATAGTTTCTCTTTCTGCGCTCAACTCATTCTTGCTCAACGTGGTTGCCGCGCGGGTTGCTGATGCGAACTCCAGTTCAGAGCCATGCCATTTGCGTAGCGCGATGATAGTCGAGCAATTGAGACTTCCACGCATCAAAGGGATGCATCTGAGGGAATAGTAAATTCAAGGTGTACGGCACTAATTTAAGCTTAGACATCAACGGCAACTTACATGCGTGGCCGCTATTGTGCCACGAGCTGACAGCCGTATCTTTGTTGTACGATACTTGGAATGTTTCCAGACTTTCAGCATTTCGGCAGCATGCGTGAACATTCCTTTGCTATCCGTTCCATCAAGAAGCCAGTTGGTTGAAATACCCATCCTATGCCGTGCGAGTTGAGGTGGTGTTCATGTAAAAGTGACCTCGGGGAGTGTGACTTAGTGCTGCAGCAGGGCAACCCACGAGCGTAGTGAAGCGCCGGGCCTGACGTCCAAGCTGGGCACTTCGGGGATCGACTTGCCGCAACCGGCGAAATCTGCACAACAACACGATGATCATCGGCTCAGGCTCTCCGGCTTGGAAGCCAAAAAGGAATCAGCCGCATGGGAGTGAGATTGTTATTGGTCGTGTCAGGCGAACGCAAATGCGCTTACGACCACCTTGATGGTCTCCTCAGCATCCTTCTTTACCGACCGTGCCGCTCAGAGATCCGACGGGAACGGTGTGATGATATTTGTATTCACCACGTCTGTTCTCACGCTGAAGCGGCTCGGAGCCGGCGATGACACATGGTTTTATGGAGCGGGATGCAAGTGATGCTGCGACGCACCGACGACCTTGCTGGCGGCTCAGCCGTGTGAGCATGGCGAGCGGTACGCTTCATCGATCGGTGTTCCGCTGGCAGACAGAAAGCCGTCAGGTCCGGGTGGTTGATGCGTCTCATACGAGGCGTTGTTATAGAGCGACGGAACCGGCCATGCTGCTCTTGTCACGACGAACTATTGGACGCCAATTCTGTGCCGCATGTCGAACTCATCGCCGACTTGACGGCGATATTAGAGACGAAGGGTGAGGACCAAGAGGCCGATGGACCAATCGTGGCAGCCAATGAATTGAGAAATGGCCATTCTGGAGCGATGATGGAGAGCAACAGGTTCCCTGCCCAGTGACCCCAAACATTCGTCCCGTGAGTCGGGTCGAATCACGAATGATGACTCATCCATTCCTCCGGCACCGTCCATCCTGAGGTAGGAGTTGGAAAGTGGCCTAGGGCCATCGTATGCAGAGAACACGAGGGACCACGAATCCCCTCGTGTTCCAGCCTCTGGTGCTGTGGCGGTGCAAGGAAAATGCATGTCCGATAGTCGTTGCAACAGGGTCAAACAGCTGGCGAGCGCCACATTGTATGATGACACTGCTCACGATAGAGATCTGGAAGACGAGCGAGACGGGAGAACTGGGTGTTCGCAGGGCCCGATTGACGCCATTCTGTGGCTGTGCACCGCCACAAGCGTGCCCCTCCACGCGCAGCCGCGTGTGCCCAGTGACGTAGGCGCGACCCCTCCCGCTCTGGGGCAGGAAGGAAGCAGCAGGCAAGTCGAGGTGTGTGCGACTGCCAACTTCTACCGCCGGCATAGATGTCATCGGGAGATCGTGGCACGCGTGGGTCGACAGGCATCAACGTAGCTGGTACCCTGGATTGAAATTTTCCGACCGATCACTTTCCCATACATAAAGCACCGCCTCACACATCTCTCTTCCACACCCAGCTTCACCTACTTTCACACTACAACACCATAACCACATCTACAATACCATAAACATGGCCACTACTGTCCACGTCAAGAACATTGGTGGTGAGACCACCGAGCAGGAGGTCCGGGACTTCTTCAGCTTCTGGTAAGCCATCACCAACAAGCGCCGCTTCATCACTGCGTGCTAACATCGTCTTAGCGGCCGCATCTCGAGCCTCTCCATCACCCCCGAGTCCAACGAGAAGGGCTCGACCCAGTCCGCCTCCGTCACCTTCGAGAAGGAGACCGCCGCCAAGACCGCCCTGCTGCTCGACAACACCCAGCTCGGCCAGTCCGTCGTCCACGTCAGCGCCGCCCAGTCGCTCGATGAGCTGAGCAAGGACCGCGATGCTTCGGGCCACGAGGGCGAGCTCCGCCAGGAGGACAAGCCGCGCTCCCGCGTCGTCGCCGAGCTGCTCGCCCACGGCTACGTGATCGGCGACCAGGCGATCGACCGGGCGCTCAAGCTCGACCAGCAGCACGGCATCAGCACGCGCTTCACCAACGCGCTGCAGCAGTTCGACCAGCGCTTCAAGGCCACCGAGACCGCGCAGGGCCTCGACCAGAAGTACAACATCACCGAGCGCGCGCAGCAGGGCTTCTCCAGCCTGTACTCCTACTTCGACAAGGCCCAGGGCACGCCGACCGGCCAGCGTCTCCGCTCCTTCTACGAGGTCGGCCAGAAGCAGGTCCTCGACGTCCACAACGAGGCCCGCCACTTGGCCACGCTCAAGCAGAACAAGCAATCGCCGACTGCGGGAGAACAAGCCTCGCAGGCGGCCAACACCGTCTCGGAGAAGGCCTCGGAGGCTTACAACTCGGCTTCGCAGACCGCTTCCCAGCTGGCCGGCGATGCTCAGAAGACCGCCAACCAGGCGGCCAACACCGTCTCGGAGAAGGCGAACGAGGCCTCTGCCAAGGCCAGCGAGGCTACCAAGTCTTAAAGTGTGAAAGAGTAGTACTGGATACCCATAGCAAGAGTTATGACACAGCCGGAAAGTTTGATGACAATGATTCGGAAGAATCGATGACGAAGTTTTGATAGCGTTGATAATTTTAATGAAATGATGAGACACTTTTTGTCGGACCTAGTCTTTCCTGTATTTGACGTTACTTCTTGCTTTGACCTCTAGACGAACGCTCTCATTCATCCACAAACACGGAAAAGTAAATGAAATCCCACCGATCCTTCGGATCCCCAAACGCACCACCCGGCAACACCAGATCCACCGACGCGCGCAGCGGCACTCCCGTCTTCTCCGCCACCTCTGCAATCAACCTCTTGAAAGACGCCTCATTATGCCGATACATCGTCCCCGACCGCGCCGCCGCGTGCTCCACGTGCGCCGGCGGGTCGATGCCCGTCTGGCGGCCGAAAATCACCGCCGCCTCCCCTTCCTCTCCTCCCGCCCGTCGCCGCTTCAACAGCCCGACTGCCCGGCCCCACGCCTCCACCTGCTCCGCCCAATCGAACAGATGGAAGAAACTGCCCGCGTAGACAACATCGAACCCCGCCCCATTCCGCGTCTCCGCCCGCAGCCGCGCACAGATCCCCTCCGGCCCGTCTGCGTCAAAGAAGTCCCCGGCGCGGAAGTGCGTCGCGATCGGCAAGCGCTCCGCGTCCCGGAAGAGCTCATGTCCCAGCCCGAAGAAGCCGGGCTCGAGATCGGTGCCGACGAGCTGCGCCGCGGGGACGCCGGCATGCAGTAGGTACCGGAGCTCTTGCCCGACGCAGCAGCCGAGGTCGAGTAGGGTGGCGGAGGGGTCGGACCGCAGCCGGGCGAGGATCTCCGCGTAGCGCGGGTGCTCCGCGATGGCGAAATTCACGAAGGCGTATTGCCCGATGCAGGGGTAGGGGAACAGGGACCAGGCTTTCTCGCGCTGGGGTTCGGGGGTGTTGTCAGCGTGGGTTCTCCTCGCCATGTGGGCGGATGTAGAAGTGGGATCGGCTTCTTACGACGGCTTTCACGTGCGCGGCGATCTTGTCCTCGGGGATTCCCGCGTACTCGGTGAAGATCTTCCGCGCGGCGGCTTCGATCTCGGGTTCGTTGGGGTTGTAGTAGTTGGGCATGCCGGCGGCCGCCGTAGCTGCTGGCTTACTGCTGTCGGTCATTGCCGGTGAGGTTTTAGGGGAGGGTAATGCTGGCAATCGGGGTATGAAGACTGATAGATAAATCGTTGAGTGGGGTTTCGGTAGTGGTAGATACTCAATCAGAATAAATTGAGTTTCGACATTGCAAATCTTGAGGCAATTGATCGCATTTCATGACGCGGTCTTACCTTATTTCCTACTTGGGCAGGCGTCGTGAGGAGCTAGCCAATGACATCAGCTGGAAGCCCCAGAGACTTTGTCAGCAGCCGGGGAACCGGACCACTCCCGGTCACGGATATTCATATCGGAAAGACCAGTAAGCCGCGCAGCTCAGTAGTCTTTGATAATACGGGGCAGCCATCTTCATCACAGCATTATCTACATGCTATGTCGATGAGACTGTTCTCAACGATCTTCCGACACGTAAGCTCGAAAGGCCGCTACGAGCTATTCATCGTGAGCCGCAGAGCCTGGAGGGCTCACGAAGGCAACTCCATGCTGAAACAACGATTCCACCCTTTTGAAGGATGCTACAGGCTCAGCTGCATGAGCGCCAGTCTTTCGTCGCACATGGCGGCTCCAACAGCTCCCGTTGTTCTTCGGATCAGTCACGTCCCCGTCATCAGTCGTCGCGAGCCACACTGCAATCTCTGCAGCGCTCGAGGGAGAGGCCGTGCCGCAACACTTCGCATAAAGCTCTCGTAGAGCTCGAAGCGGATGTTGCGGCACTAGCACGAGGATCTGCTGCCAAGTGTACTCCGATCGAAAGATTCCCAATTCATATGCATGGACGACAATGCCTTTCTTACGAACCTCTTGCAGAAGAGGCTGCGTCTCTGAGCGGTCCGCATCTTGGCCTCCATGCCCGGACACTTCGTCCCGAGAGTACCGCTTCGCAAGCATGCCGATCGATGACAATTGTTGAGCTTCACCGTCGAAGAGCGTGAAAGCGCTTGCGAGTTGTTTGTGGCCTGTGATGACCAAGCAGAGCCAAACAGCCCATCGCCAGAAGTAGAGGATGATCTTCATGATCAACAGCCGCCAGCGGAAGTTTTCCACTATCGCAGAGAAGTCATCGAAGGCTTGGAGTCGGCTCGAGGCGAAGATCACGCGTGCTTTCGACGCGAGGCTCTGCTCCAGGAGTAAGGTGAGCTGGACCGCGCCGAGGAAATGGTGGCTATGCGCCGAGCTCAAAGACTGCGCATCGATCGTCTGGTTTGATAATGTCGTCGGGTGATGGATGAGAATGTCCAGGCTTGTGCATTGTTGGCGGAAATGCTCAGCAAAGTGTTCGAGGTCATCCAGGATTCCCCATTGTATGAACGCTGGCTGCTCGGGAACAGCGGCCACGATCTCTGGTGGCGCGACTTGTGGTGAGGTCACAGGGGCGGGTGGTGAAGTCGACGCTGGGCTCTTGAAGGGAGCTGGCCATGACAGCACGGGTAGACTTGGTAAAGGCACCGCCAGAGGTAGCGGAATGTTGGCCAAAGTACCAGCAAGCGAAGGCACGGGTGGGGCGGTTGAGGAAGGTTCTGAAGGGTTTTGTCCGGGTAGCGAGAGTGGTTGTGGAGAAGCTGGAGGCGGGTCTAGTACGACTGGAACCTGTACTGGAGTCGGCGAGGTTGTGACTGGAACCGTGATTGGAATTGATGGTGATGTGGTAGGTTCCAAAGCTGGCGGCATTGGCTTTGCTGACACCGTAGCGGTAGCTGGTGTGTCCTTTGATTCATGCGCTGTTGTCGTTGTCGTGGCCGCCGCTGCCGGTGCTATTATCGCTGTGGTTGGTGTAGGATGCTTAGGAAACAAGTCGAGAGGCTTGTGAAGCCATGTCGGTTCTTTTAGCGGAACAATGTGGATCTTGGTATGTGTTTGAGGACGGCTGTGGGCGATGTGCTCACGCAAGCTTTCATGAACCTGTGAAGTCGCTGCCGCGTCGCTGCCAGAAAGATGTATGGTCGCGCCTCTGCTTGCCAGTTCGACCGCAATAGCGCGTTGCACAGGACTGATATCAATCCCTGTAATCAGAACATTCTTGCCCTGCAGAAGCTCCGTGTCTTTGGATACATTGTGCTCGTGCTGCATGCTAGAGGAATGTCGAGAGATGCCACGAATATGGTCACGCAGGGCAATAAGAATGTCCACGCCGAACAGACAGAGTTCTAGGATTAGTATGGTGATTTCGTAGGTCGCCAAAAGAATTTCTCTCAGCATAATCCGAATATCTTCGTTGAGTTGTGACGACCCCATTCCCTCGCCATGGGAATCGCCGCAACGACATCTCGTGGAGCTATCCGTACAGGCACTCGTGCCTACCTATATCGCCCAGGTCACATATCGAGATTTTTAGCAAGCGCTGAACAAGGTTGATAGCAGGGACGATCAAGACATCTGCATGAGGGTCTGCAATAAAAATTCCTTACAAAAAGCTGCCATCCAGTAAACCCACCTACATTACAACATCAGACTCACCGTATCCATGCCTGCGCCATTACAGGTCTCTTGCTGATGAGCATGAGTTTTTGGCCGGATTCGGAGGAATTGACGATAATCATTATAAATCTGGCTGGCCTTGAGAGACGTTTCTTATCGATATTGCATCAAAACATGATGGATGGGAGAAATAAGAAACAACCTCAAGAGATCCGCAGACTGCAATGAATTGGGACCCTTACCTGGCGTGCAGCACATCTAGCCAATCACAGGTCACCCTTGAATTTCCCACTTCGCGACAGCTTTCGGCTTCGTCAGGTTCCAACCATTCGCATCTGAGGTCAATAGCAACAGCTCTTCACCTTCTACACTCTCTTGGGATTTCAATTCTTGGGCGCCCAGAGTTCCAGCACTCCGCGACTTACTAGGTCAATTTTTTGCCTCGCGGCGCAAGATCCTCCATACCGACAAGTGGCTGGCCTCCCACCTCCACCGCCAACCCACCACAACCGGCAGCTACCCACACATCCCACCGCCCATCATGTCCTACAACTACAATCAACAACCCTCCAACTCCTACTCCGCGCAGAACAACCTCAACTTCTACCAATCGTCCTACTCAAATCAGCCCGTGTCGGGCCAGAGCACGCCCTTCCAAGCCTACGGCGCGGGTCCTGGCGCCGGTGGACCCAGCGGTGCGGCCAGCCAGGCGTACGGTGGAAACTATGGCTTCGGCGGATTTGGCGGCGCGCCGGGCGCCAGCGGACAGATGGGTACGGGACAGGATGGACTGCGCACCGGCTGGTTGGCCGCGTTCGGCACGGAGGGATACCCTGGAGAACCGCCATTGCTGGAGGAGTTGGGAGTGAACTTTCAACATATTCAGATGAAGGTGAGTCGGGGAAGGAATGAGTACGAATGAGGAGGTTGAGGGATCGAAGTATAAGAGGGTGCCATTGTGGAGATCTTGTTGCTGACGATCTGGCGCGCATACAGACCCTCACCGTCCTTAACCCAATGGCGCGGATAGATCAACACATTATGGACGACGCCGACCTTGCAGGACCCTTCCTCTTCTGCGCGCTCTTCGGCACTTTCCTCTTGCTGGTACGTCCTCTATCAATCCTCGGGCATTCCGTGAAACTAACACAAAGCAACGCAGTCCGGCAAGCTCTGGTTCGGCTACGTCTGCGGCCTCGCCGCCCTCGGCGCCTTCAGCCTGAACTTCATCTTCAGCATGATGTCGCCTCCGCTGTCACAAGATGAGATGAACGCCGCGCAGAACCCTCACAACAGCTACCACGGCTCGACAAACCTATCCTCCACCCTGACCCTGGGACGCTCGAGCTCCGTGCTGGGCTACTGCCTCCTGCCGCTCGTCTTCGCCAGCTTACTCGGTGTCGTCCTGCCGCTCGACAGCTTCATTGGCTATATCCTCGTCTCCGCCGCCATCACGTGGTGCACGTATTCTAGCTCCGCGATGTTTTGTGTGGTCGGCCGGATGTCGAACATGAGGGGCCTCGTCGCATACCCTTTGGGATTGTTCTATGTTGGATTCGGCATCATGGCGATCTTCTCGAGCCGGGGGACGGGCAGGATCGACGCCATGAAGGCGAGCGGTTGAATGCGCAGACCTGGTCATATGCAGACTGCCATGATGGCAGTGGCTCACGAAATCTCGCTGCTCGATGGTTGGTGGTACCCATATTATCAGCAGCACATATAATCTTACCTCTCCGGTACTAAATGAAACAAATCGATCACAGCAAATTCTGATACCAGATTCTCATTTGCATTTCAATTCAGCGGATGGCTCGTTCTCTAGCTTTAAGACCGTGGACTGCTGCGGGCCGTCACTGCAAGCCAACAATGGCCAAAATTCGATTTCAAGCTGCAAGGCATGCATCCGACATCATGCCGAAAACCGGCCGCGAAATTTTGTCTTTGCACACAACCAACCAACCCGATGGTTTGCCTTTCACAAGATGGACTTCGTAGTGTTGACCATAACAGTTGCTGGCTGGTGGATTGCGAAGAGTGAGAAACAGCGCTGTCAGACTTTCGTGAATCGACCGCTCCACGTCCTGCCGGCGTCGAGCCGTCTGACACATATGGAGGTAATGTTCGAACTGCTGGGGCTCCCACTTCTCGCGATGCGCCAGAACGCCCAAATACGAAACAGCCAGAAGCCCGCAGCCTGGGCTCCAGGAGTCCAGCTTCGGTGGCGACATCTGATGCAACGGCAACCGAACCGGGATCTCATGGTCGCAGCACAACCGCGCGATATGCGCAGCAGGTCGCCAGAGGCGCTCGTGACTCCACCTCGACTTCGTCATGTCGAGCTGGAAATTGACCGCGCAGAGACTCTTCTGCATTCCGAGCCGGGTGAAGTCTTCGACGACCCATGCCAGCCAATCGAGGGGCGCCTGGAGGTCTGTGGAGGGCGAGCGGAAGATGATGACGTTCATGGAGTACCAGATCGGGAGGAATTCGCGACGAATCGTCTTCGATGTAGATGCCAGGCTGGGTAGATAGCAACTTTTTTTCCGAGCCCGCACGCTGCCGGAGGGTCGGATTTCGACGACTTTGACGCCGAACGTAGGTTGTTGCTTCTCGGCCTCGAGTTCGAATGTCTCGGGTCGGCTGACCAGCTCGAAAATCATATTGCGGAGTTCCGGAAGTAGGTTCATGAATGTATCTGGCTTCTCTGGCTTTGTTGGTTCGAGTCTCTGGCGAGGTTTCTGGCTCGTTGGTTTGAGAAAATTCTCGGCCCCTCTGGAGGCTGTGCTATGTCCCTTCCCAGTCATGGCCGCCTCGGTGTGTATCCAGAAGACACGACTTTGGCGGTGAATGTCGAGTCCGTTCTCTGGAAACGCAAGGAAGAGGTCGCTTGTGTGATGATGGAGGGATCACGGTAGACAATAGGTAGATCGAACGTGGCATCGATATTTGAGGAGAGAATATCTTAGCGGTGAAGTGTAGTTGAAGGGAAAACGGTCAAATCATTGATTGGAAACTGAAGATGTTGATGTGCTTGTGTTCGAAGTTCTTCGGGAGGGTTGCAACTACATATATCTTCAGCTAGGGTCGTGTATCAAATCGTCCTTTGGAAAATTCCTTCTTTCCTTGCCTTTCTGGATGGAATCGTGACAAGGATGCCATCATCCTCAGATTGCTCTCTTTGAATGAATAAGAACCTTGTCTGAACATCAACCCGCACATAGAGAGATACGTGTCCAATGCTTGCCCATTTGCTTTGCGCCCTTCGCACTGATTCAATGTTCGATATTGGCCACTCGAACAGATTTCTTGGTGATAGATTTACATCTTACCGCTCGTGGTCACTTTCCTTATACATTCCATTCTTCGTGTCGGAAAGTGGGAGAGATTGATATGAGGGGACAAGGCGAGTGGTTGAGCTACGAGGAATATTCGATCGTACTTTTTCGGCTCGCAAATGAGATTCTGAAATATTTGGTAGTAACATCTACCCCGATTTATCACCTTTATGCGCCATCGATGAGACCTGAGTAGTCAACACGGGGTGTTTCCACGACTATGAATGTTTCTTGGCTGACTGAGATCAAATGCTATACTCCAACGGGATGAGCCGCCACGTCTGATAACTCCATCGCAGAACTCGGGACCGCCTCAATGAAAGCCTCAGCTTGTCTTCCTATTTGCTTGTTTCACAGTTGAGATACCATGTGTGTGAAAGACCGCGCCTTGGATCTTGACCGCAGTCAAGGCGACTCAGAGTATGATTTGACCTTGTTGCGTGCAGCTCGGGCGGGACGGCTGTTGCGGTGCGGAGGAGATTCGAACTTGAAATGGAGATGCTCCGGCTGCTTCGCTATCGAGGCGAATACTGGCCTTGGCAGTTTACTGGTCGACTTCAAAAACCAGGACCGTGTCCAGTATCCGCCGGTCCGTCTGAAGTCGAAGCCGTCGGGAAGTCCTAGTGAAGGTAATTTCTTCCATACATCAGCGCTCATTCCACATTTAGAATACGTCGACAACCCGTGAGCATCGGATGTCATTTCACTGAATCGCTCTGCAATGATATCTTCTTCCCAATTTTCGCGATGCGCTTGAATTCCTAGCGTGGCTACGCTTGCAAGACCGAACGCCGGCTGTGACGTCCAGGTCGTTCTGATGGCTCTCATGTCGTCTAGTGGTAACAAGTATGTTATGCTATGCTCACAACAAAATCGTGCAATGTTTGCGGCTGGTAGCCAGTACTCCATGTTGCACCATCGCACAAACTTGACGTTGAGCAGGAAGTTCAAAGACGACAGACTGCTATGGATTCCCAGCATTTCGAAGTCTTTTACTATCGAAGTCAGCCAATCCAGCGCTATCTGCATGTACTTTGCATGAGCGTGGAAAATGATGACGTGTTGAGAGTAGAAAATTGGTAAAACTTCGCGCCGAATGTTCTTCGACACAAATGCTAAATCTGGTAGGTAGCGTTGTCCGTCTAGTTTCCGACTTCTAGGGCGAAACGCTTTGAGCTCGATTGCCTTGATGGAGGTTTTGTTGGAATTGATGGTGGGACTGTTGGGCGCTGATCTGCAGACATCTTCATATATCATATTGCGCAACTCTGGCGGTAGCCCCATGAATAGATCAGGCTTCGACTCGATGGCAATCGCCTGAGCTCTTCCGGTCCTGCTGCGAGACTGCATCTTTGACGGCTTGGAAACACGTTTGACATGCATGAGGGGCGGAACTGTTGATCGCTCGTCATTCAATTGTCTGGATGATGGTCAAGACGGATGACTTGTCAAAAGAATTCAACGTCTTGGCATAGCAAGTAGAAAATCAATATAAACATTGCTCGTGAAATTTGAATAAGCCGTGCCGCTTACATGTGAAACATCCTGGTTTTCTTTTGTGTGTCACAAAGAATTGCATGCACTTTTCTGTAAACTATGCTGAGGTGAAAAACTAATGAAAAATGTAGAACATGTTCAGCATCCATGTGCTATCACGAGACCAAGTTTTCCTCACGCATCCTCCACAGTCTTCGTTCGATATCGCTCGTCACTCATCCGCCATGTAGAACTTGAATATCTCGAATTGAAGTATGGGCCGCTTATGCAAGTGGCTTGCTTCAGGGCTTGGGCTCTGGTCTGCAAAATAGTCGGGTCCATCAGCCGTGGAGGTGTGTTTCCATCAAATGATCACAAGGAGATTGGCGAGATGGTACAATACTATAGTTCAACCTTCAAATCAATGAACCGGTTTTCCCAATTTGATTTCAAGATATCTAATCATTCCACGGCTGTAATCGCACATCTTCAAGCTCGTTGCCGATATTGCTAGTCGTAAACTCTAGATGAGCCTCACGAAAATCATCCTCCATGAGCATCCACCGCTAGTTAGATGAAGGAGGAAAATCAGATCTGAATATTGGTGCCCTCATTCTGCTGATTTCAAACAGAATATTCCGAGTATGAGATGACTTTGTTGCGAGCAGCTCGAGCAGGCTGCTTGTTGCGATGCATCCAAGGATCGGGGTCCCAACGATCCCGTGCCGGTGTGATCGGCTGAAAATTGAAGACAGGCTGCGTTATGTTCCGCTTGGAACCTAAGTCACATCCATTCTCTGAAGGTTCGCAATACCATGCCTCGTTCCAAGCACCATGCAGATTGTGATATGCTCCAGACCCGTACCAGCTTGGTTCTTTCTTTCGGGATGAGACCATGCGTTCAAACGCGTTGATGTCTTCAGCGAATTGATCGACACGCATCTTCAGGTACTCATCGTCCCAATTCTCGTGGTGCGACTGCATGCCGAGCGCGGAGAGTGCCGCCAGGCTGCCTTTGATCAAAGGTTGATTCTCGAAAGACAACCACTCGCTTCGCATCATAGGCATATAGGTGATTGGAAAGCAGAATGGTATCTTGTATTCGCAGCATAACCGCGCGATCTTGGCCACTGGAAGCCACATTTTGAGATGTGTCCGGTATATTGTATAAAAATCGAGCTGAAAGCTGACGGCTGGAAGGCTCTCTCTTAGCCCCAGGTTGACAAAGTCCGCCACGACCCATTCGAGCCACTGGTAAGCCTTGAAAGTATTGGCTGCTTGAGAATGGAACTCGACAATGTTCAAAGAGTAAAAGGTAGGTAGTGCGTCGCGGCGAATGGTCATAGATGTGGCAAGAAGGCTAGGCAAGTAGCTTTTCGGGATCGTGTCGCTGGGCACACACGCATTTATGTGAATCTTGTTGAGCTCACTTCCATCTTCTCTCTTTTCCCCTTCGAAACGGACTTTGCACTGCTCTTCCGGCTTACACACAAGCTTGTAGATCATGATTCGAAGCTCTGCAGGTAGAGCCATCAACCGATTAGGCTTCGTTCCCCGAGGTTGCTTTGCCAAACGCTTCGATCTCTTTCCGATCACAGGCTGGACAAACTTGCAAGGGCGCTTAGCGGCCATGACAACGTGTTTTGCTTTCTGCACGATATCCGGAATTACGATAGTTCCGGAGGCGTAAACGAAGAGAGCGTGACTGAGTGAGCCACTGCGAAGTGACACCGTGATATCGAAATTGAGTGTCACTGAGAGATCGATTGCGCTTGCGTCCTTCTTGAAGCAATGGGTGAAACAAGGGCTGCAGGTCTCGAAGCAATGCGATCTCTGCAAACATGATTGACAGCATAGGAATATCTTGAGTTATATAACAACAATATGTTCTTATCGATCCGTTTTGCAAGATGGTTGCAAGGAAGGAGCGGTGGAACCGTCTGTAGCATCACGTGCGTGAACATAGCCCAGCACCCGAAGTTCATGTGTCACATCAACCTTCTACCATCCCTAGGTATGTATCATAACTCAACGGAGATTCTGGCTCTCACCAGAACAGTGTGCCTGGCGCCCCCTTCACAGCCTCGCGCTCGATATCGCTCGTCATCCACCCTCCGTAGAAGTCTCCCGGCTGCGCCTCGACCTTCTCACCATCTACGAAGCAATCCCACGGGCCGGCATAGAAACTCAAGAAACCCTTGATCGGCGCGAACCCCGGCGTCGGTGCATCATACGACCACGCGCGACTCCGGACCACCTCACTCGGAGTGTCCGGATTGGCGATATCATAATATGTTGCGCGGCCCTTCCACTCACAGAAGGAGGACTTCGTGTTCGTCGTCACAGGGACTTTGAGCGCCGAGGGCGGCAAGTAGTATGTTGGGGGGTGGTGAGTTTCAAGGACCCAGTAGGCGGAGGTCGTGTCCGCGATGAGGTGGCCGTGCCATTTGATCTGCAGGCGGCGCGATGTCGGCTCGCAGAGAGGCGGGCGCGGGAAGTTGCGCGGGTTGAGCTTGGCTTTGGTGGTAGTGGAAGACATTTTGAGTTTGCGGATGAGGTTCATGGGATGATTCGGGCGATGAAACAAAGAGATGTTATCGATCTGCGGTGTACATGTGTTCCTGACATCTAAGCATCATTCAAGCTTGAACCCTGGTGGCTGCGATGCGAACCACCGCTTTGATTGAACGGCTGCCATTGCTGAAACATGTTGACTATTTCTTCATTCCAGCAAACAAGACATTCGCGGCGAGCTACATGGTGTGTTCCAACCACACAACATCCCGATATTTACTTGCAGTCCTCGACGACTACAGATCAGGACGGACTTGATGAATTGCCGATCATTTATTGAACATGCGTAACCCTAATTACGTCAATTGCAGGGTCAGGTGAATATCTCAAGCCGGATGCGCTCGAGGCCCTCACCAACATTCTTGCAACCAACACCAATACATGTCCAGGGCATCGCATGATCTTCATTCGGCCCTTACTCGCAACCTCTGCGGGTCTCGCTTGGTCGAGAGCTGAGCGTCGGGCGCCTTCGGATTCAGCCAGATGGCTACCGTCGTCGGGCGCGACACCACAGCGCGGCGTTCGGCGATGAGCAACGATGGCGAGGAAAGCAGGGCAGAGACGGCGCTGGCTGGACATACATATTGTGCAGACTACCATGATCGAGCACATACGGCCATAGGCAGTTGAATACTGGCCATCCCGTCCGCTCTGGCATACATAAGCAACTGACCGCAAGATTAGTACTACGGTGGGTGACCACGTGGGAATCCCTTGTGCTGTATGTTTTGCACTTTTGATGCCTTGGTTCTGATTTGGGAGAGCCTGGATCAATATCGGATAATAATGGGGGTATTTATTTTTGCTATCTGCCGCTGAACCATGTTGTTTATGATTGTTCCCCCGTGTAAACCACCTTCTCTCAGTTGTCGAGGTTCAACGCCAAGCCACACCCGCTGAGTCAACCAGGCCAATGCATTCCATTGTGCTTCGAGAAAGACGGCGAAGGCGTGCTCGGCGAGATTGCGGCGAAGGAGCTGAAGATTGACTGCTTATCGCGACTCGCCATTCGCGGGAACGGTAATGAGAGGCCGGATTGCCGCAGCGAGGCCTGGTAGATAGAGGCGACGGCGCAGGTACCGCCGGCCAGTCCATCGCCTAAGCTTCATGACGCGGGGGATTCGCGGAAGCCACGGCCACACATCACCTTCTTCTTTGAGGCGTCGCCGCGACGATCTTTCCTCTGATTTGCCCACAGCCGATCGGTCCCTGCGCGACGCCGCTCGCATGCACGATACGACATGGTCGCCTCGTTCTATCATGCCGACCCCTCGTGCTGGCCCATACGGACACGGGCGAAGGCCTGATGCAGTCTCGCGCCGACCACGATCATACCCGGACGGGGAAGCCCCATGCAATAAGACCTGCCCGACTAGGGATCGTCGCGTGCTCGGCCGCCTCCACGAATGCTACGTGAACGTCGCCACCACCGAGTAATGCTGTCATCGTGCCTGAGCGCGGTGCAGCTCTGCCTCTGGTCCCGTCAATAGCTGCCCATTGGAGCAATGCCCGGCACCCGGGTAGAACTTAGGCGGAGCTCAGAGCTAGCCAGTGCCGATGCCACAGTGAACCCTCGTACAAGGAGCCTATCAGAAGCATGTTCCTGCTGTACTATGCTGGCGTCAGCAATACTACCTGTGCCAATGCGACCCTGTCGCTAACCCAAGCAATGCCAGGTGAGTGTCAAGCTTCTCGCTTGGAGCTTGGCCTGATCTTATTTATGCCCCCATCCCCGCCGTGCTGCTCGCGTGTTCACTCTCTCCATCCCTCTTGCATTGTTTCCTGCGCAAGATGTTGTTCAAGCCTGCATTCATTTCACTGGCGGTGCCGGCTCTGGCCGCTGTCCACGAGTCGCTCGAAGCTCTGCCTTTCGGCTGGACAGAGTCGAGCTTGGCTGTGTCTGACGACGCGCCGATTCAGCTCCAGGTGTCGCTGTAAGTAGGACAAAAGCCAATGGGGCTCGCAGAGCAAGTACTGACCGGACCAAAGCCAATACCAGAACATTGACAAGCTCGAGTCAAAGCTCGCCGACGTTTCTACCCCAGGAAGCGCCAACTACGGCAAATACCTCGACCTCGACGGCATCAATGCCGCATTCGCGCCGTCCAATGCCTCGCAAGACAAGGTTGTCAGCTGGCTGCAAAAGTCAGGCGCGACCATCCTGTCGAACGACGGTAGCGTCATCACGTTCACCAGCAACGTGGGCCAGGCCAACAACCTGCTGAGCACCAAGTTCGCGGTGTACACCGACGGTCAGACGACCAAGCTGCGAACCACTGCCTACTCCGTCCCGGATGATTTGGCCAACGACATCGATGTCATCTCGCCCACCACCTACTTCGGCAACACCAAGTCGCAGCGCATCATCTCACGCGGCGCTGGTTTCGTGCCCTCGGCCACCGTGAACGCTCCTCCCACCAAGCGCCAATTCTCGACTTCGTGCGAGACGACGATCGTGTACGGCTCGAAGAAGCGTACTTACACGCTGCTCTCTCCGCAGTGCTTGCAGGAGCTGTACAACACCGTGGGCTACAAAGCCGACCCGAACTCAGGTAGCACGGTCGCGTTTGGCAACTTCCTCAACGAGTCCGCCAGCTACTCCGACTTGGCCCTCTTTGAAAAGATGTTCAACATTCCCTCCCAGAACTTCACTGTTCTCGCGCTGATCAATGGTGGAGTGGACGACCAAAACCCGCAGACGGTAAGCATTGCTAGTCTCTGGAAGAGGTTTGGAGGTGCTAACACAAATAACAGGAGTCTGACGGCGAGGCCAACTTGGACGTTCAGAACATCATCGGTCTGGTGGACGGCCTGCCGGTTGGCGCATACATCACCGGTGGCTCGCCGCCATACATTCCTGACCTGCTCGGCCCTACTCAAGCCGACAACCAGAACGAGCCATACCTGCAGTACTACCAATACCTCCTCGCGCAGCCCAACTCGAAGCTTCCCTACGTCATCACGAACAGCTACGGTGACCACGAGAACACGGTTCCTGAGCGATACGCTCGCCGCGTCTGCAATATGATCGGTCTGATGGGTCTCCGTGGCCGCACCATCCTCGAGTCTTCCGGTGACGAGGGTGTGGGTGCCGTCTGCCGCAATAATGTCTCGCCCTTCCAGGCTCAGTTCACCCCTCAATTCCCTGGTACCTGCCCGTATGTGACCGCCGTTGGTGGCACGCAGTTCATCGGCCCCGAGCAAGCCTGGAACGCCTCGTCCGGCGGCTTCAGCTTCTACTTCAAGCAGCCGTGGTACCAGAAGGCTGCCGTCTCGACCTACCTGAACAAGTACATCTCGCCGGCGACGAAGCACTACTACAGCTCCAACAACTACACCAACTTCGCTGGCCGCGGTTTCCCCGACGTCGCCGCCCACTCCCTCTACCCCGATTACCTCACCGTCATCAACGGCACTGCTGCGCCTAACGGCGGCACCTCCGCCGCTTCCCCCGTCGTCGCGGCGGTCTTCGCCCTCCTCAACGACGCCCGCCTCCGCGCCGGCAAGCCCGTCATCGGCTTCGCCAACCCCTGGCTCTACGGCGCCGCGGCCCCCTCGGGCGCCCTGACGGACATCACCCTCGGCGGCTCGCTCGGCTGCGCCGGCGTCGATCTCCAGAACGGTATCGTCATCGAGGGCGCGGGCATCATCCCGTACGCCAGCTGGAACGCAACCGTCGGTTGGGACCCCGTCACCGGTCTCGGTACGCCAGATTTCGTGAAGCTGAAGGATCTCTCGTTGAGCGTGCCGAGCGGATATGGTGGCGGTGCGCCTGGTGGTGGTTGGGGCGGTCACGGTGGGTGGTGAGGGCTTTTCATGGCCCTCACGGTGACTGTCATGGTTTTGTGATGGGGTAATGATGCATTGGATACGAAGGATATGAAAATCAGAAAGAGATGCAAAGGATAAAAGATTAGTATAGATGACTGTGGATAAAAAGTAAAATCATACCAATCCTTATTTAACAAGGTAATCCAAATCAAATTCCGACAGATTTCATCTTGTAAATCGCATCTTTGTCGTCATAATGGTGAGTAGGTGCAGGAGCGAACTTCGACCGCGCCTTCCTCGCGTGGTGAGTGTCCCCAGCGCCAATCTTAGGTCGAATAAATATCCTTCCACGGCCGGAACGAGGCATCGCACAATGCTTCACCTCGTTCATTTCTGGGGGTCGGAATCCTGGAATTCCGTTCGCTTCGATCCACTCAAGGGTCTTTTGAGACGGGACGGACAAAGATTATGAGTTCCTCCCGCTCGAGCACGTCCGGCTTCAGCGCGGCTTCTGCAACGACATACGAACGCGAGACTCATTGTTCTTCGAGCACTACCAGCACTTTCACCGGAGCAGATGGCGATGGCTACTCTTCCTGGGAGGTGTCGAGTCGCGATGTCGTCGATTCGACGGAAGCGATTTCTGGGTTGGTCATCAAACGGAACCCTATTCCTGCTGTGACTTGAGCCTTGCACTTATTCAGAGTCACTGTTCTAGGTCCTCGAGCCTCGAGTTCTGCTCCGTGGAAGAAGCGAGAGAGAAAGAGATAGACAACACGGCAGAGGAAGAGCAAAGAGACGGGTGCCAAGACGAGGACGATCAAATCGGATATCCTGAAGCTGAGGATCCGGAACATGGACACGTCGACGGCGGCGGTTACGATTGGGGCGATTACGATCGTGTCGGTGACGACGAGAACGGCCACAGCGGATGTGACTACGATGATGGTGGCTACGACGGTGGTGATTACGACGAGAATTGTGGGCACGACGGTGGTGATGGTTATGACGATGGCGATGGTTACGACGACGGTGGTGACGATGGATGTGACGACTATGGAGGCGATGCTTTCGAAGACGACTACGGCGGAGACGACTACGGCGGATGCGATTACGATTGATACCAGGCAAACCCATTTCCGTCTATGATACGCTTTGACTTGTCCGAAGCATTATTACGACGAAGCTTTCAGGTCGCCCCTGGATTGGTTCATTCTCATCCGAGCATAACATAACATGGTTATATGGACATCGCGAAATGTTCGCGCTCAACACAAGCTTGAGGTTTTCGAAAAACGATTAAGTCCGAATGCCCAAAAGTGTTATATCGGTACGGACGCCCCTATTTCATGCCTCTTTCCTGGATGAACATCGACAGTGTGTCTCTTTTTCCAGGCACGAACTCCACGATACCAAAAGCCCAAACAGCGCACTTTTCGCGTTTGTCTAAAGACCTCAACACAGAGGTAGTGAAGACGAGAGTATTCTTTGCCCTAAATGGCAACAAGAGCGATGAGCGAAGTTCTGTTCACGAATTCTGAGACTCTAAAATAAAAGCCACCCTATAAACACTCAACAGTTCGAGGGTCTGGTGAAGAAATACTTTAACCCGAGCAACATCTCACAATGGCTCGGTCCTAGCCGACGCCAATGTCCGATCGTTGTGTCTTGTCACGGGCCTGCAGCATCAACATAGAACCAGCCGCTCCGTTTCTAATACGTCCAATATAATTTGATAAATTGCTTGCAACAAAAGCAACAGTGGTTCGTGGCTTTTTACCGCTCAGTTTCCTTCTCCGCGGCGCGCATGTGCTGCATCAATTTTCACACTTCCATCTCACTCGATCGGCGTCGGCTCAGCTCCACTTGCGCCACCAAACGCACTCTTCGCGCACTCTGTTACAGTCGTCGTCGCATCGGTTGGACCTCCGGGTACTTGTCCGTGGTGGCAGCGCGGGAAGCATCGCGGGACCAACGCAGTCGTTGTTGTCAGGATGCATCCCGAGCAGTCGGAAGTTGTGGTCGCGGTGTGTCGAAAGACCTGTGGGCAACAGCCAGGAAGATGGACAATTGTTGAAGTGCAGGGCCGAGCAGGCCCGTACCCTTGTTCGGTTTGCGCCGGTGATGCTTCAGTTGTTTGAGTCGCTAGTGCACTTGTCTGATGCGCCGTGAGGACGAGAAAGAGAGCGACGATGGAGTTGAATGTGAATGTTCTTGTCATATCGAAGCTCATCAGTGTGACGTTCGGCGTGCGACAACTAAATCTTTGGTGGTTTTTCTGTTGAGAAGGATGCAACTCTCGCCGAATAAACTACTGTGCGTTCATTGAAGTAGTTTCGCAACGACTAGATATCGCCACAAAAGTGGACTCTCCATGCACACATCAGGACCCCGACCACTTTCAGTGCCCGGCATACCATGGTAGTCCTTCGATTCGGACCCTCACCAACGGTCAGAACCAGCAAGTAGTGCGCACGAGCACTGAGCTCGCCTGGGAGGACCAAAGGACTATATGTACGCAGGTCAGAACTGCCACCTAGCAAATGCCCCATAGGGCTGACCAGCTTGGTCGTCGACTTGAATATCAAAATTGATCATCGAGATTTTCATTCATCACATTTTCGATAGAGGTCATTCATGTTCCGGGCGACTTTGATTCTCGTATGAATGGAATGGGATCTCGCTCTGAAAGTCTTCTAGCGATGGTTCGTAAGCGCGGATACCGGATCGGGTTCCATGAACCGGTCAGGTACAACCTTCCGACATGGAAGCTCGATCGGGCATGGCATATCCACAGGGCTCGTGCTAACAAGGCTTAAGATCTGCACGATGTCTCACATTGGTGAAGCTCATGTCGAGACGATCAAACGGGACCGGCCTCCGCTCCGCTTGACCCTTGGTGACAACCAAACTCTGCCAGCATCATTTCTGCAGCTCGCAGCTGGAATCGCGATAGTTGGCCTGCCAATAGATATCTTCTCATCGTCGAAATCTTGAGAGAAAGAAACTCGAGTCAAATAATCGCTGCATCGTCCACAGACGAGACCGCGCTTCGAACGACTCATTGAATCCGTTCGGGCTGATGATTGCAAAAGATGAAAATTCCGCGTATGAGACGCGAGTGTGCAAGCGCTCGAGGAATAATTTCTCCGCCGCATCATCTCCGGGGCTGGTAAGGTCCTGTCCGAAAAAGACAGTCGCATCTTCTGGGTCGAACCACAGCTGTACGTCCGTTACGGAAGGTAACGGCAGCGCCTCCGCTGTTTTATCGCATGCGCACGTGTTTGTTCGCCCGCATGATTGGTTATGTTTCGGCCGCAGGACTTGATCGACGATCTCATAATGGTGGTTGACGTGTTCTCGTAGGACGAGCCCAACATCACCGAGCGTGCCAATGCCCGTGTCCATTGCCGGCCACGCCACGATATCGCCGGGCTTAGCTTTCGAGCCGATCAAGCCGCGACCACGAAAGCCCCACGACAGGCGTCGTGGTGGTGAAGCGTGCAAGGATTCTGCTTCTTCTGGAAGTTTATAAATTGGACTTGAGTCAAGAAGTCTTCCAGCATTGTCGGTCGACTCGCCGTTGGTCGCGGAGATGTCACCCGTCCGAGACGGTTCCTCTGTACCGATATATAGGCTCCCTGCAGCTGTAGCCGCCAGCCGATTCCCTGCCCATTTCTTTGGCCGAAAGTACCTCCACTGTTGCTGATCAACGTCGAAATTCTCAATTAGGAGGTTACAGGAGCTTTCATTCCCTGCGCCGTCGTACGTCCGTTGGCGAAGCTCTTTCGCGACCAAGACCTCTTTGTTCAGCGCACTCAGGTTGAGTGCTCGCAGCAAGGCAGCTAGATCTCTCACGTAGAGGGAGGCTTTTTTGCAGAGTTCAAAGGTTGAGATGGTGTAATCCGACACGATCGGTCCGATCTCAGGAGGCCACTTCACTAAACGAGTAAGGTCATAAATCCGATCGCGCGGATCAAGACATTCAAATTCCCCGAAGATCTTCAGTGTGCTGTCCAGAGATGATGGTCCCAGATTTGTAGTCGCATTCGTGACATCGTAGAACGCGAGCGCACCCTCGCCGACTTTGCATTGTTCAAGGTCCTTTTCGAGCAGCGCATAGATCTCTCGAAACCACACCATCGGCACGATCTGTCCCGCGAAAAGCAAATCAACGTTTCCGGGAAATGCCAGCTCCTGGACGATCCAAAGGCGCGACCAATACAGCGACGAGATCAGGTACTATATACCATGAATGACCCTTTGCCGGCCTTGTGTCTCCAGGGCTCGATCCCAGATATCTCTCCAGCCGTAGTTGCTCGAATCTGTTGCGCGATGACGGAGGCTCTCCAGGATCCAGCTCATCGCATCCACACGGGGCTCGATCGCAATTCCCGGTGTGGGGCAGGCATACACGCGAGCAGCCCGCTCGAAAACCTCGCCCATGCGTTGCACCTGTAAACTCTTTTCCCAGTCGTCGCTTTGGTTGATACATATCGCGTCGATCCAGAAGTATTCGTGAAGCGAAAGCGCAGCGACCTGTCGCAGCACTGCGACGCAGTTTGCGCCGACATTTGTCGCGACACCATTGATCACAATCGGCTCACTGGACATTTGTTCGCCCCACATGTACGATAGCGCAGCATAGCGAGGTGATGGAGACGGGAAAACCTTGCTCAATTCGCTCGTGGTCTCTACTTCCGGAGGCTTAAGTGCGGCACTGTCGCTCGCCAAAGCCTTGTGAGTAGCCGTCGGGAATGCGAATGGCTCTAGCCAGCATGACAGAACCGGCGATCCTTTAAGACCGTCAAATCGAAGGAGGCGAATTTCTTCATGCGCATTGCTCAATGGGCAGAAATACCGACTTGAAGGTCGCGCAGTCATCGCGTCCTCAACGAGTGGGCATGGCGGCAGGGTGTTTCGAGTTGAGTGTTGTCCCTTCTGATTTCGTGCAACAATGCTCTGTTGATGCAGATATTCATGAATGGAGGGGTGGAATTTGAGGCCGCTCTTCATGCGTTCCAGCGACGAGAATCCATGCCGTCTGTTTGCAGTGCCAGTGACAGCTCTGTGGACCTTTCTTGATATGTTCTGGATATTGAGCCACTTTTGGCCCCATTTGCTATGAAGAGGCGATCTGCATGCTATGTGCTGAAAACTGGTTGTTCAAGGTGCTGTTGAGGCTCGGAAGTGTGTGTGGCTGTGCCTGGAAGCCTGGCTTTTTGCAAATCCCGGATGTCAGGCATCAAGTCGACGACCATGGCGAATCCCTGAGCTTTCCTTCAAGTTTCGCGACACTTATCGTCGCACATATCTCAACAATTCACTCATATACGGAAAAGCGTTCTTCAGACAATCAGTGCCTTTGATTCCACGATCCTATCTCCGTACTTTGCGTGCACTACGACTTGGTCTCGGCAGTATACTCCACCACATCAGATCCACTTCCACCTTCCGACAACGCAGCATTGTAACCCAACCGATGCCCATTGGCATCATGCGTGCGATCCCACTCCTCGATCCGCGCCAGTGGCACCTTCCGTAGCACATGAGTCTTCTCCCCATTGTCCGACTCAACAAGCTCCTGACGAATTTTGTAACCTCCCAGCTTCGGTAGGACGCTAATCCACACGACGTAGTAGAGAGCGCAAGCGCCGATGATGCAAAGACCAACAACGATGTAGGTCGCGTACCAGAAGCTGACGTCGCCGCCGAATTTGCCCTTGGCGGGCGGGTACCAGGGCATGATGATGAGGTAAAGTTGGACGAAGATATTAAAAACGAGGACGATGTCCCAGGCACGGAAGCTGGGCTTGGGTAGATTTAGCTTGTGGCGGTTCCAGCGCAAGACATAGATGCCAACGGCAAGGATGAGGTTGAATACGGAGGCGGGGTAGATGGCCAAGTCGGTGGTGAAATTGAAGGCGTCGCCAGCAGGCGGAGCCAGGATCAGGATGAGTGTCAATACCCATTTGAAGACGTATGGCCCGATCGGAGTACCGAATGGCTTTGTAGAGGTCCAAAGCTTGGGATATGGGAGGACGCCCTGACGACCACATTCACGAATGAGACGAGACTGTCCGAGCAGAACGGCGACCAGATTGCCAAAAGAGCTCAATGAGATGAGAAAGTTGAGCCCACGAACGGAGCTATGGGATCCAAAGACCTTGGTGAACAAAAGACTCGCTGCGATTTGCTTGCGTGCAACGATCTCTGCCTTGGGAACTTTGATCATGTCAGCCCTGGCCCGAACATGGATGAGGTAGATACGTACTGGCAGCAAAGAATGCGATATTCGCAAGCATATACAAGACCGCGACAACAGTCACGGCACCAAAGCCATTATTCCGAATCTTCCTAACGGGGTCCTGCATCCGTGTTAGCAAATATGTCATGCTGCGTAGCCAGAGCAATGTCCCACCTTCACTTCGTTTGCGACATTGAAAGCGTTCTCAAATCCACTATACGCGAAGATGATCTTATACATTGCGTTCGTAACGCCGTAGACAGTCGCAGTACCTTCGAATGCATTTTCAAAATTGGCTTTGGGGTTCGGCACGCTCGTGTGACCTCCGAGGACAACCAAGCCGGTGATGGCAATGAAAACCAAAGTGATCAGCTTGATCGCACCGATGACATTCGAGACAATGTATGAAGCGCGGGTATGGAAGATGACACAGAGCACAGCAAGGGTATAGCAGCCGATGGCTAGACCCTTGAGCTCCCAGTTCTTCGGCGTATAGTCACCGATGGCAAAGAGGTACTGAGCCATAACGACGGCATTTCCGCTGCTGAATGAGAGTAGCACGGTCGTAATGGCGAATGTCACTGGCAAGAAATATTTCGGGCGCGGGTATGCTTGCTCGAGGTAGGCTACTTCCGAACCAGAACGGCTCGGGAAATAAGCGGCATACTCAAGGTAGACCGATAGTGAGGACAAGGAGGTGAGGAAGCCGATGAACCAGAAGATCAAGCTGAGTCCTGTTGATCCTGTTCCAGTTAAAATAGATGCAGCTTGATGAGTGTTAGCAGACAGACTAATACAGAAGCTACACCAGTCGTCCTCATACGCGTTGAGAAGATGCCCGTGCCCACCATCTTACTGAGGTTCAGAAAGATGATGGTCACAGGGCCAACCGCATACCCGAGAGGCGACTTGACCTCCACCGGTGCTCCGCTGGCTTCCTGGTATGCGATCTCTGAGGTGTTTCCACCTATATCGCCGACGAACTTGAGGTCGCCGCTGGAGGCATCTTCGATGGCCACCGTTGATTGGCCTCGGGGCGCTTCCTCATCGGAGTCGGTATTGGACCGAAAGCCAACACGACGGAATAAATTTGCCATCTTGGATATATGTCAGCGACAGGGATAGGAACGTAAAACTGAGCTTGCATTGAAAACTGGACATCGAAGGTCTCGGCGAGTCGCTGTTCTTATCTTTTGTCTACCCCTGCCATTATTGAAGGCACCATGTCTCCCTACGTGCGCGCAGCACATGGCAAACATGTGGCGACGTTGTCCGCCGCACAGCGAAACCTTGCTGTCGCACAGTTGAGGTTGCAGATCGCACGCCATTGCAGACCCTCGTAGCGACATCCGTGCAGCCTCTCAGGGGACCCTGCGCGGGACAATCACTGCCGTGTGTGCCGGGCCGGAGCGCATCTTATAGACCCGATGCACAATCTTTGCTCGGCACCACTCCGATAAGAGGTGCTACTGTAACATCCATTCGCAGACGATAGCAGCTCCCGCTTGGCGTCTTGGAAAAGGCAAAGCAGAAGTACCAACCGTGCCAGCAAGTCTTCGGGTAAGGCCGACGCGTCTCTCGAGGATCCTGGTTGATAGCGATACGGGATGCATCAAGGTCGCGAACTCGATATGGATCTTGTCCGCGATTCGTCATTTGGGCTTGCATAGCATCATGTGGGGCCTACAGTCAACCCTCGTGAATGTAGCTATCGTCCCCAGCGGAAATATCTCTTCTTCTGCGTGCAAGTATCATTGCGGCAATGTTTACCATGGTATGGGTGGTGTCAATGCACAGGGAAAATGCATTCTGTGCAGTATGCTGCATAAGGACCTCAGCCACGCGAACCTCAGCGCCAGGAGGCTGAGGTAGACCCTGCTTTACATCGATGTCATTTTACTACCCTGGGGATGTCTCCACGAGTGTGCAAACCATCTAGGTAATATCTTAAGAAAGCTTGGAAAACCTTGACAGTGGAAGTGGTCAAACATCATCTGATATGAAGCAGAGGCACATGGCATTCTCGCATTCTGCACAATGAAAGGGCTATCGATAATCTTGGCAGCCAGTGATCGAATGTACAAACGAAATAAACGAAACAACTGCGCAATGGGTATTCATGCTCCTCGCCCCGAGACCTTCTGTTTTTTCCTGTGTGTAGTCATTTGACCACTTTCACCAAATCCTGATGGCGTTCTTGTGAATGCCACCAACACATCGCGCAATCGTCATGGAAGGGAGACATCGGACACACCGCAAGACTGTGCCATCGCTTCCATGGCCGAATCCTCCCAGCAACGTTCTAGATTCCCTCCGGTGCACATGCGCATACGGGGGCCACACTCTGGCAATTGAGCCATATTGTTGGCCCTCCACTGACGAAGCAACCAGCCATCCTGCGCTGGTCTTACCAAGATATTCAAATACGCTTCCCCAATTCCCCTCGTGCTCTTTATGCCTTGAAGATATCCTCGTTCCACCCCAGCCCACCGTCGTTGAATTCGCCACCTCTCAGCGTATTCACCTCCGGCAGACGCGGGAGATTGGGATCTTCCTTGCGCTTGCCGTCCTGGCCCTCTTGCGACGGATCTTCGCTGACCATGGCCAGTCGTCCGTCCTCGTCGGTGTGGAAGAACCCACTTCGACGTTTGCCGAACCAGGTGCTCGAGCGCTTATTACGCAGCGTCTGCGGCGATTGCGGCTGCTGCGATGCCGGCGGGGCGGGTGCGTTGCCAGATAAGATGCTAGGCCCTGGGGACATGGGGCGACTCGACTGGATATCCTGCGACGGTCGCGCCAGGTTTAGAGAGCTGCGTGAGCTGCTGAAGGAGTTGCGGAGACTACGCAGGCTGAAGAGTTTCCGTGGTCGCTCGTCCCGGTCATTCTGCGTCGAAGGCCTTCGTCGCAGCTTGTTTGGCGCTGATGTCGTCTGTCTGCTCTCCGACCTCCGCGGGTTGGTGGCCGATTGATCCTCCATCGAGGAGGCCTTGCTGGTCTCCTCTTCGGCGGGGTAGGCTCCAGGCATTTGTTTCGGTTCCGGTTGAGGTTGAGACTCGGCAGCTATGCGTTCAAGCTCTTCGACAGGGACTTCGAATGCAGTTCCAGCGCTCAGGGAGGAGAATTTCGGCGGCTCGTAGCTGAGGACGTAGGACTGACGGCGCTTGGCCTGCGTTGTGGTAGTGGTGGCCATTTTATGCGCTTTGTTACGCGGTCTAGCAATAGTTCGGCGCGGATTGAGACCTCGACTTCATCCAGACCAAGATGTTCGAGCGATTGCGGTCGGGCGTTGTCAGGCGTGCGGGCGGGGCGCGAGTACCATACCCAATGGTTCCGCTGAGACACAATCAGGTGAACAACGCGGTGGCAGTGCGGTGTGCAGCGTCGAAATAACTCAAGGGAAAAAAACACAATGAAATCGAAGCCGTACGCAAAGAAGGATGCGTCGCAGAAATGCACAAAGTCTTCGTCAAAGTCGCATGGCTGGATACTTTCACGTCCTACGCTAGTTAGGCTGTCATGTAACTTTCGTGATACACTAAGGTTCCTCCTCCCGCCCCGATCCTCCGAACCAATCATGCACGTGGTTCGCCTCAATATGAATTCCCAACACGGTCTATCAGCTTGTATATTGTTCTAAATGAATCATAGCGCACATAAGGATCCAGGGACACACGTAGACATGCTTCTCCTGAGTATTCGCCGCTCCGTCGTTAATATCGCGGGATATCAATTCAGCCAGCGCGAGGTTTACGTACCCTTGGACAGTTTGGGGGCGAGACAGCGCGCAACTAAGTTTGGCTATACTGTCTCGCTGCAGGATCACCCTCTTCTACCTTTTCCGTGCATACGTGGAACAACTGCAGCAAAGGATAATAACCACAACCTGCATCGGGCGCACGTCATGGAATTGATCAAGCTGTGATCATGGTACGCTTGACTGCCGCCGCCATGGCTTCTCGACAACTAGACCGGCTTGTACTTCCTGCCATTGAGACGGCGCCATGAGTCCAAGTCGAAGACTCCATCAGTGAGATCAGCGATATTGCCACAGAATTCAAAGACATAACCATCGACTGTGCCAGCTACCTCCCCTCCACCAGCTTCCACCAAAGTGATGGTACAGGGTGCAGGCCAATAGCTATTCGTCTCGTAAATTGCAAGCTTAGCGGCGCTGATCTCGTCGAGTACCTCGAACGCCAAACCTGTCGAATGTGCCCCTGGCTCGCGAACGACTGCAGGATAGTGGCCCCAGAGGCGCGTCCTGTAGCCGGTGAGAATGGCGGTCCACAGGTGGCGTGGTAGGGCCTCGAGAAGACAGCTTTGAATGGCTCGCGCCCGCCCATATGGGCAGCTCACGCCGGACTTTGAGCGCAATTGGTACCTTTGAAGCCTGCAGATTTGGCGGAGGAGGGGGCGGAGGGGCTGGCGGGAAACTGTCCCGTTCTCCGCTGTGTGCTGCCATTGTCCGCAGAAGAATGGATGTGCTCTTTGTACGTGTGTGACTGGAGTGGGAGGCATACAGTATAATGGACTACCTTATTGTTGTTATCTTTATGCAGGGCCACGAGAGCCCAGGCGTGCCAGGCGACTCAGGCAGGAACGTGCTCCAGGACCCCGACGGGCCGAACCGCTGTATGCCGCAGCTGACGTTGGCAGGCGCAGCGACCAGGAGGTTATGCCAAGTGGAAAGGACGAATGGACATCTTCGCCGCGGGACTACTTCCCTGCATATCCACTTCCTTTGTTTCTTGTTATGTTCATGATCGCTGTGTGAAGCTCTTGCGCTGGACCCGCATTCTTGGGTAACATTGACATGTTTGTGAGAGCCATCAGTGACGAACGCTAAGCCGCCACTCCACACACAGCCCACAGATGAGCGAGCGCCGCGAGGCCAGTTCTCGCGATGGCGAATGAAGATCGCTTCGGTCGCTACGCCAACATCCCCATACCTTCTTATGATGAAGCGATCTCTGCTCGTCCTGGATCATCGACTCAACAACAACGCGGAGCCGGGGAGGTCAGCGATGACGCGGAGAGGCAAGGCTTGCTCGGGCAGGATGCTCCCCCGGCGCAGTACCACCGACCGACCGTCGAGTCAGAACGATCCAGCGTGGACAGTGACCTGAGGCTTCCAGAGGTTGGCGGCAGTAATGACGAGGCACGGCGACACGTCGAGGAGCTGGACTATCTCGACCCACTCGATCTCTCGAGACGATCACCCCGTCCGTACCACCGCGCGCGATTACGCAACATATCTTCTCGTTTCTCAAAACTTTCTGCTACATTGTCTTCGATCCGATTACCTTCACTTCGCTCATTCTATGCTCCGGTCTCAACTACCACCTCCGACGACCCGGAACCCACGCCCCCAATTCGCACGAGTTTGCTCACTCGCATCAGAGAACGGATACCCCCCATACCTGATGAATACCGCCTTAGCGCACCCACGGCTGCTCGCTTGGTCGGTCTGGCTACATTGTTCATCCTTTTCTACATACTGTTCACAATGGACGTCTTTTCTGGCGCGCGGCGAGTTACAGGACGTTTCGACCCCGAGTCTGTGCGCGCCTTTGTGCAAGAGAATGTCGATTCGGAACGGATTGCGGAATACCTGACTCACATCACCAGTTACGATCATGTGGCAGGTACGGAAGGTGATCTCTACATGGCGGAATGGATGCGCGATCACTGGGCGCGTGAGGGGCCCTTCGACGATATCGGGCTGCTCAGTTATTACGTCTACCTTAATTATCCAACTACCGATGGTCGAAGCGTCAGTATCGTCAGTCCGGAAGAGAAGAAGTGGGTTGCGACACTGGAAGAGGACATCATTAATCCAGACCGCCAGCAAACTTTAGCTTGGCACGGTCTCAGCAAGAGCGGAGAAGTCGAGGGACACCTAATCTATGCGAATGGCGGCAGCAGTGCGGACTTTGCATTCCTGGCACAGCAAGGCATTGTGCTCAATGGGAGTATCGCGCTGGTGCGCGAATACGCCACACAAGAGGACCGCTCTATCAAGGTCAAGGCTGCTGAGGAAGCCGGATGTGCCGGCATTCTGCTGTACTCGGACCCCAGCGATGATGGCTCCGGACGTGGCGAGGTCTGGCCCGAGGGTCCCTGGCGGACGGAAGATTCGCTGCAGCGAGGGAGCGTGGCGAAGTCAAGCTGGGTCGTAGGTGATCCATTGACTCCCGGATATGCAAGCACGCCCGATGCGAAACCAATCTCGAAAACAGATAATCCAGCATTGCCCAATATCCCGTCGTTACCTCTCGCCTGGCGTGACGCGAAGGTGTTGCTTTCTTCGCTCAAGAGCCACGGCGTATGGGTCCCTGAAGACTGGGTGGGCGGAACCGAAGATTTTGACAAGAGGTGGTTCTCAGGAAACGCACCAAGTGCGCAAGATCCGTCGCCTCCAATCGTACATCTGAAGAACTTGAATGATGAGAACGAAAAGCAGCAGATTTGGAATCTGCACGGCATACTGAAGGGCGTCGAGTCTGAAAAGAAGATCATCGTCGGAAACCATCGAGATTCGTGGTGTTTTGGCTCCGTGGACCCCGGCAGCGGCAGTGCGGTGATGATGGAGCTAGTAGCAATCTTTGGCGAGCTTCGGAATGTTGGATGGCGACCGTTGCGTACTATCGAATTCGCCAGCTGGGACGCAGAGGAGTACAACATGGTCGGCAGCACCGAATACGTCGAGGACAACATTGGCGATCTCCGCGACAACGGCATCGCATATCTTAACGTCGACGTAGGCGTGTTTGGACCCGAGGCCATCTTCAGAGCCGCTGGCAGTCCCGTCTGGCTGCGTCCGCTCCTGCACGCTTTGGGACGAGTCTCAGACCCTAACTCCGACAAGTCCCTCCGTGACACCTGGGAAACGCGCAACACGCTGCTTGAGGGACTTGGAGCCGGCAGTGATTATGTTGCCTTTCAAGACATGGCTGGAATGTCGTCAATCGACTTCGGTTTTGAAGGCGCAAAACATGGTTTCCCATATCACTCATGTTACGAAACGTTTGAGTGGATGAACAAGTTTGGCGATCCTAGTTTCAACTATCATCGCGCACTCGCACAAGTTTGGGCGCTGCTCATCCTTGACCTTTCAGACCACCCACTACTACCGTTCGACCTACGGACTTATGCCTCTGCGATTAAAGAAACCTACATCAAGGACCTGTCCGACTACGCAGATGTCCTCAAGCAGAAATCTGGTCTACCTGATACACAGGCCCAGCTCGACCTAACGCCACTGCGTACAGTGAGCGACGCATTCGTTGATCGTGCAGCTGAGTTTCAGTCGTTTGAAGACCGATGGACGACGAGCGTTTATGGAAGCGGCGGCGTCGAAAGCCACGAGTTTGGCAAACAACGTCTCGATTTCAACGACGCTCTTTCGAACTTCGAGAGAGACCTTCTCGATCTTCCTACAGGGTCTGACGATAAAGGTCAGCATGGCGTTCCAGGTCGTGAGCAGTTCAAGCACATCATATTCGGTCCCTCAACCTCTGATGGCTACGATGTTGGCTTTTTCCCGTTGGTTCGGGATGCGCTGACGGCGGGCAACTGGACTCAAGCACAAAAGATGGTGGAGAAGTCTGCGGCGATCCTGCAACGCGCTGTGGATAACCTGCCTGACCTTGGATAAGACGAGAGTGCAGATGCTTCTCCAGGGTATGTTCCGCATTCTTGACACATTGCACGGCGTTTGCGATGTGGTTGTGGATAGTAATTTTAGCTTCATGTATAAAAGTGACGCCATAGACGAGGCATTTCTCCTTGCATACCGTTCACCTTCTGCTTGTAGTTTGTAACATAACTGTGCGTGGCATCCCAATCTTATACTATTCATGCTGTCTGCTATGCATACTTACCTACCTACACCGATTTCGTTGACCCAAATACGCCTTACGTCATCAATTGTTCAGGCATTTGATGCAGCTTCGAGAGCTCAGCGGTCGTGTGAGCAGACGTGGAACCGCGTCAAAGACAACAGACGGACTCCTGTATGCAGATTCATGGGCGCCAGTGCCCATGGTTGTGACCTCCGGCGGAGCTCATCACATGAAATGCTGTAAACGCCGACTGCGCCCTCAGCTTCCAAACTTCTCACGCCAGGATCGTCGACCACCTTCGGCGGACCGATTCACACCATGGCACAGCTTCCCCTGTCATTATTCGATCTGCTGTCAAACTCTCTGATACTAAGACAGACTGCCCCCTATCTGGCCGCTCGTGACCTTTGTAGGCTGTCCGCGACCAGCAACGACCTTCACAAGCTCCTGATGAGCTCTCAAGATGCCTGGCGACACCTTGATCTAGCCACAGTGAAGCGCTGTGCTGTTGAGGCAGCGCCGATCGATGTTGGCGGCATCTCATGGCGAGCCGAACGCATGGACGAGGCTTTAACCGAGGACGACTTCTACTCCGGACCCCTGCGCGGAGTTTTCTCCAACCTCCACCGCAACTCAATCCTGCGCTTCGTGCAGACGCTCGTACTGGACTCGCTCAGCGTGCCCGCAGACCTTGTGCGAGAAATCATCTCCGAGGAGAGATACAACGTGCGCGTGCTGAGTATTCGCGACACGGCGCATCTAAACCTCAATAAGCTGAACCAGATACTACGATACGTGTCACGCCCAACTCGGGCCGAAGGTACACCGAAGCTAAAGGCACTCTACATTTTCGGCTCGAACCATGTGACGACAGTCTCGGCTACATTTTCAGGTTACCAAAACTTCGGGGTGATGGACGGCCCCGGGGCGAAGCTAGGCAGCGATCGGAACCAACGTGCGGAGAGTGCAATCGCACGGGACGATCGAGTGCCCGAGGAGGAGTCCTTGTGGTACAGCAACTCCGGCCGAGTCCTCCAGCGGCCGTTCTCCGAATGGGCAGATACGTTGCAAGTGTGTAAAGGCATCATTCAATTCGATGCGACGCTCTGTAGAGGACCGCGCCATTACATCGCGAAAGTCGACAGTAAAGACTTCTTGCAGCCAGCCATTGCCACCGTCGCGCTCGGTCCAAAAGGCTGTGAATCTTGCCATAGCTGCCCTGAAGGACCGGCGGTGTTTGGGGAGTGTGAGGACGGAGACCTTCCGCTCATTGGTCCGCCACCCTTGCACTCCTCCACCGCACAGGCTGCGTCTCGTCCAACTAAGGGGGACGACGGTCGCTTTCCCCCTTTCATGGCGCGGTGCCCGGATTGCCTCTTTGATCGATGGTGTGAAATGTGCAGGCGCTGGTGGTGCGAGGATTGTTACCAGAAGCCCGTCCCCGGCGCAAGTCCTGGAACAGCGGGCTGGGTGCCACAATCAGCAAAGGTATATGCCAGGCTTTGCGTGGATGACTGTCTCGTCCGAGAAATGATGGATGGCGCTGGGAGTAATGGAATGTGGGGATGAATGTGCTGGCGGTAACGATGACCTTTCTCGAAGCACTTTCACTCCATTCCCAGCGCCATCCATGCCCAATGACCAGGCTCGATATGCTTGGTCTCGGTTCAGAATCATGGGCTGATCAAGGACTCGCAGCCGGTAAAACTACATTGTTGGGCCTGCGGGCGAAGATGCGACCTATGTATGCCGCCTTCGATTCGGCAGTGCCAGGTATGCGCGAGTGAATTCTGTCAAGAACATGACGAGGGAAGCTCTAAGGACAAGGTCAGTAATTTGGGGAAATCAGACGAATGATTGCGGTACTGACACACAGCCAGTGTGGCTGGTGTAATTCTGTAGGTCGCCGGACCAGGGAACTCTTCTAAAGGCATCGTGAATATATATGATCAGGGTCATCAGAGATTAATTATGGCATTATCAGGGATATCTGCCTCCGGTCTGTGTTGTCGCAAATCGATGCCCATCCATGTCAGCAATTTACTGAAGGATCAAGTGGAGCTAGACATCTTCAAACCAACACACCTCACCAACCTATCGAAGTGTTCAATGCGACATCTCATAGCGACTTTCGCGTGCTAAAAACCTGCACCTGTTCGTTCCTACGTCCGCCCAGCAATCCCGCCGAGTCCAGATGCCTCAATCACATTATTATCATTCCATCACTGAGCTCGAGGCGGCATATCGCAGCGGGGCAGCTTCAGCCGAAGCAGTCACGAGAGCATATCTTGAGCGCATTCAATCTACGAATGCAGGATTGAACGCAATCACGAACATCAATCCTAATGCGATAGCACAGGCAAAGGAGCTTGACGTGTGTATTCTTGTGCCTAAAGTTCTTGTTGTCATGATCTGAACTTCAACCAGAACCTCCCAGAACATCAGCGCGGCAGATTGCATGGTGTACCCATCTTGATCAAAGACAACATCATCACCAAGAATATCACAACTACTTTCGGCAGCAAATTATGTCAAGATAATTTGACCAGTGAGGACGCAACTCTGATCCGCAAACTCAAAAACGCCGGGGCAATCATTCTCGGCAAGACGACTCTGCCAGATTGGGCTCAAGGGTACTTCTCGGCATCATCAGGCTCCGGGGTGACCAAGCACCCATTTGATAGCTCACGCGATCCTGGCGGCTCTTCGAGCGGGAACGCCACTGCCCTCGCTGCGGGTCTAGCAGTGGCAGCGATTGGAACGGACACCGGTGGCTCCATCCGTTTGCCATCGTCTTTCTGTGGGCTTGTCGGTATCCGCCCGACTCCCGGACGCGTGAGCAGAAACGGGATCTCAGCGATCATGGAGCCGTGGGATACGGCTGGTAAGCCTCTCCGGTCAGTAGGCTCGTGTTCAGCTGCTGACCCTTACAGGGCCCATGACGACGACGGTCGCTGATGCTGCACGGTTATTGGACGTGCTCGCTGGGTTTGACGAGAGCGATGACTACACTTCTATCAACTATCCCAATGCCGAGTTCACGTTCTCGCGCGCGGTGAACAAGCCTTCCATCACTGGCAAGCGACTCGGGGTGATGCGACAAATCTTTGGTACGCATAAGGGTGTTTTGAATTCCACAGATGAGGCTATCGCGCGACTCGGTGCTTCTGGTGCAATCATGATCGATGTAGAGATACCTCATCTCGATGAGTTCATCGCTCATGGTGGTGCATCGTGCATGCGTAGCAAAGCAGACATGAACAAGTTCTTCGCGTCGCAGCCGAACTTGGCGCATTTGAAGGTTGAGAATATTCATGCCGCCGGTGATTTCCATGACCGCTTGGATTTCATTCATGCGACTGCTCGAGCGCCGCAAGACTTCCACGAACATCCAGCGTTCTGTCAGGCGCTTTTGGGTCTTGATCGATTGCAGAGACAGGTGCGAGCATTATTCGCAAAGAACAACTTAGACGCGATCATCTATCCCACATGTCAACTTCTGGCTCCCAAGACGCGGGATGTACTAGGGGACCGGTAAGTGCACGAATTTCATATCAAGCACTAGCTGACGCTCGTAGGTGGTCTGATCTATCTTATCCGACAAACACTCGGCTCGCCAGCCTCATGCTTGGCACGGCTATCTCAATCCCAATTGGCAAGGCTCAAGATGATGAGTATCCTGGTGATCCAGCGCTACCGGTAGGCCTTGAAATCCTGGGTTTGCCGCTCGCCGAAGCAAAGATTCTCGAGATCGCTGCCGGTCTGGAGTCAATGTATCCGGGGATCAGCTGTGCGACTTCTTAGATCAAAGACTTTACCAACTTTGTTGAACTCTCTCAAGACTCGTAACAACTTTCAATAATACAACACATGCGTATTCCGCTCGACTTTTCTCTCATGTCCAGCCCCACAGAGGCGCCTGGGTGCTGTCTGATGCGACGCGACGATATCCACCTTTTCATGTATAAAAATGCTTCGTTCCCATGATCCCAAGCTATGCATATCAAAACAATTCCCAACCCAAGATGCAATCAGTTTTCGTGACCGTCAACCCGGACGATGATGGCCGTGAGGGAAGTCGCAGCTCCGTAGTATCGCGTGGCGACCACGGGCGTCACCAGCTGGAGCAGCTCGTCTTCGTCGACATCGACACGGGGGTAAAGGAGCGATCGCAGCGCATCCGTGCTCCGAATGAGGATCAGCGATCCGGGGCGCATCTTCTTCGCGACGCTGACGATCAAGTCCCGCTTCTCATCCGCGTTGTCGCCGATCAGCGCAGCGAAGTGCACGAGGTCACACGTCTGCAGATCGTCCGACAGCGTCGCCACATCCGCCTGCGTGAAGCTGATGTTCTTGAGGTTCAGGCGCTGGACCATCGAGGCGCCCAGCTTGATCGCCTCCGGGTTGCGGTCGACGTTGACTAGGTGGACGTCCGCGCCGTAGCGCTCGGCGAAGCAGAGCGACGAGAACGGCGTCGGGCCGGAGCCGAGGAAGGCCATCTTCTTGACCGGCGGCAGCTGCAGCTCGCCGAGCGCCGTGTCGATCGTGTTGGCCTCCATGCGGGCGAGTTGGCGGTATTGGTCGATGTAGGGGAAGGAGTTGTAGAGCCGGAAGCATGCGGCCGGGGATGTGGCCTTTAGGACCTGGTGCGCGAAGTCACGCTCGAGCATGTACTCAGCTAGGCCCCAGGTCTGCGCGAGCGGCAGGCTGATAGCTACGATGCGCGGGTCTGAGAGGATCGATTCTTCCTCGGCCTTGGTGGTCTTGGTGATGGTGACGAGGTCGAAGAGCTGGTTGAAGAGACCGGCATTTTCAGGGGTCGGCTCGAGGGACTTCAGGTTCGAGATGGCCTCGTACAAGGCTAGAATGCCGAGCGTGAGTCGTTCAGATCGTCGCTCGTGGTGAGGTAGTTCCAATGCGGTCCTTCGGACTGTTCCAACGGACGAAGACCCAAGGGAGCTATCATGACTGGCAAGGTATTGGATCGGAGCCTCGGACGAGGTAGACATGGTGAGCAAAAGATGTTGTCTTTTGGGAGGATGAAATGGAGCTTGAAGGTCAGCGAATTCAGGCTTTCGATTCGTGCTTTGATGGTCAAAGACTCGAGGCTATTCAGATTCAGAGTGAGTCAAGGTCAGATATTGAGCCAGATGGAACAAAGAAAATGTCGAAAGCCACGGCGCTTTTATGGTTCTTAATGTATGTCCTATGAAAGCAAGGGCCCAACGAACGAATGCAGGGCATGACCTGCGGCGCAGCAAACGAGAGATTTGCATCCACGCAGGCCTCCACGCATCCCGCCGCTGGCAGAGCAAAATTTCTTTCATGAAGGAGACGATGGGTGGGCGAGGGTTGCTATGAAAGCATCGCTTCTTTGCCTGCATGGTGCTAGTGGATGCGACGTGATGGGAGACTGGCGCCATCCCCACAATATCCCGCGCCGTCATCGCTCAGCCAAACAATCATCATTAATCCGAATATGCTTACCATCAACATGCACAACACATCGTGGAGCCACGACTCCGATCACGATGCGGAGCGAATGCACAGGTCTCACTCGGGCCCCCGAGCGTGGTTGGGACCCACGGTGCACACCCACGCGTTGCCACGTCCCTGCGTCCACCTTTTCGTGTCCACGCGGGTGACCGGGAACGGATAGGGAATCCGAGGTGATCATCCTCCGATACATTCGGCATGTCCTGCCTTGAGTCGGCCAGATTGGAGATCTTTCTTCTTACGACCCCTCGTGGCCCGATCCCGCTTGTTACGTTTTCTTCAAGGCTGCCGGCGACTTATGCGAGGGTGGCGGGTGGAGGCCATCAAGGTGGTACGTAAGAGCCTTTGCGTTCGAGAAGAAAGGCCGCCCTATCAGGAAAAGGCTAATGGTCAGTTTTCTCGCATTAAATCCATCTCAAGTCTGGGTTGCTTTCTCTCTAGAACGAGATCAAGATCCATGGCTTGCAAATCCGGTGAGTTTAAGGCGAGAGATGGCGACGGGTCGGCGCGTAAAGGCCCGTTGGAGAGGACTTCCAGCTAGTTCCGCGACCGGCTCGCTCGAATTTCTCCAAGCGGGCGTCGTTCTTCGGTGGAGAGCTTGCCATGATGAGGTACTTCCAAATGTCGATGAACGTTGCGTCCTGTCGGTGAAGATGTTGCAGTGGGAGGTGGTACTTCCGGTTGGAACGCGAGTCGATCCTACCGAGAAAAGGCCGCTTTCAAACATCAATATCAGGCTATTCCTCATGCCCCATGCATCCTGGCATCCCCGGTGAGAACTCTGGAACCTCCAACCAGGGTTCGGCAAGGAATTGACACCATCCGAGGTTGCGATGTGTTGTGGGCACACGAGCACTTCATCAGCGGAGAAACGGGTCAGGGAAAGAGGCGAGTCATGCTCTGCCCCGCCGTGCCTGCCCATATGTGTACTGTCGGAGAGCGATGCGACTCTTCGTGCCAAGCCCAATATACACAACATTCACCAGAGGCAGGGTATATGAAGGAGCAAGTGGAATCATGGCGTATGAGAACAAAGCAAACCGTTCACTCGTATGCAATGTGCCCTCGTGGCATCAATAATGTTCGCGAGGCGCTCTCGTTGGGTGGCATTTGCTACTCGGCGGCGATGAAATTGGTTAGCTGAGAGAAAAGATATATCCCGAAGATTACCGACTGGGACTTCTGGCGCATCAAATATATCGCGAATGCCAAAAAAAAAAAAGGAAGTGCAGCGATCGGTCACTCAACACGGACTCTAAAAGGAAGACCACACACGACCAAACCTGTAGCATTCGAAGCCTCGTCCTCTTCTGACGACGATATGGCATTCGGCTTGTCATGTTCGAGAAGGATCTGTAGAATCGTGATGAAGATTTTACATAGCTTCTCAAGAGAGCTCGCAACAGATGAGATGACATTGTTGCACAGAGCGTGTGTCCAAGAACGCCGTGTAAAGGTGTCACGGTGTGTGGGGGTTCTTCGTGTGGGGTGAGCGGCCGGGGGTCGGGTGAGGCCTTAGTCAGCTGGAAAGAGATGCGGAGCGGTCCGTCCCTGCTTCGCGAAGCTCGGGCAGCCTAACCTGACACGCCTGAGTGCTTCGTGGCAGCGAGTTGCCTGGCCAGAGTGACGAGAGAGCTTCTGCAGGTCAACTACCGATCGATCCATCACACGACCATTCCATACCTGTCGCACCGGACCTCACTCAGGGTGTCGATCTAATAGCGCAGGTGTTCAGCCATATTCCGCCATTAGATCTCACACACTTGCCACAGGAAAGCCACTACCCAACGTGACGCAAGATGTCCACGCTCGAGGATCTCGACGATCTTGAACGCGATGGCAAGAAGGACGACCAGGGCGACAAGGACAAGAAGTCCAACCAGACCGGTGATGCGGAAATGAAGGATGCCGCGGACGAGAACAAGGAGGACGAGGAGATGGAGGAGGAGGAGAGCCTGATCGACCCGGAGATCCTCAACTCAAGCACACGGGACATTGTGGCGCGGCGGCGATTAATAGAGAACGACACGCGGATCATGCGCAGCGAGTACAACCGCCTCACACACGAGAAGCAGGCTATGCAGGAGAAGATCAAGGACAATCTGGACAAGATCGATAACAACAGGTAAGAGATGTCGTTCAGTCTACGTCGATATCTAGGCGTTTCGAAACTGATGCTGACGATAAATAATCGATAGACAACTCCCATATCTCGTCGGAAACGTCGTTGAGATATTAGATCTCGACGTTACCGCGGAGGCCGCAGAGGAAGGTGCCAACATCGACCTGGACGCCACCCGGGTGGGTAAATCTGCAGTCATCAAAACCTCGACTCGGCAAACGATCTTCCTACCACTCATCGGCCTAGTAGACCATGAGAAGCTGAAGCCGGGAGACCTCATTGGTGTCAACAAAGACTCTTACTTGATTCTTGATACGCTCCCCGCCGAATACGACAGCAGGGTCAAGGCAATGGAGGTTGACGAGAAGCCCACGGAGAAGTACACAGATGTCGGTGGCTTGGACAAACAGATCGAAGAGCTCGTGGAAGCGGTTGTTTGGCCCATGCAAGAAGCGGAGAGATTCAAGAAGATTGGAATCAAGGCTCCTAAAGGTAAGCGCTCACAATCATCCACCCACACTCCGTGATCAAAGCTGATGGAGTATCTAGGTGCTCTCATGTACGGCCCTCCTGGTACCGGAAAGACGCTCCTCGCTCGAGCTTGCGCAGCCCAAACAAACGCCACCTTCCTCAAACTCGCGGGCCCACAATTGGTGCAGATGTTCATTGGTGATGGTGCTAAGCTAGTCCGCGATTGCTTCGCACTGGCGAAAGAGAAGGCTCCCTCAATCATCTTTATTGACGAGTTGGATGCGGTCGGCACGAAGCGTTTCGACAGCGACAAGAGTGGCGACCGTGAAGTCCAGCGAACCATGTTGGAGCTCCTCAATCAGTTGGATGGTTTCGCGTCCGATGAACGCATCAAGGTCTTGGCTGCTACCAACCGTGTCGACGTTCTCGACCCTGCGCTCTTGCGTTCTGGTCGGTTGGATCGCAAGATCGAATTCCCGCTTCCGAATGAAGAGGCTCGCGCCCAAATTCTGCAGATTCACAGCCGAAAGATGACGGTCGACGAGGGTGTCAACTGGCCAGAACTTGCGCGCAGTACCGACGAGTTCGGTGGCGCCATGTTGAAGGCCGTGTGCGTCGAGGCTGGCATGATTGCACTCCGGAGTGGACACAGCAAGATCAGCCACGAGCACTACGTTGACGCAATTGCTGAGGTGCAAGCCAAGAAGAAGGTATGCAGACTCTCAAGCAGGGACTCACGGTTGAAGTTGTGCTCGATCGCTAATACATATCCCAGGATACCGTCAACTTCTACGCATAGACGAGGCTGTCTCCATGGCTGTGGCCAATCGGAGTTCTGCACTGGTGTGCTACTATGTACCAGCTATCACGATGACATATGCAATGGGAAAACATGCAATAGTAGACATGCACAGTTCGTGCTTCATCGTTCTGTACCTCTAGATCTCAACATCCAAGCCACTGACTGCGGTGGAGTCTCGCATTCCTTTCATGCCACTGTTCGTAAGGCTTGGCAGCCCTGCTTCACCCGGCTTTCGGTGTCCGAAGTCCACTGTGCACGCGCAAAAAGTGGTTAGTCCGGTGCTGATGCTCAGCGTTTCTAGCCTTCGCCCACATGTGCCTCGAGGTCCCAGCTTCGGCGATCATGCCGATCATTACCCTTTGTTCTGCAAGCCCGGCGGATTTCACTGTCTGGACATTGATACGCCCACGCAGAGCTGCGCACAGCTCCCCCAGCTCCGGATAACAGCCATTGACTTCATTAGCATGATGGCGAGCAGAGCGCCTCGATGCTTCGAGCGAGCCAAGCGAGTCTACGATCCCAGAAGACCCGCCAAAAGTCAGGATAGTCAAGCTCATGGCGGAAGGACAAGGACAGGTCCCCCGCCAGAAGCATCAGCATCGTCATAAGGTTCACTCCAACGGATTCAACCCCCATGCATATCGTGCCCGCCTCGCGTGTTCCGGAACAGCCATTCTTGTGAGAGTCGCGATGATGCCCCATTCGATAACAACGGCCTACGCACGAGACTAGAAAAGCATCTCTGCCCAGGCGCCAGTCCTCGCTTCGGGCGGAGCATACTTTTCGCTTCTCCACGTTCCTGCGTCTATACTCCGTAGGCGGCGCGCGTTTCCGGAATGCCTACTTATAGACCGCGGTTGTAAGATGCTTTGCGAGTGAAGGTCCCTTTCGTTCCCGTATCCTCTCGCACCACGTCTCTGCTCGCTCATCTTGAAGACCTACCCAGGCGACCGCCCCAGGACTGCCACCACCTCCCATCCACGCGTCTCTCCATTGCGCAGACAAAGCACCTTCCGTGGGAGTTCACCAGCCAACCAAGACCTGCTTCAAGCTTCACGATGCGCTTCACACTCGCTCTCGTCCTGGCCACGGCCACCTCGGTCATCGCATGGCCGCTGCCGAGCCTCGATGCGGTCGAGGCATGGCTGGTGCCGCGCCAGAGCTCCAGCTCTTCTTGCACCAACGGCGGCGTCCTCGGCCTTCTGGTCGGGAACGCGCTCGGTGGTGGATGCAGCTCCGCCGGCGCGTCGAACTCCAGCTCCAGCACGAGCTCGAGCCAGTGTAGTATGCTCCACCATTCCCCGGACTAAATCAGAGTACAGGCTCACTGACCCTCTTCTAGACTTACTCGCATGTACCTCATCCTCTTCCGCCGGCGCCGGCAACTCGACCTCAAGCAGTTCAAGCAGCTCGGGCGTCACCCTTGGGAAGGAGTAGGACGACACCATTCCATACATCTATTTCCTTCGTTTCCTCTGGGCATGCATGATGAATAATGATACGGCATTGCGGCGACTTCCTATAGCGGGCTTTCTAATGACTTTATCTTTAATGCAGTCTTCTTGATCCGGTCCTTGAAACTCCGCTTCTTCAACCACTTGAACCCGTTGTTGAACCGCTGGGTCTGTAGAACGCCGTACGAGATGCCCAGGAGGCAACGAACCGAATCACGAAAGACGACGGGACGCCTCACCTTTGCGACTTCTCCGCCATGTCCTCGCCATGCCCACCCTCAAGCGCGCCGAAGAAATGAGGATGGCGAACATACCAACATCCTCCTCCCATCACAGCTATCCATTGCACCGCCGAGATCGCCGACGCTCCGAGCAATGCATGGCGCGCAAACCTGTAACAGAAGCTGAGCTCTAAGCTTTGCGCTTGCTGCGGTTCGATATGGGGCGCAAAGGAGTTGTGGAAGCGCACGAGTGCAGCTAAAGGATACACTAAGTGTATGCATTGGACACCCTTGAGGATGCGGCGGCAACACGCATCGACGCGGATACGTTTGTATTCAGATAGACTCCATGAAGAGCCCATTCCGCTTCGATGACCGACGTGCATCGACTTACTCATCACTCGGGACTAGAACAGTGAGACATTACCCGTGAAACTGTGGATGGACATCTTCTCTGCCGATTACAGCCTGGACAACGTCCTATCTATCTACTCCTAAGCTCGACTCCAGATCACACCATTTGAATACCACTTACTTTCACTAAGCGACGTATCAAATATGCGCATTCTACGCGTCGAAAACGCGTCGTTATGGACTTTCTGTCGAGCGACCAGCCAAGACACGCGAAAAAGTCTTCGTGACGCTGGGGCGAAAATCAATGGGAGACAGTCTCCATGCCGTTGATGGAGCCGAGCAGTAAGACGAAAATTGAGCTTGTAATGAACCACAGCAATTTCCATCGTCGGCGTGATAAGTCTGTTCATCGGCCCTGGGAGGAGTCAAGCGGTTTAACTAGGTAGTTGATCAGGTCCCAATCTTGGGTCTCATGGTCGTGCTGTCTGAGCATCGGGGGGAATGGAAACGCCGCACGAGGCTCAATTTCGTTCGAAATGACGCCTGTCCTATGTTACAGACCGCTTCAGGTGCAGCCTCGCTGTGCGGTGATGGATGCAGAACAAGCTTTGATTGAGCTCGGCGGAAGAAGTCCCGACTTCATCGAAACGACATGTGTAGGGTTAGGGTTTGGGTTGCAGGTTGACAAGCTGTTAGGACTTCTGTTACGCACAATGGACATCTAGGTGGTCTCAGAGGTCACACCTCTTTCCTAATTGACGTCTAATATGAGATAATATGGATATCCAGTGTTGTGGACGGTGCTTGACGATTGTTGTCACGGGTGATCTGATTTTGGGTCTGCTGATTATTCCAGCTCGACTGCGCTTTGTATTCACCACTCTCTGATAGCATCAACACGACCATCACCTCGACTATCTTCGTTTTTCAGCATTACACAAGCAACTCATAACAACAACAATGATAACAGTGTATTTTAGCTATGGACAACATGCAGCATATCAGCATAAATGACGGGTTGACACCAGAGCCTCGGGATCGTGATGCTACAGCTCCATTTTCCACGGCTCTTCGCACAGAAGTCATCCGCAGGACGGACCATCACGTCACAGGATGAAGTCCATCTTGCTCTGATTCGACAGCGTCATCTGATCATCGGGCGCAGTCCGATCATCAATCGTTCGCACCTTTACTCATCTCCGCACATACGACGATACAGGTACTCTCTGGTCAAATCGCGAGGCCTGAAAACGTCGCTGTTCGAAGACATGCTCGCACTCATGGTGGAGATGAGACTAAAGCCACCGCAAGCTCTGCGATAGCCATCCAATAGTCTCATCAGCGCATCCGGCTGTAGAGAGAGACCTGCGACCCGACGCTGGTTAGTCGTGCCGAGATGGCTTTATGGGGGCCGAAACACTTCATCACTGGCAAGTGCAGCCGCCCGCCCTCACCTTGCAACATTGCGGCTGCAGTTGGTGTACCCGGAAGAGCTTCATCTGTACGACCTGTCTTGGTGAGGCGCTGCCGACAATGCTTTCCGCCTCTCCATCAAATTTCCACACTGCCCATTCCCCCTCGGCAGGACGGCATCGTCATGATGGGAACGCAAGAGGCGGAATGCGATGGTGCAGCTAGGGATGGACAAACGACTCACTAGCATTGCTGCGGAAATCGAGAAAATTATTTGCAGGGAATTTTCCCGGCATAGAGCCTTCGTGTCGTGACCATCGCGAGATAGGAAGATTTCAGCTGGACTTTTTGTTGATGCCTGTGTCGCTCCAGGCCCAACGAGCCCCGCCAAACTTGGTCACGATGGCACCACTATACTTACGCTGGATCCGGAGTATTCTCAAAATGAGACAAGCTATCCCATTCCGGGTGGCCCACTGTATGGTGTACCTGCACAACCAAGATGCGGGCAAGGAAAGTTCTTTGAGAGGGCTATTATTCTGACACTAGCAGGCAGCTGGTCTGACTGCGACCCTGTGTTCCTTAGGCGGCGCAAAAAGTCGTATATCTGGATTTGCACAATCGCCCCTTGCCCCCCGGGCAGTGCACAGGAGGGCGTCAATCTCCGCACAAAGCCTTCCGCGATCGACCGCAGGGTGCTCATGCCCACATCTATGCATGGCACAGCCCGACCGCAATGGCAACCCACAAGGCGCTCACGCGGCATATTACTCTCGCAGCCAGCACTTTACATCCATTTGATCCATGCTCGCGCCATCGTCCACAACTCAGCCGCTGACCAGAAGATTGTCCTCCAGCGCCAACCACCTTGTCATTCTGGTACGTGTGCGAGTGCCGGGCGGAACATGGCTATAGTCGGGCAAAATTCAATGGCTTCACAATGCGCACCGCGATGGCGGCGACTACCGGCAAGCTACGCATGCAGGCTCGGCTGCTTCGCAAAACCGAGCCCTGAGTCTCAGAAATGGCCTTCGAAGCTCAATCACCACAGGGTTGATGCCTATTGAAGTTAGATTCATGTGGTTATGCATTATCACCTTCCGCGCGAATGGCTCCACGTTGAGGAAATGAGAGGCTTTACTGTTGCGCCGATTTATTGTCATCCATATCTTTGAGTCTGTTCGGAGGCTGCCGAGTCATGGCGCAATACAGATGATCTCGCTAGAGGTTTTGATGAACTGCATAGGAGACAAACTGCTATTGAAATGTTTGCCAGGTGCTATGCATTATCCACGAGCACTGCCTGCCAAGTCGGGGTCTCCGCTCTGAATGTGCGCATGCCATCGTAGATCTATATGGTCATACGGAGTCGCGTGGCTTGCATCGCACACCCACATGGCATCCAGCGAAAGCGCTCTGAGATGGTCGGCGGCATGAGCGTGGCACGCGAGGGAATAGCGCCTTTACCACGTGGACTGGTCCTTTCAGCATAGCGATGAGCCCGTCTCGAGAGCATCGGTACCTGGATGCAGTGCTGGCAAGAGCCTTGGCAGCTTTCGGCCAGGCCGCTGAATCTTTGAGTTTGCACCTGGCTTGCTTTTCAGCTGCTGTCGTGCATGCCACATGGCTCAAGCATGATCTGGTTGGCTGTACCGTACAGATGGCGAACAGCACAGACTTTCGATCTGCCGCTAGAGCATGCGTCAACAGCATTCTCTCATGGGTGCAGCTGGGGTCGGACTCCTCGCCGGCGCGACTGATCGAAGTTTCTCTGTTGGATACAGATGAATTGTGGCCAGGGAGCAAGCGAGGGCGTTTGCGATTGCCTTGCACTCGAGCTCAATGCCACATGCGTTGGAATACCCTACCTCCGCGCTACGATACAGAACGGATCACATCGGTTTCGTGAACGTCTCCCATGGGTGTCCCATGATCGTATTTCTACTTCGCTAGGCATCGATGTTGTCGTCGCGGGCACTGCATCTTGACAGGGGACTGGCCGAGATCATCCTGCGCGCGTATGCGTATGCAACTGCCTCGCGTGCCAGGCGATGGCCTGATGGTACCGAACCCCTCGTGGCTCGGAAGAGCAACATGCTTTCCTAGCAGCACGTGGTGATCACGTTGGTGCAACAACCATCGCGCCTTAGTAGTCGTCTAGCAACGTGGAGCTCTCACGCTCTACACTTTTGGCTTCCATGCGAGGCTTCGGGGTCGTTCTGGAAGACTGGGCGGTGAGGCTAAAGGTGGATCGAGTAAAGCGCGCGTGAAGCCACAAAAGGTGGGACAAGTAGACGACAAAGCGCCAGCGGAAAGTCACGAGAGTGGTCGACGCATGGCGGGGCGGGAAGAGCCGCCCGCGAAAATCTTCTCCCATGGGCGGAAGCTAGAGCACTTTGGAACGTGGAGATGAGAGACTTGCCGTATTCGGCAAAGGCGCTGCCCAAGCGGAGCGCCAGGCACGCAGCCACGCTGTCCCGATATGAACAAGCGCCACAGCCCTGATGTGGCCCTGCTACTACTGAACAGTCCGCGAACGCGAACATCGGAGAGCCATGTGGGTGCACGAACCGCTGCAAAACGTGTGCTAGGCCACCCAGGCCGTTCGACGCTACTTCTCACCGCGCCTCGCCCCTACCCATACGCTTCAGCGACGTCTATTTCGTGGCTGGACGCATGGCGTCGCTTCCACGGGCACGTCGCTCTATTCTGGCTTCACTTTCTCGCCTGTGCAGCAAGCCCATTCGGACGCCCCGTCAAGCCCGACCTGTCTTCTCGAACATATACCATCCAGATGGTTTCCATCGCTTGACTTGGCATTACTCTGCCAAGGAGATTTTGCGTGCAATGCCAAGTCATTCCGCGACCGCATCGCTCGGAAGGTGCCCGGACAACATGAGGGATAGCCGACGTGGTCGACGGAGGATACGATGGGGAACACGACGGCGATGGGTCGATGGTAGGAGGCAAAGATAAATATCCACTGCTTCCTCGCCACAATGACGACTCGGCTTCAGCATCAACTCCACCAACTCAATCACCGTCTGTCATTCCGGGGACTGGATTTCTTTTTGACCTTTCGACTTTTTCATCATGCTTCGTCTCGCGGCCTTGGTGCCTGCTCTCGCCGGCCTGGTCGCAGCCCAGTCGGTGACGATCACTGACGGTGTCACGTACACGGCAGTCCCGACTCCGGACGCCTTGCCTCTCGATGACCTCTTGGATCTGCCTCCGCCGGTCTACACCTCCAACCCGGGTCTTGACTCGGAAATCATCACCTATGCCACCGCGACTGCTGTTGCAGCCGTCGTGGCTGACCAGACTGAGAACCCTTTCAGCGTTTACCCCGCTGTGACTGCCGTCCCGATTAACCACGCGGGAGAGGATGGTAGCGACGTGGTTCCTACGACCACCGTCGCTCCCCAGAAGCGAGCTTTTTTAGAGGCGCGGTCCGCTTGTGATCCTCAAGCTACCATTGCCAACTACCACAATGTCGCTCTTGACACCTACAGCGCGTTCAAGGCCGACCCGGTCATCTCGTCCGTCGCCAACGCCGCTCCCACTCCCTCCGGCTACACCCAGAACTTCAAGAATCTTGGCGGCGCCAGCAACGCCCTTGGATACCTAGGCTATGCTGTCGTCAACAAAGGCCAGACTGGCTACGACGTTAATTGGTGCGCTGCTAAGTGCAATGCCATCGCCGGATGCCTCTCCTTCAATATCTACTTCGAACGGGCTCCTACTAAGCAGCCGGGTGATGCATGCCCCAACCCTCCCGCATTTGCCAACATCAAGTGCTCATTCTGGGGCAGCGGTTTGACTGTTGCAACCACAAAGGAGAACCCGGGTCAATGGCAGGCTCAATTCCAGGTCGGCATCGCCGGTTCCAACGGCTACACCTCCTGGAAGCTCGGTGGACCCATCCCCGACTACGGCACCCCTCAGAACCTGAACAACTCCGCTATCAACTCGCCGCTCGAGGACTGCGCTGGCAAGTACACCTACATGGGCTTCAAGCTTCTGCAGGATGGTCCGTTCAACCCGCTGCTCTGCGCCGCTGCTTGCGATGCTCAGACCGCATACAACCTGAAGTACCCTCCCAAGACTGGCAAGCCGTCCCTATGCGCTGCATTCGGCACCTACGTCCTTACCATGACCAACAAGACTGGCTCCTACCAGCAAGGTCAGATGTGCACCATGTACACCTCGTTCTGGGACAAGGCCACCTATGCTAAGAACTTGGTCTCGTACGACGACCGCATCGGCGCGAAGTACACCTACAGCTACAGCTTCTTCTACAGCCGACCGGACCGACAGCCGATCTGCAAGGCTGATATCAGCTCTCTCCAGGCCAGTGGTGCGGACTTCTGCACTTCCTACCTCGGATATGTGCCGCGTATCACGACTACCACTACTACGACCACTCCTGCACAGACGACGACCACAGTCTCCGTTAATGTCAAGGATGCAATCATTGCTACTGCTGGTAGCCCGACCGCAACGATCACCGGCAACGCACAATGGAAGCGTGAGGATGTCCCAAGTGATCTGACTGTTGAGGCCACCGCTACTTTCACCACCGTCGACTCGGTCCCTGACTACACCGCCATTGTCCTCGCCCAGGAATCGCAGACCATCACTGTGGTGAACGGCACCGTTCCCACTGATGCGCCCGATAACCTTGTTGCGAAGCGCGCTCTTGCCGCCCGCGCCATTGCCACTCCTGCCAACGTCGCTGGCTGGCCTGCAAGCCGTATCTCTGAGGCGTGCTCGGCTGTGGCCACTGGTGTCTCGACTTCCACCTCGGTCACCGTTGCCCCGACTCCGGTGAGCACCGTCAGTGAGCTTGCCTACACCACCACCACGCTCGCTGCCTGTGTCGTCCCCACCACCGTGGCTGGTTACAAGAATTTCATCCCGATCTGGGGTAGCTGGGTGAACGGTGACCTGGGCGACAACCAATATTCTGTCGCTGGTGCCGAAGCCACCATTCAATTGCCTTTCGCTGTCGGTATCCAAGGCCAGCTTTCGACCACCGTCAAGGTTGGAAGCAACGGTTACGTCAACATTCCTTCCAGCAACACCTACCTCTACGCCTTCGCCGGTCAGGGAAGTGGGCTCTACATCTACGGCGGCCGCAATGGTGTCTTCTACCGCATCGCTGGTCCCGTCGGCTCCCGAACTGTCGTCTTCTCCTGGTACGTTGGTACTTACAACTTCGGCCACCAGCAGAACCACTTCACTGTGACCTTCTTCGAGAATCGTCCCAACTACGTGCAATACAAGTACTACGACGTCGTCATGCAACCCGGCCCCGGTGCCTACGTGGCCATCAGCACGCCGACCTCCTTCGACTACCTGTTCCCCTACGGCCAGGAGATCCCCAAGGGCCAGCAGATCTCCTTCTACATGCCCGGCGACTCGCAGACGCTCAAGAAGTCGATCACCCAGCACGACCGCGTTGAATGCTGCACCATTAGCTCCTTCTGGTGGGGCGGCTGGCACTCCTGCACCGAGTGGCAGGCACCTCGCCTCGACAGCCTCGCGCCGGCGCTTTCGTCGCAGACGCAGCAGCTCACCATCGACGGTTGAGCGACGACAGTTGTCGCACATACTAGCATTGCATAACTTGCATAACACACTCGCATTGGGAGGAGTCTGACATTTTCCCTTCTCACAAGAGGATCTCCTCAATCTAGTTGGAATTCACACTTAGGAATATCTATCCAAATCTCATTTACTGTTACTCGTCAAACATCCGTCCTTCATTCTCCTCAGTCCTGTTTAGTCTCATGGCCTGCAATGACCGTTCTCGGAGCCCTCCTCCAATACCGTAAACAAAAGCTCCCGCCTCACTGCAAGACGTCCCTCGAGCCGACTGCCGGTTCCCCTGCCACGTCTCAGAAAACCTCCACTGCCAAGTACAGGATAATCTACACCACTTTCCACCAGAAAGCCCTTTCCATATTTTCCCGCAACCAACTACCGGACGCCACACCTGGCTACCTGCCGCCACAGCTTCTCTTCGCTGGGGTTCGGCCAGTGCTCGCGCTCAAACCGCCACCGCGTCTGCCCATCAGGTGAGCTGGACCGTGCGCGGTCGCTTCGTGTGAATAGTCAATAGCCTCAATGTTCGGTTATAGTTTTGCTCAGGCGATTGCTGCGAGCCGAATATATGACGGAAGTCTCCGCATAGTGAGGCAGATACTTTCTGTGATACGGAAGTGTGCTGCTGTCATCTGATTTATTTAGATATCGCACTACCCGGTGGACTGACTCCAACGTTAATGATGGTCGGACATAGTATATTATGCTGCCTGAGGCATACAGAGATCTCGATTGGAAGATGAACACGGAAAGTTCGATGCGGTGGAGTTATTGATTACTTGAAGCGATACCATGAGTGAGGTGCCACGATGGATGGGGTGTCGGGTGTGGAAGATGCGACATCAGAGCGATTACAATTCTCCATCAGGAGCTGCCGAAACATTCCGTCACCTGCTATTCTCGTGGCCTCCTTGCTTAGAGCTATTCTGTCGTCTGAATCTACAGTCCACTTTTGGTCATTGCGTGAGAGTTGTTGTGAGATGAAAGAGAAAGTGGATTCAGGTTCATGGCGTTTCATAACGTGACTACATAGCACCGTATGGAGACCAGGCGATCAAGGCCGTTCTCCGCGAAAGTGTCGCGACCAACGCACATGCACGCTGAAAAAAGTTCCGCAACCCTTGCCAATCCATTGTGGAATAAGAGATGCCACTTGTGCAGACCCGCGAGTCGCTCACAGACGACGACCACGGCGACCACCCTTTCTCCTGGTAGAGTCGGACGGGGTTGGGGTGACGTCCTCAATGCGACCGATCTTCATGCCGGAACGGGCGAGGGCACGGAGAGCAGACTGAGCACCGGGGCCGGGTGTCTTGGTGCCGTTACCTGAGGAGGAAAACGTCAGCATCGAGAGTCTGTCCTAGAATTTGAGTACCCAGGACTACTCACCACCGGTGGCCCGGATCTTGACGTGGAGGGCAGTGATACCCAGCTCCTTGCAGCGGGCGGCAACGTCCTGCGCGGCCAACATGGCGGCGTACGGGGAGGACTCGTCACGGTCGGCCTTGACCTTCATACCGCCAGTGACACGGCTGATAGTTTCACGGCCACTGGAATCACCCAGGTTAGCCTCTTTTCCATTTGTGTTTGTTCAAACATCCCAATCCATCTTTCTCGAAATCTCGACATTGTCGCGGTCGACCAGGAACGATGGAGGGCAATATTCGGTGGGTGATTCAGACATACGTAAGATCGGTGACGTGAACGAAGGTGTCGTTGAAGGAGGCGAAGATACGGGCAACGCCGAAGACGAGCTCGCCTGGAGGAAGCAATTGTCAATGTTCAAGATTCTTTGCTTGGTCGTGTGCCTGCGTCATGACAGCCGTTTGAACGGATTGTCGACTCACCTTCACGGACCTGAGGACCGAGGGAGATGTTCTCCTGCGCACCGCGCGCAACCTTAGCCTTGGGAGCCATTTTTGCTGTTGTTGATGGGAATGTCGAAGTTGAACTTGTCGATTGACGATTTCGGCCTGAAGTTCGCGGGCCAGAATTCGCAAGTGCGTGGGTGAATTCCACCTATCGGCGAAAATTTGCGCCAAGCACCGATCGTGCTGGGTACGTGACGGGTGGTCCCGCACCGCTGAAGCTCGTCCCCTCACGAGTTTGAAAGAACTTCTTTCGCCCGACGCGTTCTGGTCTTTCTCTTTACCCATCATCCAGCTTCGTATCTCGCCATCACCGTGTGGCAACTGTCATCGTGAGAAGCAATTGTAGAGACCGTCAACCTCGGTACCTCCAATTGCTTCCATCGCTGCCTCTCCCATGGTGAGGCAGCGCATATCCTGTTGCCATCATGGGAGACGCCGTGGTGGGAATCATTGGGATGGGTGACATGGGAAAGATGTATGCTCGGAGGATTAGTGAAGCAGGTTGGAAGTAAGTTCTCCTACGCCAAATGCTGCACTCATGTGGAAAATGAAAAGGTACGTTGCTCTGTTCTCCCCCTCCACGCAACACCTGCACACACACTGCAAGGATGACTTGAGTGCATTTGGCTCGAGTATGGTCCTCCGGCACCAGTGGCTACCGTTATGGTGTTGCTGACCGGGCGATCGTCAATGATGTAAAATCTCAGCTACCTAAATTTTTTTTGTCTGAACGCTGTTCTTCGATCTAAATTTGCTCCTCACTGTTATCGACATTGTGCAATGGCTAATGTGATTGTAGGTCTGTAGTTTCAGCTTGCTCACACCACTCAGAGTCCACGCCTGCGATCTGCCCGAGAGGTATGAAGATCTGAAGAATGAATTTGCCGATCAAGTAGGCTCTCCTCATATAGCTCTTACCATAGATTATATAGCTGAAAGGTGGGCAGAAAAACATTGAAGTATTCCAAAATGGCCATCTCGTCTCCCGAAGCAGTGACTGGATCATGTACAGTGTCGAAGCCAAGAACATAGATGCCGTAGTCGCTCGGTATGGCCCTTCAACCAAGACAGGCGCCATTGTCGGAGGACAGACGTCCACCAAAGCACCTGAGATAGCTGCATTTGAGAGACATCTGCCCTCGGACGTCCAAATCGTGTCATGCCACTCACTCCATGGACCTGGCGTCAACCCGAAAGGACAACCGCTGGTAATTATCAATCATCGTGGCTCTGAGGAGGCCGTCAAGTTGGTCGAGCGGATTCTTTCGTGCCTTGAGTCCAAGTATGTCCATCTCTCAGCCGCCACCCACGACCGCATCACCGCCGACACACAAGCTGTCACGCACGCTGCTTTCCTCTCCATGGGTACTGCCTGGCAGGCGAATAACCAATTCCCATGGGAGATGGGTCGCTACACTGGCGGCATCGAAAACGTCAAGATCAATCTGATGCTGCGCATCTATAGTAACAAATGGCACGTCTATGCCGGCCTCGCCATCCTGAATCCGAGCGCCAAGGCGCAGCTACGCCAGTACGCGCAGAGCGTCACGGAGTTGTTCAAGCTCATGCTCGAGGGCCAGCAGGACGAGTTGCGCGCACGCATCTATGCCGCCAAGGCCGCCGTCTTCGGCAACGAAGAGCGGCAAGGACAAGAGCTCCTTCTCGATGCACAGATCCTGGACCACTTCAGCTTGGGAGAAAAGCCGGCGATGCGCGTGAAGAACAACCACCTCAGCCTGCTTGCTATGGTCGATTGCTGGTGGAAGCTGGGCATAGTTCCGTACGACCATATGATATGTTCGACGCCGGTGAGTAGCTTCATCTTGACCTATGGTGTTGCGTCCGCTGATGCATGATATGAACAGCTGTTCCGGCTCTGGCTTGGCATAACCGAGTACGTCTACCGAAACGAGGAATTGCTCGCCGAGTGTATCGATACCGCGATCAATAATGACACATTCCGATCCGACGATCTAGAATTCACGTTCGCTGCGAGGGTGAGAGGACTTGTAGAAACGGAGTAAACCGATAAAGCTAACAAGATATCAGGACTGGAGCGAGCGCGTGTCCCTTGGTCACATGGATGCATATCGAGAGAAGTTTGAACGCATTCAGTCGTACTTCGCCCCACGCTTCGCAGAGGCTACGAAGATCGGCAACCAGATGATCAAGACTGTCGAAGAACATCTCGAAGCACGCCAGAAAAGATGACCAAAAATGTGTGGTTTGCTATCTACCAAAGCTGTCTCGTTTCCAGTCGAAGCAGATATGAATTGAGAATACTTTGAATAAATCGGACCCATATTTGAAGTACTTCTACATCGCTGTCGCGCTCTCGTCAAACAACTTGTTCGGTAGCTACAATGCTCACGATGTCGAAGGCGAAAATGTCACGTTGTGCCGACAGCAATGCCGTGTGCTCATCGAGACGAAGGATCCTCCTAGCTCCGTACTGACCTTCGACCTTCGAATCTTCTCCAAGTCCGAACGGTCGTTGTTAACGTCGTGCATCGGATTTTCGTCGAAGAAATAAAAGTCATTCAGCCACGCGCGCTTCTCCGGGCCCAGCCGCTGCAACCAGCCCAGGACTGGTGCTTGATCGGTATTGAAGCAGTAGCCGGCCTGAAATGAATTTCGAAGGTAGAACATAGCGAGTGTCTCTCGCCGGATCGCCCGACATGTCCTGGTCAAGGCCGGCTCGACCGGGGGTTTGCGAGATCCATCGGACCAGAGCTGTCGCGCTTGGTCGTATTCCGTCGTCCAGCCGCCAAAAGAGCTATCGCATGGACAATTGAGAAGCAGCGGGTCTGTTTCAGTGATGGCATATTCATATATTTGTAGCTGAAGCTCCAGAGGAAGGGAAAGCAGTCGAGACTGGCCTTGTGCTGGTGCGTTTGGTGGCGGACATGATTCCGCTCGTGTTGTAGCAATCGGGTCCGTCATTGTAGCTTTCAAGGCCTACTCTAATCCCAATGTTATCGCACAGTCTTCGTGGGATCGTGTGCTCGAGGGCGAAACATCAGGAAGGTGATGGTGACGCAAGTGAGGGGTGCATCGAGAGTCGTTATCAATGCTTGAAACACAAGGCTGACAGTGGCGCAGGCAGCAACCTCCCTCGTTCGCCACCATGGTGCGCCTTGCTATGAGCTGTACGCTTTCATCAACCTCGCGCTTCTATACACTGCTGTACACAATCTTAGGTCCGATCAATGTTGATTTGTCAATTAACGAGTAAAGACTATGCATCACCTTTATTGTCGTGAGTCTCATCGCTTGTGCGCCTGAAGTTCAATGCAAGCTCGACGCCTCAATTTCCGCATACAGCGCACGCTTGTACCGCTTCCTCGCCTTCTCCAGCCGATTCCTGATATTCCTGCGGCGCACGAGAACTACATAGCTATTTGTCCTCATGCGCCAGCTATTCTCCAAGCTGATCTTCAGCCAGAAAGGCTTCTGATGTCGCACAAAGCCCTGAGCGGAGGTGGAGCGCAACACAGCCAGTTCGATCTGGCATTCACGCAACTCGGCTTGGATTGATAGGAGTATTTCATATGCGGCTCGGGTGCTGATTGTTGGTTGGGAGGGCTTGCGCGGTTCGAGAGGTAGGCAAGAATGGCGAGAGGAAAGTCCGCAGTCGTCGTCGCTGCTTTTGCAGCTGCAGCTATGGCTCCTCCTCGCGGGCGTATGTCTCGAGGGCGGACTGGTTGTGTGCGCGGGAGATAGCGACTTTGATTTCATGATCTTTGTCGTAAAGGTATGTGATGATCTCGGAGAAGTCTTCGAGGTATTGAGTGCTTGAAAACCGACGATGCGTGAGAATGAAATTCACAGATATCACCCATGACAAGATATTATGCTACTTATGGAACATCTTAAGCAAACGCTCGGAGGAGAGACTCCTAGAAGCAAATGCCCAAGAATTTTCAGGTATTGTTGAAAGTGTTTCTGAAAGGCTAGCGGATTGCGAAAAGAAGTTTACCTTTATTGTCTTTGTCTGTCTCGGATCGAATGGTTGCGAGGAATGCAAATCAAGCGTTGCACTGGGCGAGTACAAAGACGCACACGTATGGATGAAACACGAAGAAAAATGGTCCTCATTCCGTTGAAGCCTTTGGCATCTGCCTCCTTCCACGCAGAACCAAGTGGCCTACGAGATTTGATACCGCCCGATACGGTTGTTGACGAACTCAGTAAACCACATGGAATTATCCGACGGCTCATAATGCATGGCGATATCCACTGCAGGCGGAAGACTCGGCAAGATGCCGGGAAGAAGACCCGCGTCTGGTTGCTGGATGTACGTGAATCTGCCGGTCTGAGGATCGACGTAGTTGATGCTATTCTGCGTGGCAGTCGAGAACCCTGGCGTGACTGCATAAGTTTCGAGACTTGCAAAAGCACCCCAGAGTTCTTCATAACTTACAAATATTTCCCTTGAAATCCACTGTGTCCTCCACTGGTGTGGCCAATAGGGTTGGGATGACGTATTGCTTGACCTCGTGTGTCCAGATGTTGAAGCTTCCGATCGAATTGGTCGCCAGAGCCGTGAAGTAAATGTTCCCATCGCTAGTCTCGGCTCGCAAGACCGCCGGTGTGGCCAAAGATGCCGGCAAAGGGTACTCGTCGATCTGCCCCGTCGTCGCATTCAATCGCGCGATCTTGTTTGCAAGGAACTCAACGAACCAGAGACCGCCATCGGCAGCGACTTTCATGCCAAGCGGTCCGGCGAGCGGAGTTGGCACGTTCCAGGTCTTGATCTCATGCGTCCTGTAGTCGAAGAGATTGATCACGTTACCGGTGGTTTGAGAGAAGAACATCTGCGGGATGGTAAGTGACGTCTCACGTGGGGTCCGTGCAAAAGACATACGCCCGTGTCTCCCGGCCATGCATCATTGAATGGCTGGAGATTGCCGAGCGGGTTGCCAGTGTTGAAGACTTGAATATCTTCCGTCTTCGGATCGAAGACAACAAACTGCTTACGGATGCCACTGACCGCAGGGGATTAGTCGACAGTGCAGTTTCGAACCTCATAAAACTTACGCTGCTACGTAGATCTTGCCATCTCTACCTGGCTGAACCACACAAGCAAAAGCAATCGTTCCCTGAAGAGCACTGGGAAGCACCGTATTGTTCAAGACGGGCAGAGTGTACGGAATGTCGTACTCTTTCAGCTTGCACGGCGTCACACTCCGATCAATCTTGACGATTTTATTCGAAAGGAAAGTATCGGCCTGGGTCAATCAGTATGGAATGTCCAATTGGCGGGCGTAAGTAGACTAACATAGATGTTTCCGTCACTTCCAGTCGTTAGATCGCACGGTGCTTTTGTGAAGGGCCCTGAGAGATCATAGTATGTGAATGCTGAATCGTCTCGCTTTGTGGTAGAGTCGATTGGAGATGCCACCACCAAAGGCGATAAGAGAAGTGCTGCGAGCTGAATGTGGGAGCGCATCTTGCTGTTCGAATAGCTTGGACAAAAGGAACGAGAGTCTCGAAGACCGACTAGAAGAGCAAATCGAACAGCGACTTCAATCAAGTCACTTATGGGCATGCATCGACTCAGTAACGCAACTCGCCTGGACCGCCAGACGTGTTCTTTGCTCTGCCGTCATGGCTTCGGAAATGAAAGCACCCGACTATTGAAAGTGATCAGCTATGCGTTTACGATCTTTGTGACATAAAGCATTCGGACTTTGAGGTTGATTGACCTCTGGAACCCACAACTTCCGACGTCGATCCCGTCCAGTCATGAGCGATCACTGGTGGAAACCATCGAGGAGCACAGCTCCGAGCCAATGAATGGAGAGGCGAATCCGGGAATAAGCAATTGATATTATTGGACACAAAGTACCTGATACTCAAGTCAAAGGCTAGGAAGTTTTTGTCCAGATCTAGTGTGTGATCGACAAGCCACAATCAGAGACAATGCGCCGTTGTCGTAACCCCGCCTTCCACGCCCCGCACGTTCGGACACGAGGAACTCGAAAGGGGAAATGCGTGAACTTATTTCCGATGACTTAGACCATTGTGGGAGACCTGAGCCGCTGAATCGGCTATTACTTTGCTTCGAACCGTTCATCTGGTGCCCGATCGGCCTGGTGTTGCTTGATACTTGGCTGAGTCGCACATCGAAATTGAACAATTCGATGGACGATTATTTGCACGTCCATGTTGCTTAGCACCGCCTTTAGCCATGCAATATGATGCTAGGAGAGGCGCAAGCATGCGGCGATATCCTTTGAGCGCGATATCATCGACGTAGAGTGACGACAAGCGTTCAAGCAACTAGACCATCGTGACCATGCATGAGTGTTGTGGGGAAGATCGCGCCAACCTTGGAGAAACGCTAAACCGCTTCAACCATTTGCCGCCGATGAGATATTACACGCTCTTGAGCTCGATGAAATAGACGAGCATGTGGATAGCCTGCATTGCGCCCCGTGACAGCAGTGAGTTCGTGTATCGATGAACCATCATTTTGAGCCATTCCGGTCGATTGTGTTGCAAGTCTTTGGCGCGGCTGATGTCGAGACACCTGCGTGTGAGAAGACCACAGGTGCTTCAAGAGTCGCGAAGGCTACTCTTCGTTAATGTCGAGAGCCTCATGTGCCCAACATGTATGCCTCAGTACCGTTCAAACCGGCAAAGGCGGCAAATCTGGTCGACTGGTAATACTTCAAGTACGTATCCTGCATTTGTAAAAGGGTAGCATCGCTAAGCATCAGCCTCATTCTGGCGGGCCAATGAGAAGACCAGTGACCGCTCTGATTAGCTCTTACTCATTCCCAGGTACGCCAGGATAAGGAAAATCTTCAGTGTGTTCACAAGTTCTCGTATAGAACTCTGGAGACGATGCGCTCCGGCGGCAATGACTATCTTAAAGCTAGGTGATTGATTCTGGAATGCTGGTGCAGGAAGTGAGAATTTGCATCAACACAGGCCCACACATCGCTTGATCCATGTTTCCCGCTGAGATTCAATTGCGCATTAGCACTGTAATTTTCTTCGACAGAGTTCTCATCATTTGGAGAGAGACCTTCGTGAGAACAAGTACCGCGATTCTTGACAACGATTCGACATTCTCATGTAACATGTCACGTTGGGTAGCGCGCCTTAGTTTGGAGGAAACCATGGAAAGGTTTTATTTCCGCCATCGAAGGATTGTCGAGTAGGTACCGACGTGTCATTGTCGATCACGGTCTTGATTGTGGTCTCCACAATGCCTTACACCCGGCGCTAGCAACTTGCCACTCATTCATCATGCGATGCCTCGAAACTGATCGAGAAGTCGATCGATCTATAAAGGCCAGCATCGCTTTCGGCATCGTAGAGTCTTGTTACATTGTGGTGCAACACACATTGTCAGTTCGTACATTCGACTCAACATGAAGGTCACAACTGCCGCCCTGCTGGGCTTGGCGACGCGGGCGATTGCCTTCCCGTTCGTCCTCGAGGCGATCCATGAGCAAGAGGAGCATGCGAAGCGTCAGATTCCCTCAACATCTGCCGCGCGAGCCATCAGCGCTGCGCGACAGAACTGTGGCGTGGTCCCGTGCTTGGTATTCAACGAGCAAGACCAGAAGGTCTCAACGACTGGCGAGCACGCATATGCCAGCCCTGCTGCCGACGAGATTCGAGGTGAGTAGTTGACCGATCGGCATAAACATCTGTTTTTCAGCTGACAATCGCGAAGGTCCTTGTCCTGGCTTGAACGCTGCCGCGAATCATGGTTACCTGAGCCGTAGCGGTGTGACGACCATCCAGGAGACTATCGTCGGCATGGCCGATCTCTTCGGCATGAGCCCGGACCTTTCGGGCTTTCTTGCTGCCTATGCCGTGATCTTCGATGGTGACCCCATCCTCGGAACCTGGTGCGTATTGTGCTTACTTTTTGCGCGACGACGTGCTAATACATGTCCAGGTCCATCGGTGGCCCACCATCCAGCAATGGCCTGACCAAAGGCCTGCTCGGCCAAGCTCAAGGCATCTCGTATTCGCACAACAATTATGAAGGAGATAGCTCGATCGCACGTGCGGATGCGTATCTAAACGTAATTTGACTGGACCTCTTGTAATTTGGTCGTTAGCTGACACTCAGAACAGAATGGGGATGCTCACAGCCTGATTCCCTCTCGCTTCGCGTCCGCCTATGCGCAGAACGTCAACGACCGTTACACGCTCGATGGCTTCGCGCAGAACTTTGCCGCCAAAGCCAGAGAATCCATCGCTACCAACCCGTACTACTTCGCAGCGCCCTTTTCAACGACGCTGGTGTCGCCGGCGGCGTACAATTTCGTCATCAACTTCATGTCGAACCACTCCGCTGAGGAGCCGAACGGCTACCTGGACGGCGAGATGTTCAAGCAATGGTTCGCTGTCACGGGTGACTACCCCGACTTCACCTGGCTGCCGGGACAAGAGCGTATTCCGGACAATTGGTACCGTCGCACCTCGACGAACCAGTCCAACGCCGTCAATGTCTTCATGGACCTCGGTGTGCAATTCCTCGCGTACCCGGACTCCCTGCGACTCGGCGGTAACACCAACGGTGTTAACACCTACGCCGGTGTCGACCTTTCCGACCTCACTGGTGGAGCATTCAATCTGACTCACCTGCTCGACCAGTCCGGCAAGGGTGGCGCATGCTTCTTCGCGCAGCTCGCGCAAGCTGCTATCCCAGACGCTGCTGCCGTCCTATTGGGCGAGCTCTCGGCCATCACGGATCTCTTGAACACGTACATCAAGACGATCATTCCTCAGGGCCTCGATTGCCCTATCGTGGATAAATATGACCAAAGCTTATTCAACAAATTTCCGGGTTATCATTATTCGCCGACCGGGCCGGCGACAAACTACTAGGGGTAAAAGACCGGGTTGTATCGACCGTTACGTCGACTGTAGTCGGAAGAAAGTGGGAAACGCAAGAAGGAAAGCGTATGAACTCATGAACGTCCATGATCTGTCGTTGTGTAACTTGTCAAAGGCAACATCTGACCGATAGCTGCACTATTTGCCGCCACCGAAGGAAGGGAAGGATTTGCCTGTGAATTGATTAGATCTTTCGGGGCCTGAATCGCCTCAAGCTCTCGTGAGTCCAGTTCCCCTCGTAGCGGGGATATGACAGCCTCTCCACATTGCACTCCAGCCGCCAAGCACTGCGCAGATGCCCGTGAAAAGAATGAGACTGCCATACTTCGTGCCGAAGCCTGCTGGCCGCGCCACACCGACTGGTCCCGCATCCAATAAGGAGATTCCGATGGGACCTGCGACCGCATATCCAACGCCTCGCACGCCATTCAGGAGGCCGTAAAGCATACCCGTATGCACACTCTCATTGTTCTCGCGTGCCTCGCGTTCGAGCTCCTTGATCCAGCCAGCCCAAGTGCTGGAATATCCGCCGGCGAAGAAGCCGTAGCCCATGGCGAACAGAATGACGACGACAAAAGAGGCAACTGGCGGCGCCCAGAAGGCGAACACAAAACAGGCCGAGCCCAAGGCAGAAATGAGCGAATTAAGCCAAGCAGGGATCCAGGGACGGTCGGCGAGGAAGCCGAAGGTGACTGCGGAGACGATCCCAGGCAGGTTGAAGAGGGAGATCAGCAGCACGCCGGTTACGGCAGGCATACGGAGGACGTCGGCCGCGTAAGACGCAAGATATGTCTGTGGAATAGCATAGCCGACACTTTGTAGGAGATTGCCGATGGAGTAGATGTAGAAGGTCTTGTGCCGGAGAAAGGACCAAGGAATTACGCGGGACCGTAACGATGCCGTTGAAGTCGATCGAGGCATTACTATGAGACCCAGTGTCCCCGTCAGGATGGTGATAAGAGACCACACGCGCATTGTCCATCTGAACTCGAGCTTGTCGAGGAGCGCAAACATCAGAAACGGGCAAGCAGCCCCGACAATATTCTTGCTGGAGAATGCAGCGCCATAGGCGGTCGCTCGCCGTTCGAGGAAGCATTCGTCCAGTTGCAAGGTCGTCGTCGTGTACAGCATCGCGAGGCCGAGGGCCGCAAGGACACCTTGCAGGACCACGAGATGCCAGATCTCTCGGGCGAAAGACGAGGCCAGGAATGCGATGCTTGCGATGAGAATTCCGGCGTATGCCACCTGTTGCCGGAGGTGAGCCCATTGACCACGCTCGAGTAGAGTGAATAGCATTGGCATTGAGAGATACATGACGCCGTTGGTAGTCGTGCCGACGACGCCGACAGAGGACGCGGAATTCTCGAACATATTTCCATGACTGATGTGTTCCTGAAAGATGCCAAAGGTCATGGCAAAACCTAACAATGGTAAGCTAGTCATTATCATTGGTGTGATAAGATGCACCGTACCCCATATGGGCAGTTGCAAGATGCAGCAACCCAAGAGAACCGTCCAGACACGCATATTTGCCAGGTGATTTTTGGAGTAGATTGAAGCTGTCAGTCGTAGTGTTCGACAGTGTTGATGTTTGATGCGTCGCTCGCAGTGGCGTGACGAGCCACCTATACGGGATTTGATGTCGGAAAGATTAGGAATGTTGCCTTTTGATCGTGGCCTTCCGTACGTATCATGGACATCGTCGACGATGTGCAAGTCGGGCTTCCCAGCGATGACTCGGGCTTCTTGCCGGAATTGTGTTACTCATCATCAATCCTTCGTCAACCTTCTTGGCTGACGCGAGCCCGGCATTTCGAAGGTATAACAACGCGATCTACGGCATCGCAAGCCTGAATGAGGTCTACTGACACCAGTGACATAACAAATGACGAATCCGATGAGTCCAGTTGTCGTCTCAAATGCTGTTCGATGCGGCATGTTCAGAGCAGTGAATGCCTCTCATGCCTTTGCTGAGTACACCCATTGCAAATGACACAGATTGCATCTTTGTCTAGTGTGCCGGCATACTTGAAGTTCTAGTCTCGAGCATCGATCCACGATCATCGCCGTATGCGCTTCGTTGTCACTTGTTGCGATGTCGCGAGTCTTTCCGGCCGGCGAGAAGTGAATGGAGATTTGAGACCCTGGAAGAGTTGCGCTTTCCCGCCCGCTGATCCGCCCGCGTCCAGCCGCGGTCTACGAACCGTGAAAGTCCGAGCGTCATCGGTAATCTGGTCGCAGGAAATATTTCATCTCCCTCCTTATCGTGACCCTGTGATCGCATTTTCTACGCCATCTCAAAGCACCGTCTCATCAAACGATCGCAATCATGGGTTGGTTCTGGGCCGACACGACCGCAACGACCACGCCGATCGCACCGCACCCTCTCCCACCCGCCAACTCTCGCCACGCGAACGAGCCCCCTCCATCATGTCCGATGCACAAGAAGGCGCCCGGCCTGGCATCAGCGATACCCGCCGTCACCGAGACGCCGAAGGAATGCCCGTACGATCCATCGAAGGCAGCATCATCAAATACCACCGCCTCGCCGATCCTCTCGAAACTCAACCCCCTCAACTACATGCCCGCCGTGATCTCCAACAAGCGCGAGTTTACCGAGCAGGCCGTTTCGCTGCCGATGGAGCGCGAGCCCTCCACGATCCCGCGCGGTGATGGCGAAGGCAACTGGGAATACCCGTCGCCACAGCAGATGTACAATGCGATGCTGCGGAAAGGCTACACGGACACACCCGCCGAGCACGTCGAGTCGATGGTCTCGGTGCACAACTTTCTGAACGAGGGCGCGTGGGACGAGATTCGCGGCTGGGAGGCTCGCTTCCAGGCCGGCATCGTGGAGGGCTACCGGCGGTGCTCGCACGGTGAGGAAGGCGCCGCGCGACAGATCGCGCTCGATGCGATCCAGAACCGCGGCGGCAACCCGCCACCGGAGCCGCGACTGCTGCGATTCCAGGGCCGACCCGGAGAGCCGACGCCCAAGGCGCGCATGTTGAGCGTCATGTCCTGGCTCTATCCGTCGCAGTTCCCGAACAACCCGCCATTCGACCGACACGATTGGTTTGTGCAGCGCGAGACGCCGACTGGCGAGAAGAAGGAGGTACGCTATGTTATTGACTACTACTCGGGCCCGCCAGAGCCGACGGGTGAGCCGGTGTTCTACCTGGACGTCCGACCGGCGGTCGATGGGCCGACGAGTGCCTGCGAGCGCATGCTACGATGGGGATGCGACGTCTGGTGGCGTGCATCCGGTGGCAGCGTGCGAGAAGAGCTGGCACGACAAAAGGCACGACAAGGACACTGAGGGATGCACTCAAGATTCTGAGCATTCATTTCCTACTTGCCTGGCATATCATAATCATGTGTGTTGTTACTACGGAGATAATTTTGCAGCGAGGCGTTGGTTTGGGTTCTTGCATATCTGCGGTTTGCGAGGCTTGGCTTCTGCGGGCCTTCTTTCACGACACTGCCCATGCGACGACGACGTGATGGGCGGTATCAATCTGTGCGATTCTGTATAACATATTTCTCGACTCCATCACATCTCTCTCACTCACGAGACCACGCAATCCGCGGCTCAGTACCTCAATGCTATGAATGTAGACACCGGAGCGCCTGCCTCATCGGGCAAGAGGGACATCGGAATCACATATAACCGGTGCTAAACACTGATTTCCGTCGTCTTTCGGCCAAACTAGAAGAGACTGCCGATGCTATCCGCCATCCTTCACAAACATCGGTACCTGCCTATATACCTATCGACATATATATCGACCCATATCGCGCTATAAAGTCCGTGGCATTCGACCCGTGATTGGTCGACGAACAAACCGTGACGATCGCACAATCACAGTGATGGACTATATCTCCCTCCACCCCCTCCGGCCCCTCGCCTCATGAATCAGTTACTGCCTTGTGTGGCTGGTCGATCATCGATCAGACCGTCTGTGTAAGGCTTGGTGTGTGGTGAAACACTCTCGTGTCGTGCGCGGCCATCCACATCCACCCTCCAGACGTGGTCATGCGGGACGGTGCAACCCACTTTGCAACGCGGTGCCTCGCCCACTTTGGAGCGACTGGCTTGCGGCCAACGAGGTATTAATGCTGGCCAACATCTCGACACGGGCGCAAGATGAAGAAAAAAAGAACAAAAGCAAAACGAGAAAAGAAACCAACACATCGAACTCCATGACGGTTCGTTGCTTGGAAAATCACAACCAATCGAGACGACGGGTATGTCCGCGCAGGAGGCACCTACTATTACGACGACGGCGACGAGGCGGCAGAGCGCACCCATCGATATCCAACAGCGCAAGCTGCCCAAGTAAGTCTTCGTTGCTTTTGTCTCGATTGCTCTGAAAAGAAAAAGAAGACTCTGACCCGTTCTGCCCTTCTTAGACAGATCAAACCTATCCCCACGGGCCGACCAGGAAAGTACGTAAACATCGTTCGAACATAGTCCCTGCATATTTCCGCTCTTGCTTTCCCTGCCTACTGTCCCACGGCGCGATGCGCATGCTGAGCCTCAACGCCCTTTTCTACCGTGGTCGACAATCGGCAAATGACAACGAAAGACCCTTGACTTACCGAGAGTTACGGCAGGATCTGCCTCCTTACAGCGGCGTTGATGGAAGAGGAGCGACGTCTGGCGAGTTGGGCGCACTCGTCGTCGATCGAGGAATACTATCAGCAGCAGCGGCGGTGGAGCACGGGCGAGAGATATGTAGCCGTGGAAAGGGTCAGGGATGAGAATCAAGTGAAGGCGGATCGCGGGAAAGAGAACAGAACCGACGATGTGGACGGTAATGAGCAGGACACGATGGATGAAGATTAGGTTTTCCTTTGGCATGAAGCGGTCGAGCTGGCATTCATGCGATAATGTGGACAAACGACGTAATAATATGCACAATCTTTGCACACCTTCTCGGCGATCTCAACGTCTGGCCCAGACCCGATAGGAAAGCTGGGTCCGGCAGGCTCAGCGACCCACAGTCATAAAGCAGAAACAACGGGAGGATTCGTGGCGTAGGCGATCACGGTGAGATCAGTGGCGTGGTAGAATGTCGAGCCGTGATTCTGGAAGACTGCACGCCACTTCGGTGAACCATGGGTCCGATGCTCGTTTCGGAGCCAGGCGGATATCGTGAAAGGAGATTCTCGACGCGCAGGGACACGTGCATGCAACTGCGGGGCGGACGAGCATCGGAGACTGGGATTCTGTGATACATGATGACCCTCCGCAACGAGCGATCCCCACGCTCGTGCGAAATGTCCTAGAAAGCAGAACCGTCACATGCCTGATGGTAAGAGTGGAAGTCCACCCCGGCTGGCGATCCTCGCGCGGCGGCTGCAGATCACCCGGGCGGGAAGAGTTGAAGGTCACCAGTGTAACCCTAATGCACGACATGAGTGACAGCGGCACGCACCAGCACGCACCGCGCTCGTGCAAGCCCCGGCACGGCGCGAAGTCTTGCGCGATGGCACCGGGCAGGCCTGACTCTCTTGTTCGCCGATGCAGTGACAGGCCGCGGACGGACGAGGGGCAGATCTGTTCCTGACACGCCCGTCTCCCGGAGGCGCGCTGCGCTGCGTTCCGTGGAACCTCCCAGCGTGCTGGACGTGTAACGCTTGGAAGCCCGGGAGTATGTCCCGATCAAGAGGGTGTCACAGTCTCATCACTCTCGCCGAGACGACTCATGTCGACAGCCACCTCATCGTCCACGGTCCAACGACCACTTCCCTGTCCGCCAAATGACGTGTGACGGACGGGGGAAGCGTGGGCGCTTCGGCGAAAGTCGTAAAAGTAAGAATGGTCGCGATGGGCTTTGGCCCAAATCCGACCCACGCCGTCCGCCCCCGCGCCGCTGATAGTGGAGGGCCGAATTGGATGACTGTGGTGGTAAGATCGCGATAGACTCAGACTGGCGAATGTCCTTAGCCATCCGCGAGATTGTTCGGATCTGCGACCTGCTGTGATCCTGCTCACCTTGCAGAAAATTCACGATCAACCGGCATCGGGTATGTCGTAATGGTGCATGCCGAACGCGTGGGCTGGCGGAAGACAGGACTGGGAAGAATCAATTGGATCCATCGGCGGCAGGATCACAGTGGTGGTGGAGGTCCCATCTGTGGGCGGGCGGGCGTGCCTGTGTAGGGCTGCGCTGGGCCCCGCCCAATTGGAGCACGGCGGCAGCACATCGGACTGTGGGCGGCATCCTTCCTGTTCTCCCCCACCATGCCACTGTCCTGTCGCCGGGACCGTCCAGGCGTGGCTCCATGCTGTAAACCCATTGCAACGGATGCCGTTGTACGATGCGTCGAATCGCTACGAGGCTGCCGGCGCATCGTCACAAGAGCCTTCCTCTCGCGCATGTGCTGGGTGTCGGTGGTAGCGGCACACTCCCGACCCCTGCACGACCCGAACGCAAGCAGCGCCGGATGCAGGTGAGCACGGCGCGTGCAGGTCGATAGTAGTGTTGCGCCTATCTGCGACTCTCGTCTGTACGTACTCTGACTCTCCACCCACCACACAAGAGAATGGACGCAAGCCGGCGACACCCTCCGTCCATATCCATCCCCCTCCCCACTTGAGTCATGTTTCCGCAGCGATCGAAGGTGCGCGCGAGGTGGAACGGTACGTCCCTTCCAGGTCGTCTACCCGGGCGCCAAACTTCTCGCTGCCGTCAAGCCCGTCGTGCCTGGTTCTGTCCGCGGGTCGTCCAAGAGGCTCGTGGCTGACCGGCTCCGAGAGCGACGTGCATGTGCATCTACCCGCCGGCCGGAGGAGCGATGCATGGTGCCATCGTAAGCAGGGACGGACTCGTGGTGGGAGAACAGTCCGGTCGCACGGACAACAGGCACCACTGTCTCCTCAGTCGGTAGATACTGGTGATGGAGAGCGCGAGATAGCAAAAGGAAAGTACATGTACCTCGCCTGCATCCACACCCACCCACCGATACCCACCTGATCCCACCTTTCCAGACCTGCTGCTGTGACCCCATCGGTTGGAGTGTCGGTTTGTCGCATCGCTGCTACCTCGCGCTGCTGTAGTCACCTTCCGATCTGATTCGTATTCGGCGCACCTCGAAGACGACCGAGTGAAACAGGATCTGTCGCAAGAGCGCTACCAATCTATTCCATATCACGTCACACCTCCACAAGAACTCTACCACCAAGACCTCGCGATTCAGCCAGCGCAACTCTGCGCGACCAGCGCAATCCAAACCATGGCCTCCGTCACCTCAGGACGCGCAAGCATCCTGTCCTCCTCGACCTCGTCCTCCACACCTGGCTCGCCCAAACAAGCCCGGAAAGTCCACTTTCTCGACTACGACTCGGCTTCGGACGACGATGAATGGAAGAACCCACCGACGTGCCGCTGTGGCAGCTTCTTCTGTTTCGGCGGCCGGCAATGTCATCGCCGGTCAGGGAGGTCGGCGTCGTCGGCAGCGTCGACAGAGAGCGTGGAGAGCGAGCGACAACGAGAACCAAGTGCTGAATCGCGGGTGAAGAAGTCGTTCATGATAGGCCAGGCGAGTTGAGGAGGGATCGAGAGATGATGGCTGGCAGACGAGGGCGCAATGGGTAGTATTGGCTTATGGACTAGAATCAATGCCCTGGATGGGCTGGGTGAGCAATCACAATACATTATCGAGGAAACGGCGTTTGGGATCGGAGGGCATAATCCGCTGACTGCAGCGGTTGGGTCGAATGTTTAGGAGAGCGTGTCACAAGACACTGCGCGGCAGGGAGGGAATTTGTTTCCATTTTGGTTGGTAAATGGGCATTCGCGTCATGATATCCCCAATCAATTATTTCGCCGGCGCCTCGTCGAGGCCGCCGATGCTCTTGATCACCGCGTCGAAGTCCACTCCGTTCTTCTCAAACTCTTGCTGCACGCGCGCGGCAACTCGGTTTTGCCGTTCGAGCGTGAAACCACCGTCCAGATCGCGCTCCTCCTCAACGATCTCGGTCCACTTCCAGAACAGACTCTCCTTGCCCATCGCCGTCAGCTTATCCTTGAACGCGACCACCTGCTTCCGCCGGCTCTCGACGAGGTCATTCGTGCTCTCCCACTGCCATGTAATCCACCCGACGTTCTCCATGTGTACAAACACCATCTTATCCAGCTGGTCTAGCGTGATCTTGCCCTGCTTTGCCAGCGTGTGCGCATCCAGCATGAGCTCGAATTCGAGGTCCCAGCCGCGGTCCATCAGCAGGTAGCCCGTCTTGCGCATGTGCGCCGTTGAGATCGCCGGTAGCACGCGCGCCTTGAAGTACGGGTTCTCCTCGCCCTGCTCGACTCCCTGCAGCAGGTCGACATTGCTCCAGCCGCGGCTCACGCGCACGACCACCTCTTCCTTCTGAAACCCGAGCTGCCAGCGCCAGGTCCACGGGTTCGCGGGTTGCTCGGTGAAGAAGGTCAGCGGCCAGGGCGCCAGGAAACGGAATAACAGGAAGTCGCCGAGGAACATCAGCGTGCGCCAGAAGAGGATCATGAATTGTTCATTGCGTGTCGTGGCGTCAAGGTCGACGGACGTGACGGTCTGGTGGCCAAGCAGGGATCCGAAGATGTGCCAGTACGTCGGAACACCCGTGTACAGCCGCCATGCCAGCAACAGCGCAATGCCACCGTTCAGTACGACCGGAATGGCGAAGATGTTGCGTTTGTGGTCCGGAGTCTGCCGGTCGATGTGCGTGAGGTGGACTTGTGCTGGATTGAGACGCTCGAGGAAGGGGACGAGCGTCTGAGGTGCTTTGGTGAAAGGCGCTGGGATGCGAGAAGATTGATCTGCAGCCTGCTTCGGGCGACTCTTGAAAGCTCGACCCATGGCTGCACACTTATCTGGAGAGTCAAGTTGATGGTCGAAGATGTCGAAGAGAAAAGAAAACTGGCATCAAAGAAAGCGGCGGAATAGATCGACTTACCGCGCGTTCTTACCTGCAGGATGCGCTGAATGATCGGGAGACGTGCACCAGGATCTATCTACAAAACACACGGCCGACGACAAACAACGAGCAAACACTAAGTGAGTCTGGTCTCTTTGCGTGATGTTTGTAAATGCAGATGGTTTATCTGTGGCACTGGTTTTAAGATGTAGCAGGCCAGAGAGCGCGAGCCGCAGTCATGACTCAGCATTTGACGACTGTTCGTCCCTCCACTTGCCTGCCCGGACAGGTGATCATTTTCTGCAGACACGCAGCATAGAGGTTGCTATGGAATTACGAGAAGAGTAGAGAATGCTCACGGCAGAGAGATCTCACCAAGAATGTTCAAGCACTTGCAGAGATCTTTATTAATCTTCTGTATCGTAGGTTTCGCATCTAGCCTGAGGCAGCGAGCTTTACTGCTAGACATTTGGTAAGTAACGGATTAATCATCCATTGTTAACATCTCTCATAATATGTTCAACAGAGTTAAATGCTTCTAAAACACTAGGGTTATAATGCATTGCTAATGTAACTCCTGTTACGATTTGTATAACTAAACAAAATCCTAAAGGTCGACACTCTTGGAATGTCGTTTGCATATACATCGCACGCACATGATTCGAAGCACAGTAGTATCCCATGGACGGGCCGCCACCCACCACGTATCAATATAAGCCCTTGGAGGGCCTGCGTACGATACGTTTCCTACGCTTGGACAAGAATGATGACCAATATTCGTACTCCATCGTTCATGTAGGCCTCCACGCCGCACCTCCCTTTATCGCCATCTCATACGTATGGGGAGGGGGGTTCCGCCATTGCAGGGTCATTAGACATAGAAGGTTATCAGCTTGGCCTGACGTTGACATTGCGGACCGCACTACGCGACGTGCTGGTAAGCACTCTATCTGGCCTTGAAACCGGACGTGACTACTGCAAGGCGATCGACCATGCCACCATGTATGTATGGGCAGACGCCATATGTATGAATCAGCAAAATGTCTCAGAAAAGGATTCTCAGGTACCACTCATGACGGAGATTTACGCCCGCGCCGCCTTCCGTCGCCGTGCACATGGCCACTGTGACGAGGAACTCCTGCTGGGATTGGAAATGCTGCAAGAGCTGCTTCTCTGGTACGACGAGAGAATCAGGCGAGGCCTCGATGAGCGCTTACCACCTGTGTACGATCTGGTACAGCTGGGCCTTCCACCAGGAGACTCGCCACGTTGGGCAGCTCTCCGCTCTATATGGCAAGGCACCTGGATAAAGAGCGTGGATTTTTCAAGAGTTTATGGCCAACCCAATCGTGGTGCTCATGACTGGCCTGGTCACGATTGTGGACTGGAGTCTATTCTTAGACGTCGCCAGCCCCGCTACGGCCAGGAAACTCCCAATGGATTGCCTATGTCCCCAAGAGCGCTTGCCAGATTGCTTGTCCTTTCCTCCCGTGAGCCGGGTATATGTGCTCTCAAAGATTCGAAGAAAACATGAGGTCGACAGGAAACTGGACCTATCACTCACGCAGCCCCTACTTGACATGCATTCTCTGTCTGCGACTGACCCCCGCGACAAAGTGTACGCTGCCTTGAATCTTGCAAGAGATCGAACCGATCTTGGGATCGCGCCGGACTACTCTGAAGCCATGACGCCGAAGAGGGTCTACGAGCTGACTACCGCCAAAATAATTCTGACATCTAAGAACTTGAATGTCCTGGCTGGTGTGATGTGTGAGAAGAGGCTCACAGACCTGGCAAGCTGGGCGCCAGACTGGTCGTACTATCCGTCTTGACTTGCGACCCGCTTCAGTCAGCAGGTCGACTCCGGTCGGGTCAAATAGGTATCATCAGTGCGTGCGGACAAACGAACGCCGTCGCGGTCTTCGATCAAAGCTGCAGTACAATTAGCCTGAAAGGATCCTTAGTCGATCAAATACTCGGAGTATTTCCCGCCATGGTACAGCTCGTGGCCGGCGATGATACGGGCGCCCGTTTGGCTCTGAAAGATTTCTTTGGTACACTCGGAGCGCGATGCGCTGAAGAGAAAGACAATGGCCCGATTGGCAGATCTTTCAAATACTCATTCTGGCGCACTCTGATTTTATACCACCCACCTTGGCGAAGCAGCCACAGAAGGGTACTCAAAGCGCTTTGATGCATATATCAACTCAGATATCCCGCTGGACGATGCACGGAAGGATCCAGATCTTATCGTAAGCAACATCGAAGATCCCGACCAGCTCGAGATGATGAACGACTACTTCCATGCCATGACACCATGGCTCGCGGGTCGATCCATAGCGCTCACAAAGTCAGGTTACTTGTGCTTAGCGCAGGATGGCATTGCCTCCGGGGATGTGATTGCTGTCCTTCGCGGTGGGTACACGCCGTTTGTTTTGCGCCGTGCGGCGGGCAGTGATTTCCGCCTCATGTGTGATGCGTATGTCCATGGCTTGATGAAGGGGGAGGCACTGGAGCAATTCGATCTAGATCAGGAGATCTGTTTGATCTGAACGCGACGTTCAGCCGCATGTTTCAAATACGATGTCCGCGACCGACAGATGGTCGGAATTGACCTTATTATTATTTCGAATCGGCAACGAAATATGAGGCTCAGTCTCGACCTGGCAATAAATTATCATGTACCCGCTCAACGCTAATGAATAACATCCCCGTTGAGGATAATTCGGGCTCTGCGAGTTGAAGGAATTTCGCCTAATGGATAGATTCCAACAACGCATTTCGAATTCTTGTTGACGACTCGCCCACCTTCTTGTTTCTCGCGGCGTCAATCACGCTCTGGCAATGTATCTCATTCTCCATGCCGACCACTTCCGCCTGCGGGTTGACCTCCTGTGGCAACGAGACATCAGGACAAATTTCCATTGCGATCCTTCAATGGGTGACTCACCTTGATTCTCTCTCCCACCGTCCGGCAATCATCTGCAAACACTTCGTACGTGCCATACAACAGCTTGATCGTGCTCGCGGGGATCTTCTCCCACCACGTTATATCGGCGCTCAGCGGCTCGTTGTAGCGGTCTTTGAATGCCTTGCCGAGGAACTTTTTCTGACAGCGCGCGATGATGGGCTTAGTGAGCATGTCAGTGTACGCGTTCGTCGTCCATGACGGCGCGGTCGCAGAGAAAGTGACCCAGGGGCTGATGAGAATAACGCCACTGAGTTGCTCAGACGACAAGGAGATCGGGGGAATCCTAGGATGAGGGTGCAGCAGATGGGACACGAGGCCGAGGCCGAGATTGGCACCGGCGGAGTCGCCCATAATGGTGATCTGCAGATTGAAGACGTCAGGAGCACAGTTGGTGCGATGATAATTTCGGCTCATGAGCTTGGACATACATTCGGCACGGGCACCTTGGCGACCTCGAGCAAATACCGAAGCCCATTGGCGGCTTGGGTGAGCTGAATGGGATATTGCGTATCCGGTGTCAATCCTAGATGACCGTCAGAGCCGGAGATCGTCTCTCAGGATGATATTACCGAGCACACTCACCGTAATGCAGGACGGCGAATGCGAGTGATTTGTTCTCTTTTGCCGCCTCATCTACCAGCCATTGCAGTACCAGGTAGTGGCCAGCGTCTGCGGGCGATGCATACGCGCCGCCTACGGATAGTCAGCACCGTTCTTCGACAATAGCTTCATTCTGCATTTACCATGGAAGTAGAAAACGACATTCTCAGCCCGAGGCGACCCGAACCACACGAGATGCGAATCTAGCGGCAGTGATATCGTCTGGTAGGGGAGGTTGTGCTTCGTGACGAAGGTCTTGTATGTCGTGATGGTATCGTTGTGCCTGCATGCCTTCGGTCAGAGGTTTCTTGAGGCGGCCTCAACAGCATGGCATGAGCCGCACTCACTCTCGGAAGTCCAAAAGGACTTTACTTGATGCGAGTATTCGTCCCGCCGCGCAGAAGAGGTTCAAGTCATAGGAAATGCCCTTGCGCCGGACGAAGAGGCCGACAACCGCAGCGAATGCGATTTTTGAGGCTATATCAAAGTGAAGTCCGAAAGTCAGTATTTTATTTCTTATTGTTACTTCTCCTTGCTGAAGCTTGTGGTGGTTGTTTGTCTTGGGGAAGGCTTGGTGTGGCGCGCCGAGAGCGCGCGTGTGTGCTTCTAAAAATCTCACTTACTGCCCGAGCAAATGTCCCAAAGAAGAAGGATGAAGGTCAAGAGCTTCATTGGGACAGGTGGTCACATAAATCTCGTATCATGAATAATTTGGGAGCGACAGACAATTGAACTGATTTTTGGGGGACGAAAGCAGAGGATGTCGAGTTCGTCTCGCTCGACGGGTGATGATGGGTTTGCGCAGCGCGTGTGGACTGCTCTTCCGGCGGTGGTGTGGCACGGAACAGGAGATGTGGTTACCAACAGCTGACAGCCAAATTGGCCCATCCCGCCAGCGTCAAAGTCAAAATCCATTGATCACTCTCTACGGGGTGCGTGCCTTGGAAATGTACACATGTCGCATAGCGCTTACAGCGTTACAGCGCATATGCATGGGAGCAGTACCATGGGAGACTACTTGTTCACATTTCATTTCGGGTACATCCAAGGAAGACAAATATTTTTACATGTTCCGGCCACCCGTCACCATCAAAGTCTGACCCGTCACGTACGAAAACAGCGGGCTGCACACCGCCAGGATGGTGCTCGCCGCCTCGGTCGCCGTACCCGGTCGGCCCAGCGGGATGTCCTTGAACGCGCCCTGGCCGGCCGCGTTCTTCTGCGCCTGTGGGATGCCGAGTGCGACCTTCTGGCCATCGGGCGTCGTGACGAACGCGCCCTCCTCCTTGGCAGCAGTCAACCGCGTCGCGATGTGGCCGAACGCAATAGTGTTGGCGCGCACGCCGAACGCCGGGCCCCATTCCTTCGCGATCGCCTTGGTCAGGCCGACCACACCGGCCTTGGCCATGGCGTAGTTTGCCTGGCCGGCGTTGCCGTGAACACCGGACGTGGACGAGATGTTGACGATGCTGCGCGGCTCGCCGTCCTTGACGCGGAAGTATGGCGCTGCGGCGCGGATCAACTTGAACGGTGCGGTGCCGTGCAGCGCGAGGATGGTGTCCCACTGCTTGTCGGTGGTCTGCGCAACGAGTCAGTCGTGCTCTTTATTTGCAAGGAATGTGTGTGCTTTCCACACGTACCTTGTGAATGACACCGTCCCATGTGTATCCGGCGTTGTTCACGATAATGTGGATCTTGCCGTTGCCAAACTCGGCCGCCTTCTTGACCAACTCAACGAGGTACTTATCGTCGAGCATGTCGCCGATGACGGCCGTCGCTTCTCCGCCATTCTGCTTGATGCTCTGGACGACTTCCTCCGCCTTCTCTGGAAAAATGGTCAGATGTATTCCGCCTGGGTATTGATCCTCCTCATGACTGTTCACGTACTGCCGTCGATGTCGGAGACGACGACCTTGGCGCCCTCATTAGCGAAGAGGCGTGCAGCCTCGGCGCCAATTCCTTGACCGGATCCTGGTGTTGGTGGTGAGTTCTTGAGCTCTTCAAGCTTCTCAACATTCTCAATACGGCGTACCAGTGATGATGGCGACCTGGCCGCTCAACATTCCCTTGGGGAAGTTCAGGTGGGCAGCGATCTGCTGTGCTCGTGCGTTGGCCATGGTGTGAAGGTGTGTGATTAAGTGCTGTGGTATAGAGGCAATAGCTACTCCAACATGAAGCCCGCCAGATGGCGCATTGAAGTTATATAATGATCCAGCCTGTCCACGCGCTCGACGCAGCCGCGCTCGGATGGCCTCGCCCGTAGGCTTGCGATTAGCTTTAAAAACCTCGGCTATCATCACGTCAATTGGTGGGGCCCCGAAACGCCCAATTCCGCCAGAGTCAGGCCGTTCGCGGCTGCTGACTCGAGCTATCCCCATGAATGTGGGGTGCAGATCCGCTATAGGTAATCACTGAATCAGTGACACCACTAGAGGCCCGCCAGTGGTTCATGCTAGACAACATCTCTTGGTCGTGCCAACATCATATATGGTGTACGGAGGGCATCTCAGCAATATGACTCCACATCTCACCCCTGCGCCAGACGCGAATTTCTCCTCACCACCCTCGCCGCGTGTAAAGCCTCGACTTCTCATCATCGGTGCCGGCTCTCGTGGCCATTCGTACGCACGAGCAGCCGTCGATTCGGGCCTGGCCATCGTCGCTGCTGTCGCCGAGCCTATCGAGTTCAAGAGGAAGCTTTTCGGGCGTCAGTACATCTGGACGGAACATGAGGCATCGCAACCTCATCAACAATTCGAGAGCTGGCGCGATTGGATCGCGTACGAGGAGAAGAGGCGAAGAGACCAAGCAGGTGGCATCGCCGTCGCCGCGGGCATAGAAGCTGTCTTCGTCTGCGTCCGCGATGAGCACCACATGGAGGTCCTGACAGCCCTCGCACCCCTCGGCCTTCACATCATGAGCGAGAAGCCGTTGGCAACGACGTTGAGGGATTGTCTTCGGATCCGTGATGCGCTGAAGGCGGCGCCGGAGCGGATCTTCGCCATCGGCCATGTGCTCCGATACAGCCCGCACAACATGCTGCTGCGGCACCTACTGCTCGAGCGGCGCGTGATTGGTGATATTCTGTCCATCGAGCACACCGAGCCGGTAGGATGGTGGCATTTCAGCCACTCATACGTGCGCGGAAATTGGCGTAAGGAGTCCACCACGGCCCCGAGCCTGTTGACCAAGAGCTGCCACGACATAGATTTCCTGCTGTGGATATTGTGTGCAGCCTCGTCGTCAGCGACGGGTAGCGCGACTGCAGCGCACCCTGCGCCACGACACCTGCCCGCAAGGATCTCCTCGGTCGGCAGTCTGAAGCAGTTCCGCCGGTCGCAGAAACCTGTGGCGGCCGGCGCTGCTACAAACTGCCTTTCCTGTCCACTCGTGGACACGTGCAAGTTCTCCGCTCCCCGTATCTACAATCATAAGCACCTGGCCAAAGGTATAACGGCATGGCCCGTGGACATCGTGAATCCTACCGTAGGCACCATTCTGAAGACTCAAGGTCCAGCTGCGGCCGAAGAAGTCTTGCTGAGCAGGCTCGCTGAGGACTATACAGCCGGAACGGCCTCCGTCCCTGAAATCGAAGGACGGTCGTGGTACGGTCGCTGCGTATGGGAAAGTGATAATGATGTGTGTGACGATCAATACGTGACTATCGAATGGGATGACGAAGAACAAAGTTCGTCTGGCGCAAGAGGAGCCAAGACTGCCTCCTTCCACATGATCGCCCAAAGCCTCGCGCAATGCGAGCGCCGCGGTCGCATCTACGGCACTGACGGCGAGATCTCGTACGACAGCAAGCGTATCACGCTGCACGACTTCAACACCGACACCACGCGGACTTTTGATCCGGAAGTCCCCGAAAAATCGCATCACGGCGGCGGTGACGATGGCTTGACGCAGCAATTCATCAAAGCAGTTGCAGCGGTGCTCACGAATGAGATGGCGGTATCGCAGGCCCAAGAGCACTTCCTCGGCTGCACAATGGCGGACATCATCCTTTCGCACGCCGCTGTCTTTGCAGCGGAGCAGGCGCGACGGCAGCGTGAAATCCTGAATTGGCCGTCGTGGTGGGCGGAGAATGTTGGTGATTGATGGTGCCTCGTGGCAGCAATGGAAATGTGTGACTGTCATCAGTCAAGCAAGACGAAATTCGCATGGAGGTGGTCCGAACTCGAGATATCTTGAAATGGTCCTCCATGGTCTTCTGTGTGAACACGCGTAGTTGGCATAATAGTAGCTGGAGATTGCGACTACTCTCAACGAGTGGAAGTGGAAGACGATATTGGCGACGGTCTAGCATCGTATCACCAGGTACCCGATGATGACAAACAGGGCTCACAGGAACCCAGCATCCTCGCGATTACGGCAATCAAGAGAACAACCGGCGGCCAGGAGCAGAGGAGGTGTCCAGTCAGCCACAGGTCCAATGAATCATGATCACACAAGAAGGAGTCATCGAACAGAAGAATCCATTTCAATTTTGCCGAGATGTCGAGAGAATCCCTTCATGATCCTAGAGCCAGCCGAGTACGGAAATCACTTTTGTATTCGGTAGAGGACATCTCCTCCGAGCCATGTACAGAACCGAGAGTGTCTCCAAATCGTATCATTGACCATGTTTGTCCAGACCGCAAATCCATAGAAAAGCGCCGCAAGCGAAGGTTTCTGTTCTGTTTTCCGCGCATGTGACACGACCAAGGAGCCTATTCCACAGGGAAATTCGGTAAAAAACATCCCTGCTCGACGCGTCGCTAAGCTAAGAGAGTCTCAAGCCCGGATCAAGCATCGTCATTTAGTAGCGTGGTGCATCGTAGCCACGATCATAGCCACCACGGCCTCCATCGCGACGAGGGCTGGGAGGACGGCCGTACGGCTCACGGCCGTGACCGTTGGCATACGGCTCTGGCTCAGGGTAGGGCCGGCGCGGCGGAGGGGGGCCGCCGTAGCGGTCTTCGGCATATCGCGGCGGAGGCGGATAGTCGTCCACCGGCGCACGAGAACGCGGCGGAGGCGGGCCGTAACGGTCGTCACGAGGGTCGTCGTAGTAGCCGCCACGAGCTGGCGGAGGCGTACGGCGACGGTAGTCGTCCCGGCGCGGAGAGTAGGCACGAGGAGGACCACGGCGGTCATAATAGTCGTCGACTGGGGGCGGGGGACCGTAGCCACCACGGCCGCCACGGTATCCTGGCGAGCGGGATCGGTAGCGCTCGCGCGGGCGAGGAATCTCTGATTGAGGCTTTACAAGATGTCAGAAAGAGACCGAACCAGGACATCGTGTAAACTCACATCGGAGACGCAGCGCACAGTAGCGCCCTTGAACTCTGTGTTGTCAAGCTTTTCGACAGCCGCAGCGAGATCAGCAGCAGTTTCGTATTCGACGAAACTACTAGACAAATCAGTAAGCAGCATATCAACTCGATGACAAATGGCGACTTACCCTTTGCCGCCGCTGCTAGGATCACGATCGCGTCCAACCTCACTGTACACGACGTCCAGACCGGACTGGCGTGCGAAGTCCTTGAGATCCTGCCACGAAGTCTCAAAGGGAAGACCGGTGATGGTCATGCGGTGCACAGTGCGGCGCGGACGAGGTGCTTGTCGTGGAGCATTCTCGTAGCCTTCACGCGGGCGGTTGCTTCCCCGAGCGAATTGCACAACCAGGCGCTCACCCATGAACTCGGAGCCATCTAACCAACGATGGATGTCAGTATGAGAGAGGCATGACGAAGACATCATCGCACGCGGCGACGGACAGAGGACAAGCCTGCTGAGCAGTCCCGGTCACGATGCGATGAAGTCGGGCAACAGGGAGAGTCTGGCAGATGCGCAGACTCATGAGAAGACTTACGGAACGCTATATGTTAGAGTCAGCATGATGCCACGTCAGAAGTGATGATCAAGGTGGCAAGACATACCTGGAACCACATCACGGGCGTCCATGGCGTCCTTGTACTCGATGAAGCCGAAGCCATTCATGAGCTTAATCTCAGTGATCTCGCCAGTGCCATGGGTGTTGAAATGGTTCTCAACATCGGCCTTGGTAGCTGCAGCATGAGGTCCAGTCAGCGTACCAGGTTTGGGGCATGAAATCAGAAGGCGGGCGGAACGGTCGGTGTAAAGAGAGACAGCGGACCGGCGGCGCGGTTGTTGCTGACGGAGGCCAATTAACTCCACGAATGAACCATAGGATACAGCTCCACTAATGCAGGCATTCCGAGGCCACCAGAGACAACACAGAGCGAGACTGCCAGTCAGGAAGGAGGGATACCGTCAGGTCCATATCACAGCCAGTCACCAGGTGGATTGCTGGATGTGAATATGGCGGTGAACAGGCAAACTGGGCCAGAGACCGACCGGCGCGGGAGGAATTCATTGCGTACCATTGCGTGGAAGGTTGCCCAGATACAGCCTCGTGTTCGATACTTCCGCCATGATGTCGTCCAGTAGATGTGCAGGTAAATGCGACGGAGGCGAGCCTGGGCCAGAAAGGAGCTGCGCTACTCAAACACGCAGCGCGAAAGACAGAGCCACTAGAAAGTTGAGGCGCCCAACTCACAGGTGCGTTCAACAGTGAGGTACACGTCCGGACTAGCGGATCCGACGTGAAGTTGATGTGATGATGGTGGCAAGCAAACGCAGATGTCGTGGCGTGTTGTGTGAGCAGAGTCGTAAGAAAGATGAGGCGACGATGGGCGGCACCGGCCCGCATCACTCTATCGGGCCTAGTGGCTTGGCTGTGAAAGGTGCGCGATCACGTGCACCGCGCATACCTTTCGCGACGGTCTGCCGGTCTCATATCATCGCGACGATCTTGGGGAACACTTCACGCTGTCATACCGGCGAATCTCGCAGCCGCACAATCTCTTCACGCGTAGGGAGCTCTACATGTCTTATGGCATGCGGTAACGCGCCCGTATCTGCACCGCGGCCGACGACGGCTGTTCCTGCAACAAAGTGCCTCGGGGCTCCAGCACCAGACTCCCCATGTCTGCTAGTCACGGTCATATGCAAATTGGATGGTCCACAGCGGATGCATGCGATCCCAGAGACCGAGTAAGGTCCGGGGACTATCCGTGTGCATGCCAATTTGGACTCTCTATAGTGACCCCTCGTTCCATGGCGGATCTCATGATGCCAAAGTCGGGAGTCCATGCGAAGGAGCGGCTTGTCATTGAAACGCGTCTCACGGACATTGCCCACCACGGAGAAAACGGCAGTCCCTAAGCCTACGCCTAGGTCCAAGGTATTTTGTCCCAACACTAGAGCAAGATCTGTTGTAGGATCTCCCCGCAGCTGGATGATACTACCATGTGGCGCTGTCCTTCAAGCCTCCAAGGAGCACCCTCCGTCGAGCCTTGGCTCAGCCACGCCGCCCACGAGGTTTGTCTGTGATGACAGGAGTAATAACCCAACGAGGTCATACACTTTCCGTTGCTCTCCCTACGTCAATCGCACCGATGAGCCCGGTCGGATGAGTAAACCCTGTCCGCTTGTGTTCGTTCGTGAAAGGGTCAGCAAGCGATACTTGCCAGACCTTTTCCACGATCTTACATCGTTCATATTGTGGGTGGAGCGTGTGCGATGCGCAAACCAACAGTTGTAGAACGCCACAATGGTCCAGGCTCATGCAGCTCGTATGGACACCATAGATCTGGTTGTTCCGTCCGATGCATGTCCTTCATCAGTGGCTTTGTCAGTGCTTTTTGGGTACGTGAAAGCGGCCGTGACATCCTTCACCAGCTATGCGTCGCGTTATGCAAGACGATTAAGAGGAGATCAACCGCCAGACTTCGCTAGTTCTGGCGAAGTGTGCGAAGAACAGAAACGCCAACCTCCCCAAGGCTGTGAGAAGGACATGCGGCAAGGTATTTGTCCCGCGCCTGCTCTACACTTCTACGCTCAACTGAATCGGCTTATACAGGCATTCCAGTCTCTTTGCGCGAGCAAATCCTCTGTCGTTCCGCGGACACATTAACTCCACCATGAACCCATGGCCCGCTTACGCTTCATGAGCAGATGGCGCAGAAGGATTGATGGCGATATACCGAGGCCTCGAACATAAGTTGTTATGAACGAGCCGGGTCTGCGCATATAAATAGGCGATCATTGCCCCAGCATTACATCTGCCAACCAACACAGAAATTCGCTCGACTCCATCATGACTACTGTGGCTCTCCTCCTCGCTTGTGCCTTGCCGGCCATGGGTGGCGTACTCGTCCAGCGTGCCCCGACCGTCTCTGTGACTTACCTGGGTATGCGTTGATGGTTCTTGGCTGCTGAACTTGGCTGACCGACGAAGGCAACTACACTGATGCTTATAATGTGAACTCGGGCCGAGATCTCGGGTTCGTTGGCAAGATCGGCGGATCCGTGATCAACACTTTTGGAGACACCACTTTGGCCCCACCGGGAGCGAATGCATTCCCGCAGTATCCCAATTCTGCCGGGCTGGGCCTGTCGCCTACATCGTATAAGGACACACCGAACACCAGCACTGCCAGCCGCTTTTGTCCGAAGTTCTCCGATGAGGTATGTTCCACTCGTTGCGGAGAACCGATATTGAGACTAACTGAGTTGATAGCCCGCGTGAGTATTTCAGACCATCCGGCCGCTGCCTTCACTAATCACAGCGTGCACAGTTCTTGGGGACTCGGGATCACCAATGTCGTCCCGTTGACGGCCACGTCCGGGGTTTTGTACACGCTGTCGAACAACCGAACTGACATCAACAACAACATCATCCTCGGCGCTGGGGTCGCCGTGGTGACGATCGACACCAACACTGGTGTACCAACGTGCTTGCGCACTTCCCAGTAAGCAAGGAACCACAGCGGCGCAACTGTGCGCAACTGAGGACCTTACTGATGACTGCTATAGCTATGAATGGTCCAGGACGGAGCCGTTCTATGGCGACCACAGCGCTTTCCTGGACGCCTCCGGGACTTACATCTACGCGATGGTATGTGCAGATTGAGACATGTTTCCCCCACCACGATACTCACATCGCGCAGGGTGGTAACAACAGAAGTCTCACGGGCGGGAATGGATACCTGTTCCTCGCGCGTGTCCCCGTGGGTCAAGTTTTCAACACCAGCGCTTATCAGTACTGGAATGGATTCGTCTACGGGAATGCTCGCATTCAAGCGGCACAGCAATATTCCCTCATCGATACCACCAAGACCTCCATCACCGACGGCGGTCAAGGACAGGTCAAGTATAACAAGTACCTCGGACTGTTCGTGATGGTGTACTCCGATGCCAACACCTGGGCGCATGAGGTCTTGATGCGGACCAGCCCCAGCCCAGAAGGTCCCTGGAGCCCGAAGCAGGTCATCTACAACACCGGTACGGCGTGTAACAATCTCTACGGCACGTACGGAATCGTATATGATGACAACTGGTGGGTCGAGCTTTGTGTCGCTGGGCGGTCGACTTGTTACTGACACAACTCACAGGTATGGAAACGATCAGACCATCAACATCCGATGGACTTGCCAAGCTACGTATCAGCAAGTCATCAAGGTGACGTTCACCAAATAAAGTTGAGAGCCGGGGCGCCTGAAGGACACGATGGCGGTACTTCTCCCACTCGAGGGTGCGCGACTCATGGCAAAACGACCATCATGGGCCGCATCGGCGTGTCATCACGATCTTTGCAAGACGAGGTTGAATAAGACTCCAATGTATTGAACCCAAATTGTCTAAAGAGGTAGAAGTGAAAGAAGAAAATACAATCCTTCCGACCAGCAATTCACCCAGACCGATGAGCCAGCCATGCTTTACATTTCCAGAGCCCTGCATCTCATTCCGCGCCTCTCTCGCGCTCTCACGCATCCGTCTTAGGCAGATGATAGATCTGCCGTACTAAGTAAAGAAAACCCACCAATGGTCCTGCTGACGAGCAGTGTACACATGAGGAGAGAAATAGTATGTGTGTGTGTGTTTGTTCGTGTATAGCATCAAGGTTCCGACACCGACATGCGGGAGTAACCATGTGACGACCCCCTGCTTTTGTCTCTTGCTTTTCTGACATCTAAGTAGAGACCTTCTCGACCTTGAGGCCGGTGCTGAGGTTACCGTAGCGGGCCTTGTAGGTGTCGATGAAGTAGTTGGAGCGCGGGTGCCATGGGCCGGAGTTACCGGTCTGGGGCAGCACCGAGTTGGCGGCGCGGATGTAGGTGGAGTTGAGGTTGAGCAGGGGGCCGTACTTGATCGTGGCCTTCTCGTCCACGCCCAGGGTCGGGGTCAGCGAGGTGATGCCCTCCTTCTGCATGCGCTTCCACAGGCGCACGAAGGCCTGGGCCGAGGCGTCACCGCCCAGCGTCCACGAGGAGTTCGTGTAGCCGATCATGATGACGGTGTTGGGCAGGTCCTGCAACATCATGCCCTGCCACATGAGCTTCGACGGGACGTCGAACTCCTGGCCGTCCTTCTTCAGCTTCGCGCCGCCCAGCATCTGCATCTTGAGGCCGGTCGCGGTCACGAGGATGTCGGCCTCGATCTTCTCGCCCGTGCTCAGCTCGATCGTGTTGCCGGACATGCCCTTGATGGTGCCGGTGGCGACGTTGGCGACGCCATCGCGCAGGCACTGGTAGAAGTCGCCGTCTGGCGACACACACAGGCGCTGCTCCCACGGTCCGTACGTCGGCAGGAAGTGCGGGTTCATGGGGACGTTCTTGGGCACTTGGCGTCCCATACGACGCTTCATCACCCAGCGGAAGAAGTTGGGGAAGGCACGGCACATGTAGAAGAAGAGCAGGGGGAAGGTCAGGAACCAGTAGCGCACGATGCGGCTGGTGGCCCAGGTGGGCAGAATCTTGCCCCACCAGGTCTGGAAGGGGTCGACCTGCGGCAGGGGCAGGATGTACGCCGGGCTGCGCTGAATCATGGTGACCTTCTTCGCCGTCTTGGCGATGGAGGGCAGGAGGGTGATGGCGGTGGCGCCGGAGCCGATGATGGCAATGCGCTTGTTGGAGTAGTCGAGGTCCTCGGGCCAGAACTGCGGGTGCACGACGGTGCCCTTGAAGTTGTCGATGCCGTTGATGGTGGCCGGCAGCGGGTTGATGTAGTCGTAGTAGCCGGTGCAGGTGACGACGAACTTGGCGTAGTATTGGGTGACCTTGCCCTCGTGCTCGACCGCCAGGCGCCATCGCTGGCTGGCGGTGGACCAGTCCATCTCCAGCACGCGGTGGTGGTATTTGATGTGCTCCTCGATGCCGAACTCGGCGGCGGTCTCCTTCAGGTACTTCTTGATCTGCGGGCCCGTGCCGATCGAGTTGGGCTCGTTCCACGGCTTGAACGGGAAGCCGAAGGTGTGCATGTCGGAATCGGACCGCAGGCCCGGGTACTTGAAGAAGTCCCAAGTGCCGCCGAGGTCGTGACGCGCCTCGAAGATGGTGAAGGAGACATCCTTGAGCTGGTGCTTCAGGTAGTATCCGACGTTGATGCCGGACACACCGGCGCCAATGGCGACCACGTCGAGCTCGGTCTTGTTAGCCATTGCGGATAGAGGGTGCAATGCAAAGGACAGTGAGTGCTGTGCTGCTGCAAGCAAGTCAGGAGGGGGCACTTCGAGGAGGAAGGGACGCGGGCGAGGAAGTTTTATTATTTCCTGCGGCTTCAATTGTCCGATCGCTGGTCGCGTTCGACCCGTGTTTCACAAGTGAGCAGCCGAGGTCCGAAGGGGTTGAGCTTCGCCACAGAAATTGATGGTCTCTTAGGCCTGAAGCGGGAAGGCGGCGCGACGGAGGTGCTCGGCAGATTTCGGCTTCGGCCGCTGGGAGGGCCTTTGGGCGGTTGCCTGGCACTGCCCTGCACCCGCCCGCACGCAGCCTGCACTCTATCGCTGGTGGGCAAATTTCACCCCGCCGCACAATCGCCAGTTAAGCCGGTCCTGAGGGTAAATCGTGAAATTAGCTGCTGCAGACGGGATGAGGATGATGATGAGGATGATGATGCGTGCGCAGTCGGAGCGATCGCGTCTCATCTCCCACCTGCGCCCCGGCCGATCGGGATGACTATCTTCAGTAACAACTTCCATTACCGCAGCTGCCTTCGTGATCGTTCCCCTCGTGTGTGTGTGTGTGTGTGTGTGTGTGCGCGCGCTCGGTGAGGCGCCTCGGGCCGGGCGCAGGCGCTCGCTGGAGGGATGCCCTGAAGTCCTTGTTCCGGCCGTCGCAGTCGTCGTCGCAATCGCGTTTGGCAGATCCTCGCGCTAAGACACGCCGCCTCCCCTCCTTCCCGAAGCATGTTCTCATCAAATCTCGCGCGCCGACTGCACACCACTCCTCGGCTGGGTCTATAGGCGACAACATCCTTGGCACTACCCGTGACGATACAGGATTCTCTGTTCATTTCTTGTATCTTCTCTGTCAAACCGCAATGCCTGCGCCTCCTCCTACGCGAACGGCCCAGGAACACGTCTTGCTGCCTCGCCATGACCGAAGGCTCGCCCCTCTACCTCCACATGTATCCCCGAACGACGATGCAGCGGTCGACCTGCTGGAGCTGGTAATGCCATGTGAGAACACGAGCTCAATGTTTGCAACGGTGATTATTGCGATTGCGTGCAGAAAGAGCTTGGAGAGGGCAAAGCGACCACGCGCGATGGAATCGATCTCCGCCAGAGTCGAATCCATCATGCGGCGAAAGAGGACCCTTGTGCGTGGGAGGCACACAATATCCCAGAGGTACATCATTCATCGAAGCCTCACTGGTCCAGCAACAGTGGCAAAGAACCTCCACTGCTCCATAGGACTACTAGCAGGTAGGTCCGTCGGCGGCCAAGGGTCATGTGATCAGGTGTGAACTTCGAGGCCGTTTGACCCTCTCAACCACGAGATTGATACCAGGAATGTCGGGAGAATGAACGAGATCTTGCTCTGCTTGACTTCCGGTGTACTGCCCTCTGTCGCTGGGGTTGCGGCAGGGGCTTAGGAAAGCAAGAGGGCACATAACCCTCTCTGGACATCTTGGGGCTCACCCGAAAGCCAATGGGCATCGTTCGGCAGGGACTTTCCGATGAAGATTCCCATGAAGCGATATATGGTTCGACATGGCAGCTGCCTGCTCGAGTCGGGGTTCACGTCTGGCTTCTATCATGAGTTCATAAATGATGCACTGCCACTGGTTCCAGCCGGCGTGTAATGCGAAGCGCGGTAGGTTCGTTGTGCCGAGAGGGTGAAGCATGTGATGCGGCTGCCCGGTTGAAATGACCCCGCTAGTTCAACCCCCGACTCAGGCACCGTGCATGCACCGTGGCACCTCCGCCCTCCGCACTCATCGTTGAATTTTCGGCAGGGAGGGAGCAAGCGCCTGTACGGGTCTACGGTAGGTATGCAAGTGATGTGTGTCTGTAGGCCATGGTATCTTGGATAGCCGTCAAGGCGTCTGAAATCTGTGACGGAGATACCTCCATCTTCTGCGTCCCACAGTGATCGCAATGAAGAATTTCACCCGCATTCCGCGAAAGCCTAACCGGCGGGGTGGATCGCCATAGATATTTCCCGCGCGATACTTTCAGTTTAGTCACGATGTCCTGTTTGCGCTCCACACCACCGCCACGAGGCTTCAGACGAGCGCCAGGGACATGGTTGCGATTGAGGCGCATTTGCACGCTGATGTTAGTCTAGCACACGATGTCGTATGCGACGAGAGACGTGAGATCCGGGTCGCGAAGGACAGATCATGAAACCCACCCCGAGAATGCACGACGCAACATGGACCAAAGATCTTGAAGTGCTATACGTGAGTGAACTATATAGGACTTCTACATTACGCTATAAGGAGGGCTCGCCCTTTCCTTCCCTTTAGTCTTCGGGACCCGGACCAGCCAGTATAGAAACAAGGCTCCTGCAATATTAACCGTCACATATACCATCCCGATGCCAAAATATTTCCAACGAGCATCGAAACTGAGCGACAGCCCTTCGAGGAAGACATTGGTGTCCCCATAGAGACAGTATTGACACGCGGAGGTCGCGTTGGCTTGCTTTAGATACCCGCCTGCCCTCTGGAGATAAGGTGCCATATACTGCGCGCACGTGGCTCCGCTGGGTGGATCAAAGCTGTAGAACTCGTTCTCGGCGCAGTGAGTGCGCGAGTTTCCCAGACCAGCGGCGAGGAAGCCGCCGACCAGGTACGTGAACGGGCTCACGCGATACATCCAGATCCAGAAGCCAGGCATGCTTGTTGGGCTCGCAAGAACTCCACAGAAGACGAGCATGAGCGCGAAAGCAAGATTTGCGATATTTGCACCATTCTCAGCGGAGTCCACCGCGGAGATGGCAAGGTGGGCGAAGGTTGAGGTGAACATGAAGAATTGCCACACCATTAGGAAGAACAATGCTCCCCGTTCGGCGACGGCATGCGTCAGCTCTGCATTGTGATACAATCCCATAGGATAGTACACACAGCAGAACATGATAACGGCCATCAAGGTATTCCAGGGTAGCTCCACCAGGATATTACTGGCCATGAAGACGTACCAGTTATACGTCTTGCTCGGCCGCTCGCGGGCCTCGTATAGCGAGCGCTGGAGAAGAAATTGTGGAATGATCTGATAAATGAGCTGCCCGAAGATGGTCATGATGAGAATCACGGCGAACATCTGGTTCTGTAGGCCTTGATGAGTTGTTGGAGCATCGAAGAAGACAAAGCCGACGAAGATCGACGAGGTAAAGCAAAGAAAGAATTTTGCGATAATGTATTCAGGAGAGCGCCAATAATGCTTGAACACACGCAGTGTCACCTGTTGTGCTTGGGTGACAAATCCTGCGGCAAATTGGTGGTGGCTCTGATTGCTATTCGGGTTGGCTGCCGCAGACACAGACGGACGTCTGCTCGCGAGCGCACGTTGCGTCATGCTCCGCAGTCGATCGATGAGCCATCCGGAATATCCAGGTCGATCCTGGTTGCGGGCTGCACTTGCTAACGCGGGCTGTGATGATGTACCCGTGGTCCTGAGCCGGTCGAGCTCCTGTTGAACTTCTTGATACTCCTTGCTGCTCCGCCATATTTGATGCCACTCTTTGTCAGTAGTGGAGTTCGGTGCGGCACCGATGACTTCAAGCATCCACTCGGCGGGATTGGCGCGCTCAGGACACCGAAGCCCGCTGTGGCGTTCAAAGTATTCGATGAGGGTTGACGAATCTTTGCCCACTTCACCGAAGTAGACGGTTCGACCATTGTTTTGAAGCAGCAGCAAACGATCGAAACGCTCGAATAGGATCGCTGACGGTTGGTGCACGGTGCAAAGAATCGCTTGCCCCATATTCTTTAGCTTCTCAAGCAGAGTACAGATGGCCCAGGAAGTTTGCGAGTCGAGTCCCGATGTAGGTTCATCAAGAAACAGCAAAAGTTCGGGCTTGGCAGCCAATTCGATGGCAATAGTGAGGCGTTTTCGTTGCTCAACATTAAGGCCATAGCCAGGGAGACCAACTACCGCGTCTGCAAAGCTTTCCATGTCCAGAAGGTCGATCACTTTGTTGACATATTCCAGCTTCTCCGAGCGCGGAACACTTCTCGGTTGTCGCAATAAGGCACTGAAGCTGATGGCCTCACGCACAGTAGAGCTTGGCAGGTGCAGGTCTTGCTGTTGGACATACCCCGTTTTTCGTTGAAACGAAGAATCGCGAGGGCAGCCATCAACTAGCATTTCACCAGTGATAACGCCCATCGTCACACGTTTAGCAAGAACATCGAGGAGCGATGTTTTGCCAGCACCAGAGACGCCCATCAAAGCTGTCAACGTACCAGGCTTGACCCAGCCGTCCACATGGTCTAGAATCTGGCGGTTTTTGCCTTTGATGGTGATATCATAGCAGACATTGCGCCAGCTGAAGACCGCAGTCTGTCGCAAGGCATCCTCGTTGGCCGCAATGGTAATTCCGTTCGAAGTATAGATGCCGGGCCTGCTCTTGTCCGCCGATTCTTCATCCGACGGCTTGTCCGAGGCCGCTCCTTTGTGACCTCTGCGAAATTGTAGGACTTCGCCCTTGGACTTTTGCTCCTGAACTAACTCGGCACCGACCAGGTGAGTGCATGTGAAGATCACCATCATGACGATTATGATGCCAACATTCCGCCATTTGTGAGCAGGGAAATAGCTATACGCGATTTCGATGAAGCGGGTACCATCAACATATGGCAAGCCAGGCACTGCGCCTTGGGCAGCACACACCTGCGTCCCGTCTTGTAGGTTTCCATACACAGGCACTCGGTCACTGCAGCTGTATTCACGATTGCTGAATTCGTTAATCATGAGAGATTCGAACCCGTAGGCTGTTGTCCGTCTTAGCGAAGACTCGGGTACGAAGGTAGGTACATAGCGGAACGACTTACCGACAGGATTGATGTAATTTATCCAGCGAGACCAGTCCAGCATGTAATCTATCGGCAAGGCGAATCCCGTGAAAATCAATATTGCCAAGACTAAGACGGCTGCCGGGCCCATAGCACCCGCCACTGTGCGAGAGACGGAAGCAATTGTGCGAAAGAGCATACTCATCGTGAGAAGGATAAGGAAACTTGTCAGGAGGAAGAAGAAATAAGCGCCGGCTTCTCGACGAAGATTCGCCATAAAATATATCGTCGTGTTGAAAAAAATCGCATTGCAGATTTTGTAGGGCAAGTCGAGGATCACAGACGCCAGTGCTTCTGCTGATGGATGGTAGAGCGCATACCGTGCATGCTTCTCGACGATAGGCCGTTGAGCGTATAACACAAGGATTTCGATAGCCGAGCCGAAGGCATTCATCAGAACCGCGAAGAATAGCACCGCACCGCGGGTGAAGAATGAGCCAGTAGTGACTGGTGGGTTGTAGAAAACAGACCCGAGCAGGACAGCCATTGCGGCATTCCCGAATAACAGGCCAAGCGTGAAGGTAGGATCGGCACGAAGGCGTCTGTAGCCACGCCAGCAGCAAAGCTCAACTTGTTCCAAATAAGAACGCGTGAAAGGCGAGCAAGCGCGCTGGTACTTCGACTTGTCGAGCTCGCGACTGGCGTAGAACTCCTTGCAGGAAGGACCATTGAGCATATATTTGGTGTCGTAATGATCGATTTGCTCGCGCAGATCGCGGCATTCTTGGCTATCCTTCCATGCTTTCGCAAATTCATCCGCAGTGCGTGGTGCTTGACACCCATCACGGACAATGCGTTCCTGGGGCGAAGTCATCGATGTGAGGAAGTCGGCGGTGGTTTGACGAGCCGGGCAGTGGAAACCAAGATTCTCAAAGTATGCGCGAGCATGTAAAGCGGAACCGAAATATATTTGCCTGCCTTCATAAAGCAGAATGACCTTGTCGAATAGCTTGAAGGCAGGTTCCGGCGCCTGGTACATTGAGACAAGCGCGATGCTATGGTTGATTTGAGTGCTGGAGCGGATCATCTTACAGAACTCGATAGCGTTTGCAGAATCAAGTCCGCGAGTGGAATTGTCCCATGCTTGAATAACGGCTCCGGTTAGAGCAGCTTCGGCTATTGTGACTCGTTTTCGCTCGCCCCCTGAAACTCCTCGCACGAAGTCATTCCCCACCTGGGTGTTCCTGACATGCCCAATGCCGAACATGGCGATATATGCATCGCGGAGATGCGCAGCCCAAGATGCTTGACTGTGACCGGGAGGCACCACGTCCGAGACTCGTGCTCTTGCAGCGAATGTCAATGTTTCTTCGACAGTGAGCATAGGGAAATGCACATCTAGCTCGGCAGTGTACGTGACTTCACCACGGAACGTTCGATTCATGATAGACGGAGGAATGCCTTGGTAGTTGATGTATGAGCTTCGCTCGACACTAAAACCGTGCGCCTCGCCAGTCAGGGCTTTGAGGAAGGTCGTACAGCCGGATCCAGGTGGTCCGAGGACAATGATCATCTCGCCAGGGTTGACAATCCCCTCGAAATCGCGTAGGATGGTTGGACGATGTAATTGGCTGCGGCCGAGTGCCCTTCGTAGAAACCAAATGGCATCTAGCCAAAAGTTGCCAACGTCCTTTTGATAGTCAAGGGTGGTGGAGCCAATGACACTAAGATTGCGGAATGCGAGACTTCCAGTCCGAGGGAGGGTGCGGTCGCCATTAGCTTGCAGGCGGGCTACTGAGCGCATCCAATCTTGTGTGCGAAAGTCGGAGGAAGCAGGATCAAGTGCAGACTCCTTGGGCCTCTCGTTCAGATTGCATGAAGACCGATTGTTGGCACTCACGGCAATCTCCATGGACTCCTTTCCCTTCATGTCGATATTATGATGCCGTCGATCTTCCGCGCTGTGTTTGTGGATTGAGTTGGATTCATCCTCAGCAGAAACACGTTGCTCAACTGCGATAGGCTCTTTCTCCGGAGTCATATCGTGGGAAGCCATGATGGCCGAATTATGGCTTCAATCCCGACGATTCGGGTAGCACAAACCCGATCAGCCAAGCCAGCCTCTCAGTCTGGCATTCGTCGCCAACTTTATGAGAAACTCGGTGTCTGGTGACTCGTCACAATCAGATCCCATAGATGGAGAAGAAGCGGAAAGGATGGTGGGTAGATGCGACGACTTCTCCCATCCGTGGCAGGTGGAGAGAGTGAGGGGTCGCGTGCGGCCCTGGGGACAGAACGCTCTTTTATGCAACGAGGCCATCTTGAACTAAATCCGAAATGATCGACTCGTGTTCGACACAAGGATTGGCTCGTGAAGACGAACGTATGGAGGGGATATAGTAATAATAAAAGTCTCGAAGCCAAACTGAGCGAAGAACGAGGGTACCTATAACGTCGCACTTCGCATGTCGCACTTCGCACGCGTCAAAGCTTCGAGCACGTGAACGCAGTTGTTGCACTTTCGCACGCTCATCATCGCACTTTGAATGTGATACGAGCACAGGAGAGAAACAATTCGCTGATCGTCGCTTCCTTAGCTTGCTCCAATGATGGCTGCAAGAGTAATGATCATTCGTGAGCTGCAGTGCTGTACGCTATACGGCAGTAACTGTAGATCCCCACCAAGTCGCGTAAGTTAAGGTTATTTCCATAAGTTATTAGTTTGCACAGCTTCTCGGCGGTCGCTCCGAGCGGCGGACTAATACATACACCCGGTGCATAAGTCGGCATAGATGAGGCCGATGAGCATTTGATACGGTGCGCTTGGTTGTCTTCGAAGTTGGGTGGATCCTTCCGTACGTGAAGGCCATGGCCTCAAATGGCGCACAAGAGGCTTGGGTAGGATGTTCCATTTCCCGCCCAAGCACACGCCCAAGCTAGCCATCATTCCCGGCTCACTTCTTTGTCGAAAAATGCAATGTTGTGCGAGGAAGCTTGTTTGGGGAGGCGTGAGACAAGTGTGCTGTCGTGACCGGTGCGCGCGAGCGCCGCACGCGCCGTCTCTTGGATAAGGTTGGGGAGGCGTTTTGATAAATCGTCTATATGTGCTCGCATTGATTGTTATTAAAGAGGCATCCATCATGACCCACATGCTTCCCTCTGGCCTACCCATTACGTTACGCACACTGCATCTTAGGGCACCAACAAATGTAAAGTCCAACGCACTACAATAAATGTGGTTTCATGCTGGTGAGCCACGCAAAAACCCTTAGGGTTATGACGAGTTTGCTGGTTGAACAGCTTTGAAGAGCCCTACATATAATAAGGCAGATCAGACTCATGGTATTTAATGATGCTCTATCGAGCCACACCCAGTATAGCAGCATATAATAATGGTCACAATATATCTATACAACGGCGTATGATCCGTCGTCGCAGGCACGATATACCCTTTCTTGTCCCTCGTGGTTCACAACAACATCGACTTTCTGTAAATTCGATTCATGACATCACGATATGCTTCCACCTTGACATGGAAGACACAAACAGTTCGGCTGGGCTTCAATCGCACGTGCGTATCTTACAACCAGATCTGACACAATACAATAACCCTCGTGGTTAGCCGAAGAGTGTTCAAGAGCGATTTCGCTGATGTTCTGTTGCAATCGGTGCGACGCTCGCACCGGCGCACGCGGCGCCGCAGCGGTTGCGCCCGAAAAGCCGTCGTGACAGGGCTTTCGGAAAGTCTTTAATGCCCGTAATCCCCCAAGTAACCCTTTGAGGTAAGTCGGACAGTCAGCGACGTCAGGCTGCGCATTGTAACGCGTTGCAACGTTGGCAGTCAGAAACAATGGAGAACATGATATTTAAGCGTGTGAGATCAAGACAAAATGGAATTCACAAACTCACACGGATCACTTGCGTTTGCACCGAAATCACAAGTTTAGGCCCATCGGACTATACTTTTATCAACTTCCTCGAACACCTGAGCATCGAGCCACGATCAATATGTCGACAATCGATGAAGGCTCTTATGATGTCCTTATCGTAGGCGCGGGCCCAGCAGGCATGGTTCTAGCCTTGCGGCTCGTAGCCGAGGGCATCACCAACATTAAGATTGTGACGAAGAACACGAGCATCGTCAAAGAATCACGGGCTGCGGGCATCCAAGCACGAACCCTTGAGCTTTATCGACAGATTGGCGTCCTGGACAAGATTCTTGCTCACACTTACACAGCTCCACACATGAGTTTCTGGGCTGGAGGACGCCGCACCGCCAGCATCTCTCTCACGGAAGGCGGCAAGGAGGTCACTCCATTCAACGGCGTCTCATGTCTACCGCAAGACATTCACGAGCGGGTCCTGCTCGAGCGTTGCCATGAGCTCAACATCAAGATCGATTTTGGCGTCGACTTTGAGACCTTTGAAGACGACGGCGAGCGCATCACAGCGCACTATGTCACCTCAGCGGGACGAGCAAGCTGCACTGCATCGTACATAGTCGGTGCGGACGGTGCCCACTCGCCCGTACGGCATGTTCTGAGACTGCCTTTTGAAGGTGGTTCGTACAAGGACTCTTTCTTTGTCGCAGACGTTGAAGCGCACGGGAAAGCATTTGACGGCGGATCGCATATCGGTCTCGATGGCCATGATTTCCTCACGGTTTTCCCATACGCGAAAGACACCCGCGGTCGTATCATCGGGGTCATCAATCTCGCTGAGAACAAGGAACCCACCTTCGAAGACGTGCGAGCACGCATCTTGAAGAATATCCAAGTCACGGTCGACAAAGTCAACTGGTTCACGACATATCGTATCCATCACCGCATGGCGGACAAGTTTCGGGTTGGTCGGGCATTCTTGATTGGCGATGCGGCGCATATTCATTCTCCTGCAGGCGGCCAAGGCTTGAATACGGGAGTGCATGATGCGATCAACCTCGCATGGAAGCTTGCTGCGACGCTGCGGAATCGGCAGGCGGATGTGAAGAATGAGCTTTTGCTCGACAGCTTCAATGCCGAGCGCGTCGCATTCGCGCGCGCCCTGCTCTACAGCACCGATGTCATCTTCTCAGCGGCCACGAGCGACTCGTGGTTCAACAGATTCTTACAGCACGTCGTGGTTCCGGTCGGCATCACCGCCGTGCCATACTTTCCGTCGGTGCACCGCAAGTTCTTCCTGTCCATGAGCCAGACTGCAGTCAACTATCGCGACAGCGCCCTCAGCGCGAGTGGTACCTCGCCACTCCCAGCCAACTCTCTCCACGCCGGCGATCGTCTGGCGTGGGTTCGCTCCGCCGCTCACGGATACGACAACACTTCTGCGCAGACGGGGGTCAATTGGAGCCTTCACGTGTATGGCACAGCACGCGCCGGGCCCCGCGCATATTGCACGTTGCATGCGAAGCACATTACACTGTTTGAATTTCCTTGGTGTGCCGAGGCGCAAAGAGAGGGATTCGTGCGAGACGCCGTGTATCTTGTCCGGCCGGATCTCTATATTGCCTGCGTCGTCGCGGATCCAAAGACTGATGATGATGTGGCGAGAGTCGAAGAGTATTTTTATGAGCGCCAGATTGTTGTGGCATGAAGAGCATTTGCAGGCTGGTGGAAAAGCGAAAGCAAGATAGAATTGTAGGCATGTGATGTAATGATTGATGAAACGGAGTGATTGATCGACCAACAACCCTGTTACAACAAATCCCGATGAAGACGAAGGGGAGCAATCACTTTCTCGATTTGTGCTGAGCCAAACGCAGTCGGCGGGAATGACCGACGCAAATGCCAGGAAGACCCGGCGCTTGGCGACCGAAGCTAAAGAATGTCCGTGTCCCATAGCTTTAAAGCTCACACCTCTCCCTGTGATAGACTGGCGTCTTCTCGAACTTCGAACCACGCGTGGCGGCCGCGGTACGGGCGATTGCAATCTTCGCATTCCCTTCCAGGCATTGCCAAGCCTCCGGCGAACGTCTTCATTCAGGCCTCGTATCGGCCTTTCAGACCCGCAGTGGGCTTTGCACTTGTCCAATCCGTGAGCACAAGATGATGTCGCAGGGTGAAACAAAGGCCATGGCCTCCTCGAGCGGACGCGCCCCAATCACGTCGACCGGAGCCAGACCCTCAGGTTCTCCAAGTTCTTATGTCGAGGATGCCATTGGAATTCCGCTACTCCTGAGGGCGCGCACCTGTGCCCATCGGCAAGGAAAGCGAGGGAGTAGCGCCGTCGACGCGTCCCAGAAACAACGTATACAGTGGCAGCTACGATCATGATCGCAACTTTGTGTACCAGAAGGCAAAACATCACGACACGGATACGCTGCTTCACCCCGCAAGCACGGCATTGCATGAAGCGCGCCGACGAATTTGGGCGCTGTCTCGGCTATTTTACGCCCATGTGGAAATTGCCAAGCCTGTCAACGGACAAGCGTCAGGCTAGATTCGCAAGTCTGACACTTGACACGCTTGTTCTCGAAGCCTCTTCAGAGATATGGCAGACCACAATTGGCCTATGCAAGTCTTGCGCGACTCGCGTTCTTTGGCGCTTCCTCGTTGCGCAAGCGTCCGACCAAGACCATGCTCGACTGGTGGCGTAGTTGCCGTCAATCATGCTGGAGCAGGTTGGCGACGGAAAAATGATCGCGCCCAGATGGTGTAGAAGCTGCTGCCTCATGTGACGACTCAGGATGACTGTCGCCGGAATATATCATTGTCAAGAGTTGGCCCCTCCGGTGTAGCTGCACTCATTTCCCTCGCCCTGCGCTCTGGAGAACAGCGCATGTTCTCTGCCATTCACTGTTTACTCTCACTGTCGTTACCATGCTTCCACTCCTTCCTTTCCTCCTTCCTTTTCTCGTGACCCTGGTCGATGCGCAGGCGATCCAGGCATGCCCGGCTAATGCAAAGACGTTCACCGCGGATGATGGCAGCATCTACGAGTATTGTCCATACACCGACTATCAAAGTAGGTCGGATTCAGCCGAAAGGGACCTGAAGTGGTGAACTGACCGATGTGTTGAGTAGCCAATACCATTCAACTCTTCCCGAACGTGCCATCAGAGGCAGCGTGTGTTCAAATCTGCAATCAGTATGGCTCTGGGTGCACCCGAGGCGTCTGGGATGCGTACGCGAGCTACTGCCACGTGAAGGGCGCCGGCGGGACCTGGGCCATCAGCCCCAAGTTCGACTCACTTCGTTTGGTATCGAAAGGGAACCAGCCTGTGTCCGGTCTATCGGCTTGCCCGACCGGCCCGACCTTCTATCAAGCCCCCTCAGGTGCCGTCTATGAGATTTGCAACAACACCGATTACCAGGGCAATACCAACTCGATTCAATGGAACCTCCCAGACCAGCTGTCCTGCGTACAGTGGTGTGCAAACAATGATGGTTGCATCTTAGGCATTTGGGACCACGTCTACAAGGCATGTCACATCAAAGCGACTACTTCCATCACCTGGGCGAAGGGGACTACACAGTTTGATGCCATTCGCCTAATCGCCCCGCCTGCCCCACAACCCCAGCCGGCGGGCTTCACCACCTGCCCAAGTGCAACAACGCGATGGACACTGGACGATGGGTCCGTTTACGAAGTGTGCCCCAACAGCGATCTCCTAGGCAATGCTTATGAGATTATTCCCGCAGTCCTGTCCGCCTGGGATTGTATCCGCCTATGCAACCGCGACACGACCTGCACCATGACGGTATTCGACCATCAGTATCTATACTGCCATCTCAAGTCCGGCCCCGTCACATGGGTTGCAAATGGACAATTTGACGTGACTCGCTTAATCCAACGAGGATGGCGCCAGCTTACGGCTTCCACAGCGCTCGGCCGCTGGTCCGCCCCGATCGTGGTCCCGGCGAACCCCGTCGGCGCGTACATCGTGCCCGGCACCAGCCGCGTCTTGGGGTTCTCCTCGTGGGGTGACGATAACTTCTATGGTGCCGACGGCTTCACTCAGTTCACTGATTGGGATTTCCAGAGCGTGAGTACCCTCCATGGCACCGGGTGGACAATTGATTGTTGGTATGGGTCCTCTAACGCGAGTTCATCCAGGGTGCCGTCTCGGAGCGAACCATTCAGAATACACGCCACAATATGTTTTGCCCCGGTATCGCATCCTTGGGCAGCGGAGTGATGATGGTCAACGGCGGTGACGATGCGGCAAGGACCAGCCTATACGACCCGGTCGCCAACACCTTTCAGCCTGGTGCCGACATGAATATCGCTCGCGGATATGAGAGTAGCTGCACGCTCAGCAATGGCAAGGTCTTCACGATCGGCGGAAGCTTCAGCGGTGGTACTGGCGGCAAGACCGGCGAGATCTACGACTCCGTGGCCAATGCATGGGCAGTTCTACCAGGAACCGACGTTATCGCAGCCGAGACGGCGGAAGCCGAGTACAGGTCGGACAACCACATGTGGCTCTTTGGTTGGAAGCGTGGCTCCGTCTTTCAGGCTGGCCCGTCGCAAAAGCAGAATTGGTTCGGCACCAGCGGGCAAGGCAATACCACTTATGCGGGCACCCGCGATACCTACACTGACGCCATGTGCGGCATGACCGTCATGTACGATGCTGTCAAGGGCAAGATCTGGTCCGGCGGCGGAACGCGCAATTATACCGACAGCGACGGCCGCCTGACTGCGCACATCACGACCATCGGCGAACCTTACCAGCCATCGACAGTTAAGCAAGTTGCCGATCTCCCCCGCGCGCGTGCATTCGCGAACTCTGTTGCTCTGCCGGACGGCACCATCCTTGTGGTTGGTGGCCAGACGCGTGCAATTGTCTTCCGCGATGATGCTTCGCAGTTCATCGCCGACCTCTACAACCCGGCCACGAACAAATGGCGATCCCTCGCCGCATCCAAGGTGCCGCGCAACTATCACTCCACGGCCCTTCTCCTCGCGGATGGCACCGTCTTCACTGGAGGCGGCGGTTTGTGTTGGACTGCGCAGGGCCAATCCGATGCCGGTTGCGACCGCACAGCCGATCACCCCTCGATCGAAATCTTCTCGCCGCCTTACCTATTCAATGCGGATGGCACGTACGCTACCCGGCCTTGGTTCGCCTCCATCGCGTCGACGACCGATGGTGCCAATGGGGCGACGGCGAAGCCCGGCGATACTCTGACCATCCGCATGGGCGATGCTACAGCCGGCGTTATGTTTGCCTTGCTCCGCACGGGCAGCGTCACCCACACCGTCAATACAGACCAGCGCCGCGTCCCTCTCGTCGCCGCCCAGAATGGAGCTACCTGGACCATGAAGCTACCCAACGATTACGGTGTCCTCCTGCCGGGGTACTACTATCTCTTCGCCGTCAATAAGGCGGGAGTACCGTCGTATGGCAAGACTGTGCAAGTGGTTTGAAGTGGCTTACTTAGTGCTTCGATACCATGCGTATGTATTCACCCCTTTGGAGGGGCAGAGCGAGACAGAAATTTGATGTAATAATACTATTGAATGTCGGGACATCTTAGACTACATTAATCGACGAGTGAAAAATCTTACGATTGGTCGTCATCCTTGCACATGTGCAGAAAGGGCAGGAGGTTCACGCCGTCTACGTCCGCTTGGTCATCGCATGTAGCAGTCAAGTCCGAAACTCGGGTCCATGTTCCAATAGATATTCGTACGTCGTGTTGCGATACGTATCTAGTAAATATCCATTTTCAGACTTGCTGATGTTCACCAAGACTGGATTGTCTAGCTCCCATTGTGGCCAGTCGATCAACGATGTCTTCGATTGCAGCGCGTTCGGATCGAGTTGCGAGATGAAGCTAATGTAGTAGCCTTGGATTGTGTTGACAATCGAACTGTTGTCGCTCGCCATGTTGAACGCAATGTCGGAGCCATGTGGCGTGCCGAGGAAAGTGGTTCCATGCAGGTACGTCGCAAGATAGGACCACGTTGGCACGCCACCACCGAACAATGCTCGCAGGAAGATGCGCCGCGGAAGGTTGAAAACGATGTCTCCAGATACGGCGGCGAGGCGCTTGTATTGCGGATAGATGTTGTTGTTGCTGCCAGTATCAAACGGACTTCCGTCAGGTTGACCACCGCTGGGATCGTCTGGATACGTTGCCATCAGACCTTCAGCGAGAGCGGTAGAGTTGGGGCTCGAGTCCGAAAATATAGGCGCAAGATATCCAACGACATCCGCGTTGGTGCTCAGATTGCTCTGGGTGAGGGAGAAGAGTGTCCTGCGTTGTAGTGTGAGCGGAGAACCAAAGATTCCGATATAGGAGGGCATGGACTTACCCCTCGTCTTCTTGGTCACCCACGATGATGGGGACATGCGCATAAGCTCCTGTGGTGAAAGGAACATCGGGCGAGACGGCGAAGAAGTTGTCGCGTGGATCAGGGCGCGGAAGGTATGACAAGTCTATCGTGCGGTACGAGAAGAGCCATGGCACAGAATTTGCCGCGTTCAGGAAACTCTCGGTCGACAAATCGCGGAGACAAGCCAGTCGATCAGTAGCTGCCTGACAATTCGCGTTCTTGAGCACTGTCTCATAAATGTTTTGTGCTTTCGGTGTAGTAACGTCAAGAGCCGGGGCCATGGTCCCCGAGTTCATGATGGCGGCACGGAAGAGTGGCCGCCCGTTGTATGTGTGGTCGCCGCCGTTGATGATCAAATGGTCGCAGACTGACAGCGAGCCAGCGCCTGATCGAAGATGTCAGTTACTTGGGGAGGCTAGGAAAAGGTCTTCGAAGAGTTCACTTACTCTCGCCCCAGATAGTGACCTTGTCTGGATCGCCTCCAAAGGCACCGATATTCTCTTGTACCCATTCCAAGGCCTTTCGTTGGTCTCGCAATCCAAGATTCGTCGACCCCTCGGCCGCAAGATCACGCCCCGCGAGGAAACCCAGCCCTCCGACACGGTAATTGACGGCGACGTAAATGACGGGCTGGCCCAAGAATACGCTGCGCCGGACGAAGTTTTGGCCATCGTACATCGAGCTCCAGCCGAGTTCGAATGCGCCACCATAGATCCAGAAGATCACTGGCAACTTGGCATCGCTGGCGGTGTTAGCGGGCCGCTGAATCGTTACCGTGAGGCAGTCCTCAGATTGTGTGGTCGCGGCTTGCAATAGTGGGGAGTTTAGAAGGAGCGGTAGGACGGAGCCGAACAAGTTGGTTTGCAAATCAATTGTTCCGAGGAATTGCGGACATGCGGGCGCCAAAGCTGGTGCGGTGAAGGTCGGAAACGGGCGGTCGATGGAGCGAGCTGGTCGCAAGCGATAATCACCCATCGGCGGGAGGGCATAAGGAATGCCGCTGAAGGATTCAACATCGTTCGAGGTTGTTCCGATGATGGTGCCATTCTTGATGGTCACAGAGGGCGCTGGAGCTCTCTCTTGGATAATACCACCGGGGAAAGCGCCGGTAATGGTCGCTGCCGCAAGGCATGCTGCCAAAAGAAAAGTCGATCGCATGGTTGTGTTGTGCTGCTCTCCCGCAGGAGGATTCAGACGAACTTAAGAACATCTTGCGAAGACTCGACTTGGACTGATGTTAAGATTTAGTCTCTTCTAGGATCTTCAAAGATGGCAAAGTGACGGGTGATCCTGCGTCGAATGGCGGCGGATTTACTCAATGCTCGTGACTCTGGCTGCCGAGATAGCATGAACATACGAGATACGACCATAATTATATAATCATACCCTCGGTCGACGGGCTTCGCACCCAGCCAAAAGCCCGACTGCCGCGCCAACTGCCGCGAGCCAGCTTCATTGCTGGGCTTTGTTATATCTACAAGTCTCCGACAATACCCTACAAGACCAACTGTTTGGCTATAGGACCAATATTGTGGCTCAGAGACTTCGGTACCTGACCTTAGTGGCCTGCAGCGACAACATGGTGCATCACCTTGGTGCAATATCTTCCGATCTCATGCCGAAGCTCTTCGGCAACCTGCGCCTGGAGCGGATTCTAGCTGTGCTCGGGAGGATCCTGTCGGAGTTCGTGATGGTGTTGAACTGATGCGTGAGTGCAATGACGCTGACACGTTCCGCCATGATTTCTGGCTGGCTTGCAGCAGTTGGTTGGCTACGGCTTCGAGCGCACTGGTCGATCCATCAAGAATCAGTGGGTAAGGCCTTCGAGATTGCGGAGACACGATTGACAGCCTCCTCCGACCATGACGACCGTGGAATGCATGCTGGCTCGGCCCATGCGATGCGTTGTATTTGCCGTGCAAGATCGAACCATCCCGTGCGTCCGGTCAGCTGGGAGGCCTTTCGGGACTTCGAGAACGAATTTCTGCATGTCTAGCTTCGCGGCTATGCCTCGTGTTGAATCGTGTTGAACAAGATCGGGCCCCCGAAGCAGGCCACTTTGGTGGAACGAGCGCATTACCACCGCGAAGGGCCATCTTTCATCGCATGCTCGGGTAATGCCGTTGTCATCGAAGGAAACCGCAGCCCAGCGCCCCGTGCCAAGATGTTCATTGGACAACGCAGAGTGAGTTTCGCATCATAATTGGCATAAAGGCTGTGTCTCGCGCTGCATCAGATAAAACCCAAGTGTGGGGCAGATCGGTCGCGACACGCGAGTGCGCACTTGCCGACGCGCGTCTGTTGTGCTGGTCTTCCTGTTACTCGTTCCTGCGGCCAAGCTACCTACCCCGACTTGGCAATGCTTGTTCCACGCTGTTATTCCGCATAAACTACTGACTCTGACCTTCTTCATTCTTCTCGAAGCCACTCATTACGTGTCTTAATTCGCCCGGTATTGCCAACGCTTATCTCCTGACGATGTCTTGCTTCGACGTCGCGTCTTTAGTGCCGGCGACTAGCTTCAATTGGCAGGTGTTCGGACGATGGATGCTCAGCCCCGGAAGATGCGGCATTTGCTTACAGCCAACGACAGAGAGAATCGACCTGTCGGTCTGGCGAGAATGGAGGATCGTATAAGAAGCCCGCGGTGTCGCGTCTTCGACCATGGCACGCCCGTCGACATCTGATTTCAGCGACTCGCCACGATGAGGTTTCTTGTCGCAGCTACGGGCATTGCTGCCCTGGCCAACGTGTGCGCCGCCGCTCGCTCCTCGTCCTACGTGCAGCACGAGAAGCGAGCGGCAGACCCCCGTGCCTGGCGACGGACTGGTCGTGTCCACCGCGATGCTATCGTCCCGGTCCGAATTGCTCTGATGCAAAGCAACCTGGATGCAGCGGAGGATCACTTGCGCAATGTCAGCCACCCTCAGTCGCCCAACTATGGCAAGCACTGGACCGCCGAGGAAGTGACTGACATGTTCGCACCGTCAGAGGATGCGGTTGCCTCAGTCCGCGCCTGGCTTGAGGAATCCGGTGTCACGGAGGTCGTCCACACTGAGAACAAGGGCTGGCTTGCCTTCGACATCCCCGCGTGGCAGGCCGAGGAGCTGCTACAGACCGACTTCTACGAGTACGAGCGCGCATCGACTCCCGGTGCCGCTCGCGTCAAGATCGGCTCGGACGGCTACCACTTGCCGTCGCACCTGGTCCACCACGTCGACTACGTCACGCCGGGCGTAGCACTGTCCAACAACTTCATCAAAACCAGCCTCAAGCGGTCTCTCGACAAGCGTGGACGAGGCAAGGGCGGTAAATGGGGCCCAGGCGGCGGGTGGGGCAACCCTACTCACCCATCTGGCCCGGTTCAGTGGACTCCTCCGTTCAACGGCCAGCCGCCGGACCTCCCACCTTATGCCGGATCGCTGCCGCAGGATTTACAGGGCTGCTCCTATAACATGACACCAACGTGTATCAAGGCGATGTATGGAATTCCACAGGCAACTCGCAATGATGGTCCCGGCGCGATCGCCGTCTTTGAGGACGGAGACATCTATTCACAATCAGATCTTGATTCAACCTTCGCTGAGTACGCCCCCAACGTGCCGCAAGGAACCCATCCGATACTAGAGTCCATCGATGGTGGCCAGGCCCCGGTCCCCGCCGACAGCCCTGCCAATACCGGTGAATCGGAAGTGGACCTTGAGCTCATCTTTGCTCTGACTTACCCTCAAGACGTCATCCTATACCAGGTAGACGACGACATCGAGGATCAAACTGACAGCCAGTTCAATGCGGTACGTGTTTTGGTGATAAAGATTGCAAGTGGGATAGCTACTGACAAGGGACAATCAGTTCCTCGACGCCATCGACGGCTCCTACTGCACGTACTCCGCCTACGGCGTGACTGGCAACACCCCCGGGCTCGACCCGACTTACCCGGATCCCGCTCCTGGTGGCTACAAAGGCCCACTGATGTGCGGCACTTACAAGCCCGCCCAAGTGATCTCGATCAGCTATGGCGACAGTGAAATCGATGCGCCGTTGAACTACACCAAGCGACAGTGCAACGAATTCCTCAAGCTCGCTCTCCAGGGAAGTACCATAGTCTACGCCAGCGGCGATTATGGTGTTGGCTGTCCGCCAGGCGATGACAGCGATTCGGGATGCCTGGGCCCGGACCAGACCGTCTACAACCCGAGCTTCCCAACCTGCCCATGGGTATTGGATGTTGGTGCTACCCAGCTCATCCCCGGCCAGACCATCTTCGACCGCGAGTCTGCCATGCAGCCTGTGGATGTCGCACCGTTCTTTGGTTCTGCCGGTGGCTTCTCGAACTACTTTGGCGTACCATTCTACCAGCGTGAAGCCGTGAGCGAGTATTTCAAGAAACACGACCCCAATTTGCCGTATTACGTCGCGGAGTACAACTCCACGGACATCACCAATCTTGGCGCCAACGGGGGCGTCTACAACCGCAACGGCCGTGGCTTCCCGGACATGGCGGCCAATGGCGCCTACTTGCGCGTGTTCATCAATGGCACGGATGTGCACGAGTTCGGCACCTCGCTCGCCGCCCCCATCGTCTCGAGTATCTTCACCCTCATCAATCAGGAGCGCAAAGCCATTGGCAAGGGTCCCGTTGGTTTCGTCAATCCAGTCTTATATCAGAACGCTTGGGCGCTGAATGACATTGTCAATGGTATGTTTCTTATGCACGCACTGTCAATTCCCGAAGACCTTCATTCTGACTCTTCTAGGCTCCAACCCCAACTGCGGAGGTCCTGGTTTCGCAGCAGTCTCCGGCTGGGACCCGGTCACTGGTCTCGGTACCCCGAATTACCCTCGGATGCTGGAGGTGTTTTTGGGCCTACCTTAGTGTCACTGAGCAAAGAAATATTATAGATTATTGATATATCATGCATGTCGAACCTAGAGTGCACAGCTGAAGTAAAGGTCATGCCAAATTATATTCAAATCTCATTGGGCACGTTTAGATATCTGACCAGCTTGAGCTCCGAATGGCCGGGCCTCGTGATTCCTGTCGGGCCCGGCGAAAATTTGCACTGGTGTTCTATCTGACCCAAATCGCCCATCTTGAGACTTTTGACTTATTTCGCGCTGGTGAAGAGACATAAAACCAGCCAGGTTATCTCGTTGACCCGGATCCTGCCTATTCGACAAGTATGCGGAATGGATGTTATCACGATCTCGAAGCGTGTCGCCGAGCGTCACCTGAACCAATCTGCACAGGCCGGACACTTCTCGCCAAAGCCAAATAGTTATACTTTGCCGTCCCGCAGGATGAAATTGACATCGAACCTGAGGGACTCGATGGTGACTCCACTACGGAATCGGTCTGTGCTAAGGCGGAGCTAGCGTTGCGCTGCAATTTGCCCAACTTCGTCGAAACCCTCTTTGTCCTCATCATAGAGTTCCTGCTCCGCCAGCGACTTCGCTACTGCAGCCTCCTCAGCAGCCGCTTCCGTTGCTGCCACTGCAGCTTCCTGCTCTGGAGTGAGAATCAAACACACATGTTTCTCGAAACACGGTCGATAAGTGAGCTCAGCCCATTCGAATAAATCTAAGAGGGCGGAGAGGATCTTGGACAACCCCAAGGGAGCATGTGCACTAGCCAGGTCGGTTTGTTCGTATATGCGAGTCTGGTGAGTGCGCTGCATATGTGGTACATCCTCCCCAATTTCCCATCTGGCGAAAAGTAGGTCCCAGTGTGAACCTTGGATCAGCACAAGCGGGTGAATCGGTGTTTCTCCATAGCACGTGCCCTTTAGCGCGACCTTTTCCTTCAATCTCTGTTTCGATGCTACTTATATGAACCATAGGTTTGAGGTCAAACCCATGTTATGTGCTCAAACCACTCTGTGCTGTACTCTTGGCGTCCCTGGGGACACGCGTTATGGCAAAACATTGCACGCCGTTCACTCCGCCTCAGTGCGGCCGATTGTGTCAGGCAATCTCATTTTCGAATTCCTTTAAGCAGTCCACATCGATGCGGCGTTTTTCTTCACGAAGTGGTTGGTAATTTGATATGACAGGATAACGAGCAGCGGCGGCAGCGGCGCACTCGCCGGCGCGATCCCGACGCCGACGGGTTCCGTTCGCCATGCGGTCGACGACCACGACCTCCGCCTCGGCACAATCCGGTGCCTCACTGATGCGGTCTGCCGTCGTCATGTGACCGTCGCGTCTTGCCGGCCGCCTGCTGTCGCCCGAACTCCGCAGCGCCGCCAGATGCACTTATCGCGGCTAGCCGTCGTGGACCAGCTGCCAGCCTACGTGCCTCGCCGCTGTGGTTTTGGCGACCTCCGCTGCCTCCCGGGCTGCCATCTTTGCTTCTTCTTCATCTGTTGCGCACCGCTGTGCAAGGGCCCATATCAATCCTACTTCTCTCTTGATAGCAACTAGCTCTTTTATACTTTCTTAAGTCGAGGTCCTCGTTTCTTCCCGCATGACTTCCAACTTGTCGTAGACAATGGACAAATCGGCGATTTGGGACAGCTTTTTTTAAAACAGGATAAAGTCCTGCTAATCATTATCTTTACGAATGCTACTAACAAAGTGTCATCGGGCTACTTAATAATATGCGAGTTCGTTTCATTCGAATACTTTAATAAATATGTGAAATAATTGCAATAGTTCGGGGACCATTCTGACCTTAGCAACTACATTGCTGCTATTCTGTTCCGTATGCTTTTGAGCTCTGCGTACGGACTTAATAACAACTCTATATGTCTTTAAGCAGCTAATAAATACAGTAAAACGACCGATTTCCAAGGGTCAAATGTTTCACTGTGCTGACGTTTTTAATTTTGTTTTTTTTTATTGACGGCGGGAAGCATTTGCGATAAACAGATTGAGCGTCACGTGTTAAGTATGTCACGTGCGGTAACCTTACTGTGACGCAGATAGGGCGCTTCAAAAACCATTGTTAGCGCGGCATGAGAGGACCCGACCATCGCCATTTGTTCGAAGCAACCGAAAGGATAACTGCTCAATGGCCAGTACGAACGCTCAAAGATACCTGGAGATTGGCTCACTGCTAGTATATTGCGCTGATCTCGGCATTCTGGTCTGCAAGCAATGCCAATTCGCTATCCAGCCCAACGCTGTCAATTCGCATCTACTTCGACATCGGATCTACCGGAAGCATCGTGAAGATTTGTTGAGACAGCTACAGTACTGCAAGCTGCTCCAGCCCGAGGAGGTTCCTGTTCCTGATGACGTGGCACTCCCTTTCCCATATCTATCTATTCTTCAAGGCCGCCAGTGTCGCATAGAAAGCTGTCGCCATCTCTGCATTTCGATCAAACGCATGAATCTGCACTTCCGTCAACAACACAGCCACTTGACGGATCTGAACGTCGAAAACGATAGCGTCGAGGTCCGACTGCAGACATTCTTTCGGGGCAACCGAATTCGATATTTTCGAGTAGCTGAAGATCTTGCATCCGGCGATGCTCCATCTGACAATGCAGGTCATGGCAACCCCAAGGATGAAGACATGCTTCAGCACCAGCCCGCCCTAAAGCTACCGGTACGAACTGTAAACACGCAAGACTTGTTGTATTTTCATCATTACATCACTGTCGCTAGTTCAGCTATGGTTCGCGGTCCAGAACCTGCTTCTTTTTGGACCCTCGAGCTGCCAGGACACGCCGAAAAGCATCAATTCCTGATGTATGGCATGCTAGGGGTCGCTGCGTATCATAAACATCTCGAGTGTCAAAATAATGACGACCGGCGTATCCATAAAGAGGCTTGCTTGCAGTACCAGTCGACAGGAGTACAAATGTTTCGCGGGCTCCTTTCCCATCCTCCCAGAGGTACACATTTGGCTTTGATTGCGTTCGCCCGACTCCTTGGTGCTCAACACGGCGTTAATTATATCCTGGATAGCCGGACTCAAGATATTGCTCAATGTGATTTACCAGGTCTTTCACCTATTCTCGAATATATAAACATGTTTCGAGGAGGTGTAGAGCTCCTGGTCGACGCTCAGTCAATACTGGAGCTGGACTCTCCTCTTCGGATTCCACCCTACATTCTTGATGGCCTAGCGAATATCGAGATACCCTTGACAGACGTCTCGCATGCACAAGTGTCGTACATCAACAATTTCTACTCAATGCTCATGAAGAATAGTCATTTCGGAGATTCACCGCGTTCTCTGAAATTTCTAAGAAACTGCAGCGAAGTGAGGCTGTTTGTTGCCTTCTGCCTCGAGGCTTACAATATGGAAACTACTGCCTGCATCACAAATGAGTGGGTTAGGGAACGGATTCCGAGCAGCGTCACCGCAGTAATCAGCATTGGTACAATTACCGGCCAGGTTCAAATTCTGCCAAAATGGCGACCCGCGTCATTGTCGCCCTGTCCGCCATTGCAATGCTATCCCGATATACCATCCGCTGTTTATTTTCACTTATCCTCGTTACCGGAATTACTGCGCAATGAATTACAGATGCCATCCAAAGATGAACTTGAAGCTTTTGACCAGGGCATGGCTTTGCTAGTGTCTTGCTACGCCCGGAGCTATGCCGCAGATGCGACGTGGGCACGCTGGAATGGCATCGAAACTTGGACTCGATGGTTACCGCAATCTTGTCTTCAATTACTGACACAGGGACACCCGTGGATTTTGATACTTGTCGCACACTGGTGTATGTTGATTGCTCGACAAGAGGGCGAGTATTTTCATTTACGCGGGCAGAGCCATAGGCTCGTCAACACCTTGATGGCCAACATGAATGCCGTCGGCGGCGCACTCTTGCAAAAGTGTATTACTCTTCTATCGGATTTACTCTAGACTCGGTGAGCTGCGGTGCGACTTATGCACAAAGTTGTCACAAGTATAGGCTGTTGTCGGAGGTTGATAGGCTAAGCACTCCAGTCTCCATTCTTCTTTAGATCGGACTTAGCACCACTTCGAATCCTTGCGTACTCGGAATTCAAGGTCCAAGGCCGAAAGACATGACCAGGAGGAATGTTTGTATTTCGGAAAGGAGTTCCCTCTTGCATGTGAGCAAGGCATGTGAGGTAGTTTTCTTGTGCGTAATCGCGAGGGTTGTGGCTCCAGACCCATTTGCCCATTTTGAGAAACCCAATTTCCGTCGGAGATCCGATGTCATGCGCAGAAACGTTGGCGAAATGCAACTCTTCTCGATTTAAGAAGCCGGTTTGCTGTAGTATACTGACCCTTTCGTATCTGAACACTGTCAGAAGATACCAGCGGAACGCTTGCTACACGTACCTGAGCTTGTTGTGGACCTTGGTAGCATCGACTATGCCGCTTTTACCACCAATCCTGATGCATTCGGCTAAAGAGATGGCATCTTCGAGCCCTTGTACTGCTCCATTACCCGCAGTCGGGAAGAAGGCATGTGCAGAGTCGCCGATTCGAATCAAGCGACCACCTTTAGACGTCCACTGCGGTGAACCATCGCGCCAACGCAATTTCCAGTCAACAATCTTGTCAGGGGCAGCCTTGATGAAATCGAGTACGACTGGATCCCAACTGGTTCCAGTCTCCTCAATATGGTGTACCAGCTGTTGTGGACTCTTGAAGTGCGTCCAAGATTCCTTTGAATGCTCATCCTGTGTCGTGTTAGCAAACATTAGAAGATGTGCACAAAAAGTCCTTACGGGGTGTGTAAAGCAGAACGCAACCCAATCTTTTGTCAGAAACAAAATCAAATGAGTGTTCTCCCCCAAGAAAGTTTGGAATATCGGCTGCGACTCGATACCTCTGAGCAAGGTCGAAGCTGGAGATCCGTCCTTGATAGCTGACCTTGGAAACGCGACTCGTGCGACAGCGTAGCCGCTGTCCTGAACAGCAACATTGCATCCAGTATCGAAGCCAGTTATCTCAGAGCCAATGCCGTCGGCACCAACGCACAAGTCTCCTTCCAATCGTCGGCCTGAGTGAGTACGCACAACTACGCCCGAGTCGGATTCCTCGACCCTAATTACTTTCTCGCCCCAGTGCACGGGTATGCCCAGTCTCTCGCATTGATCCAGTTGCATGCGAGCAAATACGGGGCGTCGCTTCAAGAAAGAGATATCGACATCTGGAGCTGCATGTACTGCTCCCGGCCTCTTCCACTCGGGTCGTCCGATATACAGCGTTTTGTTCGATGGAGTGCAAACTTTGATGTCACAGTCGTAGATCTCGCGATGGTAATCAGCGTGCATGGCAGGGAAGTCTTTCAGCGTGACCAATGCGGACGGAGTGATCGTGAAAAAGTCACCTGTGTGAGTGGAATGGTCAGACTGCGCATGGCATCATAATACCACCGAAAAGCGTACCGATTGTTGATAATTTGTCCGACTTTTCAACGACCTCAACATCACACCCGTTTCGCCAACATTCAAGTGCAGTTTGAAGACCTGCGATTCCAGCACCAATGATGATGACGTGGATGCCAGTGCGAGGTTGTCGGTAGACTCCATCTGTAGAAATTCGCGCCATATCGCTCAATATCGGTACTTCATGAGTTTGAGCTGATGATACTGGTTCTGAGTGTGGAATTGTTCATTTATGTATTTGGATTGTATAAAGTGACAAGTAACCCAGACCCTTGGATTTGCAACATTAACATCAATGACCACATCCTTTGTAAGCATACGAAGATCATCAGGAGAACAGCATGTCAGGTTCTCGTTCTTGTATAGAAGGGTAGCATGAATGTGTTAGAGTTCTGTGGTGCTGCCTACGACGGTTGTCTCGGCGAGTCAGGCTTCGAGATCGTTCGATTAGAGCGTGGAGGTCATGCGCAGTCATTGAAGCTGAACCTTTAGCTTCACCACGTCTGGGCACAACCCTGAAGCGTTGGTACGTGAGATACCAATGCAGACGTAGTTAACCTCGGACACCGGACGACGGCGCAACAGCACCCGAGAAGAAAGGCTCGCTGTTGGGACTGCATGCAAAGTTTAGAGGTTGGTTGGAAGCGGCCGATAGTGTCCGACATCCGAAATGTGGATGGCGCTGCGGGAACGGCATATGTGGTTCTGAAAAGGACAGGTCCCTAGCGCGAATACTGTGCTCAGAACTGCTAGGCTACTGGGTACTACTGAGTATGAAGCTTTACAGAAATTGATCTAAGTCTGGGGAACTTCGCATGATATTCTTTCGCTTGTCAGCAAACCTTCTCTGTGTGTCTTTCAGAGCGTTGTCGATCTGATCGGATTCCGGAGCGAGTTATATCCGCGCGCGACTCGAGAAGGATCACTTTGACCGAGACTCCTGACCCTAGCTTTAGGACCCTCTATTTGCTGTGATATAATGCCACGGGCATAATCTACGTCATCATCATCCAATCATGCCCAAGCATATCGAGCAGCTCGTGCATGTTCTGTCCGTCGCTACTCTAATGCGCCTATGAAGATTAAATGCAGTGATCCGTAAGCGGGTATTTAGGGAGGTGTAAGCATTATCTAAGGGAGCGAACTCTATTCTGAAGCAGAGCTCACTTCCGACAGCGGAAGCAGTGAGGATCCGTTCCGACTGTGAACCTTACGATGCATTCATAGGTATTGGGACAATTAATACGAGTCGCTTCGCAGTTGATAGTAACATATAAAGAGTGAAAACTTGTCAACGAGGGAAAAGTGGCTCCAATCGTATACCGATCGCAACTTCACACCAATATCGTCTAGCTCGTAATGAAAATGCTACGCAACTTCCTACTGCTACTGTCGGCTGCATTGGCCAATGCCGCCAATTGTCCGTTTGGATATGGAAGCTATGATGCCGCTAGGGAACCCGGGATGCCCTTCCAACAACATCTCCCTCCCAACAAGAAAGGCACGTTGTACTTCAACCGTTTTGGCCCGACTCACTCGACATTGTTCATTGCCAATGCAGATGGGACCAATGAGCGCCCATTGCTCGTGAGTAATACGACTGGACTTCCAAACTTCGACCTACATGCTACGTTTTCGCCAAACGGCGAATGGATCACTTTCACCAGCGAAAGGGCTGGCTCAGGCCAAGCAGATATTTTCCGAGTCCGCCCTAACGGTTCAGATTTGGAACAATTGGTCTCTACCAAGTACGTGGAGGATGCGAGCATGCTCTCTCCCGACGGGAACTTGCTCGCTTATGTTTCGACTGAGACGAATTGGACTGCCAACATATTTATCAAGGATCTTACCACTGGAGTAGCGAAGGATCTGACTAGCAAGTATATGGGCGACAATACTAGCCCACACGGATTTTTCCGCCCAAGTTGGTCGCCGGATGGCCAGTGGCTGACCTTCTCATCGGATCGAAACACCGGATGGTACGGCTGGTTGGGAGGCAAATTCTGGCAGCATACTCAATGGTTGTCTATTTACGCCGTGCGTCCGAACGGGTCTGACTTTCACGAAGTCGCCTCGAAGAAGGGATACTCTTTGGGTTCGCCTCGGTGGTCTCCTGATGGCACCAGGATCTCTTTCTATGAAATGGCTATTGACGATACCTTCAGCGCACATACCAATATGACTGGCTCAACGGTCATATCACAAATCGCGTCAGTCGACTTTAAGACTCGCGGGGATTTTCGTTATCATACGACAGGAAATGGTTGCAAGATCTCAGGACAGTTGCTTCAAGATGATAATGTCGGATATTCTGTCAAATATGGACCTCAAGCTGGGCTAACATACAACCTCCCGGACTCGAGCACACGGAGAATACTATCTGGGGAACTCATTCGCTGCCCTTCATGGTCGCCAGATGGAAATGCTGTGGTGTATGAGAAGATCGACCACTATCCCAGTCGTGCTCTCGATTCACAGTTGTACAGCCTGGATGAAGAATGGGATTATCGCTTTTCCGATTTCTTCCCGGTTGTTTCTAAACAGGGTGTCATTGCGATGACAGAATCAATTCTCGGACGAGGCTCTTTGGTAACATACCGTCTGGATGGCACCGGAAAGAAGACAGTGTTCGACGCACTTTCAAGGGGACAAGTGGATGGTGATCTTACCAAGTACGGCGTATGGGCGGCAGGAGCCTTCTCGCCCTCATGGTCACCAGATGGAAGTTGGCTCGCTTTCAGTCTCGGAGATTGGTTTGACTTTCGGACGAACCACGGAGGATACATCTACAAGGTCAACTCTGACGGAAGTAATCCCGTACAACTTACTAATGGTACGCCGGGCATTGTCAATTCGGGATTTCCGTCGATTTCTCCTGATGGATCCAAGATTGTATATCGAGACTTCGGGCCAGACGTAGGACTTGGATTACGAATACTCGATCTGGAAGACGGTACGACCATGAACTTGACGAACCACTGGGATAATTTACCACAATGGTCACCAGACGGGAGGCACATCCTATTCACGCGACGCGATCGCCACGATTCGGGAAAGTTCGGCAGTAAAGACGCCTTTCAGGTCTACACGGTACGATCTGATGGTACTGAATTGACCAAGCTGACTTCTAGTCATGCTGTCGAAGGACATGCTGTTTGGGCTCCTGATGGTGGTATTCTGTACAGCTCTGGGATGTATGGGTTTCGAGACGAGAGTGCCATCTATGATAATACGCAGCAACCTTACGGCAAGATCATGTGGATGGATGTGGATGGTTCCAATAAAAGGGTATTGACGGATTCCTTATGGGAGGACGCTCAGCCGGCTATGGTACTTCGGAAGGATAGTGAAACTATCGTTCCGTGGAAAGATGAACTCTAATTGAACTAATCCTAGGAGACAAGCTGCAGCCGAGAAAAGAAGCAAAAAGTCCTTGACAAACCTATCCGCTGTAGGGCAACAAGATCTGAAATAATGAGAGCAGAGCTATGAGCGGTGTTAAATGAGAAGAAGGGGAAATCGATAGTCGGTTTTCATCTGTTTTATTCCAACAATCCATCCTAGCTTTGCATTTTTAAGCAATCGGCCGTGTGCTTCTAGATTGTAGTAAACATCGAGGCCAAGTTCTCGACTAGCACAGCTTTGCGACAAGATGCTGCACGGACACAGACAGGAGGATGTCCGTGAATACTGACACGAAGGATGGCCGAAGGATGGCACGAAGGCCGGCGCCATGCGGATCCGTACGATGGAGGAGCCGGAGGGTGGAGCAAGGATTTCACATGGATGATCGACTGCTTTTGGGGCGTGGGGGCGTCGTGCAAGACGGCACGGCACGATGGCACTTAATTGAGCGGGCTCAATGGCATGGCCCCTGCAACGGGTCGGTTAAGGCGGGCACTTTGCACGCAGATGACCTCGGGAACCCAAGATCCGTGTAAGTGTGCAAGTCGATGCTCGTATTTCGTATTGGTCACCCCACTTGGAAGAGAACGACGAGCTAACGCAGGTTCGACATCCCAAATGAACGAAATACGGGGTACATAAGCGACATTTCCAAGATGGTCTCTACTCCCTCTTTTCTCTCTTTCAGACCAATGGGAATTGTCTAAATCGATATCTTGTCCCCTACCGAAAGAAGTGCAGACATGTCAACCTTCAAGATCGCATCGACTATCGCAGAGTTGGGCACGGCCCATTTATTGCTAATTGCCCTCGTCGGCCTGGTAGCGCACGTGGTGGCACAGAATATATACAGTGTGTTTTTCGGACCGCTGTCGAAGTTTCCTGGGCCAAAATTGCGAGCATTTTCGGCTCTGCCACAATCATGGTCGATAGCCTGTGGCCGCGAGCATTCGGATTATGTGGCGCTCCATAGGAAGTACGGCAAAGTCGTTCGCATCGCCCCGAACGAGTTGTCTTTTGCAGGCCATGTGGAGGTATGGAAGGACGTTGTCGGATTCAAGAAAATGGGGCAGTCCAACTTTAACAAGGACCATCGCTTTTATGGCGGGAACTTGCTAGGCCGCCCGAACGCCTTTATCTCCAACGCCGACGACGAGGAGCATGCTAAGCTAAGGCGTGTGGTCTCTCATGCATTCGCCGACAAGAGCATTCACGATGTGGAGCCGAGGCTGCTACATTGGGTTTCGCAGTTCAAGAAGCGATTGGATGTGCAACAGCATCGATCGGAGCCCATCGACATGGTGAAGTTGTATAATTGTGGAACATTCGGTATGTGAGATGAGTGTGCTTCCTGAAAAAATAAGTCTGACTGACTGATGTTCGTAGATGTTATGGGCGACCTCGCTTTCAATGATGACCTTGGTATGCTCGCAGAAGGCCAAGAAAGCCAGTGGGTCACTGATATTTTTGCTGGTATTAAATACTCTGCATTCGTCCGAGCGTTCAAGACCGTGCATGACCTAGCGTGGTGGTTTATTGACGACTACGTCATGCAACTTCCTGCGGCACGGAAGGGGATCACAAAGACGTTGGATTTTACCAATGAGCGCCTCCGAAAGCGGCTGCAGAGTCATCCTGACCGACCGGACCTGTGGACTCAGATCATCAACAAAGGCGTTGGAGACCAATCACTCGACGAATATGAGCACAAGGGCTTGGCTTTCTTCTTTATGGTAGCCGGAACGGAAACTACCGCGTCTGCTCTCAGTGCGATGACCTACTTCCTGCTCACCAACCCTGAATACAAGAAAAAGCTGGTCGAAGAGCTCCGGCCCACGATACGAACCTACAACGACATGACTCTCAACAAACTCGGTCAGCTGAAGTATCTTAACGCCATTATTTCTGAGAGCCTGCGCCTGTATCCACCGGTTCCTATCGCACTGCCCCGACGCTCACCAAAGCAGGGTGGCCAGGTCGACGGCCAGTACATTCCTGGAGACGTTATCTGCAGCGTGCCTCACTTCGTTGCCGGTCGCAACCCTGACCACTTCCTTGAACCCGACTCATTCAGACCTGAGCGCTGGCTTGGAGATCCTAAGTACAAAAATGATCATCTCAACTCCGTCGAGCCATTTCACATAGGCCCGCGAAACTGCGTCGGCAAAAATCTTGCATGGCATGAGATGCGCCTGTTCTTCGTTGCTGCGTTTGCTTTCTTCGATCTGGAGCTGGTGGATGAGTCGAAGAATTGGCTGGCGGATAATCAAGTGTTCACTGTATGGCAGAAACCACCACTTTGGTGTCGCATCCGGCCAGCAAGCACAGCCTAGATACTTAGCCCATAGCCTGAGAAGCTCTTTAACGGAGTGATGATAATATGATTAAAAATCGTTGGAGTATGCAAAGGCTCGTCCTCTTAGTCTACCAAGACAGCAATTGCGAAATCATGCTATAACTGTTGTTCTGCTTCAAAAGGACGAAAACAAGTTCAAAGTTGGAAAATAAACTTTTATATTTTCTGCCAAAACAACATTTATTAAAAAGAGCTTTTCTTTAGCTTCTTAACATATTTTTGCTCTTGTCGAAGAAATGATCGACACACGAGTCGTCGGTACAATAGGCCCAATGAAGGGATTTGTGGTCCGGAGCTTGGATGGGTTTACTCTTTGTCGAGGTAGTTTCCTTAGTCGTTGCGTTGATCTGCTTTCGACGCACCTGATTCTTCGAATTGCAGTTCTTGGCCATGTGTCCGGGCTGATGGCACGCGTAACAAATCATGGACTTCTTGTCTTTCGGGCCTGGTTTCTTGCCCTTCTTCCTCTGGATGTTGTCCAGCTCCATTGGCTGGGGTCCGTAGTACGGTTGGTCCCTGCGTCCTCCGCTTTTGCGGAATGGTCCCGTGTTCGCTGGATAGGTGGGTCGTCCCCCACCGATCTTGCGGCCTCTTCCTGAGTCGAACTTCTTCTCCAAGCGTCGTTCGTACAGCATGTCGTCGATCCTCATGGCTTCGGAAGTAAGGCTGCCCATGTCGTGAATCTTTCCGGTATTGCGGATGAGCTCGTCCTTGACCTCGTCTTTCAGGCCTCGTCGGTACATTTCCATGAGGGCATCGTCGTTCCAGACCGTGAGGTGTGCGTGTTCGTGGAACTTGGCGGTGTAGTCGGATGCCGATGTTGTTTGCTTAAGGTTTTGTATGACGCGGATGGCTTGGCTGACCTCGTTGGATATCCCGAAGACTGACTTCAATCCCTACTTGAGGCGGGACCAGTCGTCGAACATCCCAATGTCATCGGTTCCGTTAAGGTACTTGTTGAGGAACGGTTTGACCCAATGTTCCACTGGTCCTCTCAGGAACGTGGTTGCAAAGGTCGCCCTCTGGCTTTCTTCTACGTGGGTGAAGTAGAAGTACATGTCCATCTGGAGAGCCCATGCTTCAAACTTGGTTCGCTCTCCATAGTAGAAGTCAGGCTTGGGCACCTTGGTACGGGGTTGGACTTGGGAGTTGTTGATGATGAAGGGAGCAGGCTGCTGTGCAGCTTGGCCAGTCTCCTGAGGGAACCCTCCCGGTGGCCCGGCGGCCCAGGCCGGGATCTGGGTTGGGACGGGGCGCCGAGGAGCTTCCTCTTCGTCGGAGTCGTCGCTGCTGTCATCCTTCATGCTGACATCCTTGGATGGGACTGGGGCCTTTCCCTTTCCGGGTGGGTGAGCACCCGTCTTCGATGGTCCTGCTGCAGCACCCATATTCGAGGGTGTTGAAAGTGTTAGAGTCCAATCTACTAAATGTACTATTGGGGCTCGGGGGTATTCTTAAGAACAAGTGCAGAGTAGGTATGAAGATACGGGATTCCGATCAATAGGTTGGTAACATGAATTCAACACGAGAGGACATAAGATCCTCTCGTTAGCTCTATATATTCTTCTGACATAGGAAACTTCGTGAGCATCGTGAGCACTGCGCACTTTGCTCACCCGTGTGTATCGTGAGCATTGCTCACCCTGTTCACCTTAGGGTTCGGGTCAGGATTGTATCCCCTTTCGATCCGTAGGATCGTAACACTGCGTCCTTCGTGCAAAACTCGACGGTCGCCTTCAAGTATATCTGCACAAGTCTTCACCGTCCTTCCGCGCCTGTAACACCGCGCTCTTCGATTCTGATGTTTGCCTCGACTACATGGCGAGGCACAGTGGCTGTACGGTCTCCTTCTGCGCGTCCACTCTGAAACAACATCCGCATCGTCCAACGACGGATCCATGTGTCGCGGCATTTGCTGCATGCAGAAGTGAGCATGTCGACGACGGTGTCATTGACATCCCAGGTCTCCGATCAATCTAATAGCCAAAACATACAGACTAGCGCAGCAACGGTGCCAAGGAGTGTAGATAGGCTTGTTCGGGTTCGTCATCCGGTCTGCATCGCTCAAGTATAAATTTAAGCTTCCCCATCAGTTGACTTTCGCCCAGCCCGTCTTTCTCGAGGAATGGATTTCGAACACCATGAAAAATTCCTCAGCACCCGCCACGGCTGCGCTGGATCGCAAATGTCTCGATCTTGCTGTCTTTGTTGACAGAACAATGGAGCGGGTTCTGCTGCATGGCACGGGCTGGCCTCTCATCGGGCCTGGTACTTCCGTGTGCTTGCCAAGAACTTCCGTAAAACGTGATTCCACCATGCCGTTGGGCACGATCTGTAGGTCACACTGCTGACAAATAGTCCCGTGCCCTGACACCTGTCACCTGCATCGCATGCACTTTCGCGGAACCATGGCAGACAAACTCAAGCAATGCTAGGGGCTGCTGGAGCGGTTGATGTCGCCTCATTCGTTCGAGCGAAGTGAAGATCTTGGGATCGAATTTTAGATGCATCCGACTACGCGCTCGAGAAGGTTTGCAGTCGGAGCTTTCTTCTACGCGGGTCAACCCGAAACGGATAGCCAGAATATGGTTCACGTCTCAAACGAGCCTCTTCGCTTAATTGCTGGCCTGCTACGCGGGAATGGATGCAGTGGCTGCTTCGCGCAAAAGGAGATACGCCGGAAGTTGTACGTTGGTCTGGCGTCGGGAATCTCCGTCATCCACACCGCGGAGTTTCTAGTGCCAAGTCTTGCCCGTGATGTGCGCATGCAAACGAGCGCTGGTAGGATTTAATCTTTCATATCTCCGCCTGTATCCATCTGACCTCCTCCAGACATTCAATTTGACAAGGATCTCTGGGTCAATCACAAGCAGGCTATCCATGGCTCAATTGCGCACATCACTGGATTGCGCAGCTAGCCAAACGGCAAGAAAGGTGATTTGGCGTTCACGCATACGATGGTATGGAGAGCCAATCAATCACATCCGTACCCCGATTCAGGGCCCGACAGTTCCTATTGTAAATCAGCCTGCGTTTACATAGACCATTCTGCGATATTGAGGCGCCCAGGCGCGAACCTAGACGGAGGTTTATGAGGTCCTCAAACCCAAAACGAACCAAAATCTCCGTGATAGGTCGCAAGTATTTGTCGAAAGCCGAAATCGAAGTTCGGAAATCACCACAATGTTCAAGCCCATTCGCATTTGCACGAATCGCCGGACCGGGTCATTGCAATTCTGAGCGCAATGGCGCTCTCTAAGCACCTTGTAGTTCTGTCCTTTTGGACTGACCACTTTACTTGGCGACTGGTAAGTACAAAAGTTGTCGGGCAGCATTGACAAGGGGCATCATGTGTAGGATCTCCGCGTGGCTGCCAAGGGTGGAGAATCCCCGCGTTCTGCGCCTCCGTTCACGCCGAACCCTAATGACTTCCCCGCAAATAACCGTATTGAAGACTAACTCATTGTGTCAATGATCGCGACGGTGAACCTGGAGATCTGGCCGGCAGTGCCTGCGAACGATTTCCATTGGGAGCTGATGATCAACATAAGATTTCTACTTAGTCGCCAAGGTGGCTGAAACAGGTGTGCCACAGGGCGCCATTTCTTGGCGGTCGCTTGGCAGGCCATGAACCTTTCGTTCGTAAAGCCAAAGTATTTCCGTAGCAAGTTCTGTAGCGGCGGGCAGGAGGCATGCTTTGGACGCGATGTTTGGGGTAAACCTCGCCGTCTGCGGATATCCGTTTGCCGTGGGACAGCAGATATTCGCGTCAGGGTTGAGCTTTTCAACCCTCACGCGGATATTTACTTGTCGTAGGACAACGTGCATGAGCTTTCCTCTCAGCCCAGCGCTTGGCGAGCAAAGGCTAACACTAACCCAGGGAAGCGTTCCACAAGAAGGCTTGGCGAGGAGGGGGCAGGCTGTTCAAGTCTCCGAGTCCCAGGCGAGGCTCCGATTTGTTCGGGACAAGAAGCATTATGCACGAGATTAGCATGATGAAACAAGATGAAGTACCATTGCCCGCTCGTGGGAACCTTTGATGGCTCAGAGCAGCTCCGGGGCTCCGCTCATCTCGACGGACTGGAGCAATGTTGAGCGAAGGAATGGTGTGCGATGAAGACTCCAATCTTGGGCCAGGCGACAGCATGTTGACAAGGCATGAACAGACCCACAGTTTTATAGGATACTTAAGGCGCAAATATATGGCTAGGCATTCGTTATTGGACCTCCCTCTCGACTGTGACCGCAGTCGCATAAGAGCAGATTTGGGGAACATTCGGACGAGAATAGCCCTGGAGAACAAAACTTGTCAAGTCAACGATCACCAGACTTACAACACACAGCACAACATACCTCATTGTTGTCGACAAGTACTTAGGACAGTTTCTCTGCACCGAGAATGCAATGTACTGGGTTATGTCAAGACCACTAACTCTAGTTGCGCGCAGCCTCCGCGGGTGGACCTAGGTTTCTACCGAACCTAGTAGTCATCGCGCCGAAATTCTTCAAAGCCGTTCATAGTGGTCGGCCCTCGGCTTTCTCGCACACGGATATGTCGCGCATATAAGGACGACGACTGCTCGCACCTCTCAGACCGCTTTCCCACAACCACCATCAACGAGGACTCCAAATCCGCTCTTATCGGTTTCTGTCAACCACCACAACCATGCGTGTCCTTTCTATAATCGCTTTGCCGCTCTTGGCTTCTGCAGCGGTCCTTAAGCGGGATGCCGCCACCGATATCAATACCGCTGTTGGATACATCTCTAGCAACTTGACAAAAGCCGATAACACTCTTGCTGGCCTCGGGTACAACGATACTCTCACTGGGATTGCTCTTCTCTTCCAAACACAAGGTCTCCAGGACGCGGTCAAGAATGCTCAATCAGTTATCGAAGCTTCTCCTGCTCTTGATGACGCACAATCTGGCAGCGTCGCCATTCCGCTTACTCAAGTAGCTACTCAAACTATCGGCTTCTTGAACGACCTCGTTAGCAAGAAGCCGCAGCTTCAGACAGCTTTCCTTGGTGGAGATGCAAGCTTCCTCGTGAAGTTCAACCTTCAAAGCAGCCAAAAGAGTGTCCAGGGTTTCGGCGATGCCATTACTTCCAAGTTGTCTGCCACTTATGCTTCTCTTGCCCCACAAGTCATCGGTCAAATTAACGCGGCATTTAAAAACGCCATCGAAGCCTTTTCTAGCTAGTGCTGCGTTGTGGTTCATCTGAAAGGCAGTCTATGTCAGCAAGCCAGTCTTACAATATAAGGTCAATGTTATGGTCGTCTTATTTAGTCTATATCAATGTATTAACCTCGCTCGTAGAATCCGATCCAGCCGGCCTCGTTGCTACATCCCACTCGACCGCCTTTAGCCAAACAACGTCAGCATGCGATATGCTTTGCAAGCAACTATTTAAAGAAAGCCGTTATAGTCAACTATATCTTAGATTTGGCTTTATATAAGCTTTCCAAAGCCTGGAAAGCATAGGTTTGTTTAGATGCCATTTGATGATACTATTGCATGTTGTACAGAGGCGTTGAGATTCTTGAAGGTCGTGGACCGCGCCCCTATGTGTGGACCGTGCTCACGTGCTTTGCGTCAAGAGAACTTAAGTAAGTACATAGGTAGGAGCTCGGAGCTGCTTAGTCACATTCGTGAAAGTGCGGCAAACCGTAACGGCTCTGGTGTTGAGGACGGTTAGCTGCACCAGTCAATGAGGTCAAAGAACAATATGATACTTTACGATCACGAGGACCAGCCATGGACTCACCAGCCCGAGTTGACTACAGCAAAGGTATCCCCTATAACCGTGAGTAATAGCCGTGGGTATTTGGCGGACCACGCTCGAGGTCCTAGACGGAAGGATTGCGTTTTTCAAATAGTAGGCATGGACGCGCGATAGAGCAGAGACTGTCCGTCTCTGCATGCTCACGTCAGATCACGGACTGGACCGGATCCCTCGGGCCGGCCTTTTTGCTTTGAAGCTCTTACTCTTGAATAATGCAGCGCATATACCATGCGTGGTTACACGAGCAGCTAGAAGAGCAAATGGCGCATAGGTCAGATGCATTGCGGCGAGCAAGATGTGGGGTGGAATGCAGTAGAATTCGATGCATTCAGGGAGCCCAGATCTATGAGCGACTTTTTTAGCGATGGAGTGGACTGGAGACTGTTCTGTTCGAAAGCCTTCCATGTGTTTGATGATTCCATTACTTTCCCGGCCGGAGCGGATTTCATTCGTATGCTAGAGTGCTCAACGATGCTCTGTAATGTTGGGCGACTTTGCATCGCTTTCAGTGACTCCGATCAACCTTGGCGGTCGACTATCAGGATGAATTGCTCTCGATTACATAAATGGCTTCAGGATCGTCAATTCAGGCATGTCCCTCCTTCCCCTACCCGGCGTCATTGTCGTTATCTTTATTTACTCCGACGCTTTAGACGGCTTGAAGTATGCACGCTTTGGACCTAAGCTTGCACAAACGTAAAGGGTGGCCAATCTCCTCCTCTTGCTCCTTGCAAAAGGCGACGGGCGGCGCCTTCCTCAAGTACGCTCTTGGACGTTTGTCGCCCCCTTTGCCTCCTCCTTAGCACGCCCTATCTGGCTTGATGTCATGTGCTCAAACCGCTCCCTAGACCTCAGGTCAAGGCTAAAGCGTGCGCTTCATCAGCTCGAAAGGAATGTCCCCAAGACAGAGGAAGATTAGGGTTAGGGTTAGGGTTAGGGTTAGGGTTAGGGTTAGGG